>JAMXBB010000009.1:1221794-1546627 GCA_024138015.1 Lumnitzera littorea | reverse complement strand
AAAAAAAAAACCCCTCATCCCCTCATTCTTGGAATGGAATCTTCTGTCTGTTGAGGTAGCACCTTATGTCTCTTGACCTATTCAGTGTGAGGCTATCCTCTGAGTTCTTGTTGTCTAATAATGGTTTTACATCTTCCGATCTCATTGAATAGAGAAATAAATCTATTGAGTATAGTTGCCTAGTTAATCTTTTATTAACAAGAAGGAAACCTAAAAAGAAATGTCCTAGACAAGGCTTAAGGAAGAAAAAGGACTATTTGGTTGTGAGACCCTTGCTATCCTGTATGGGCTTATCCTCTTATCTTTCCATCTAGGGCTTTACTCCTTTTTAGACGATTTACTTTGCAGGTTTAGTTCTCTTAGTATGCCTTGTGCTGCTCCTGTTTGATAGTACGATAGGGGAACGCTGTTTATTTTTGTCAACAGCCAATTTGGGTTTGTTAGGATTTTTAATGCAATGTGGTTCTCTCGTCATTGCAAATGCAATTCGCATTACATGGTCGATGATTTTTGTACTTATCTGCACTTTGCCATAATGTTAACAATTTCGGTTTGCCTGTCCCCTCCTGTAGGTGGAGCATTTCTTGGGAATAAAGCGTAAGCCTGAAGCTGGAAACATGGGACCGCCAAAGAAGCCGAAACCTTGAAGCGTTTTCATTTGATAACGTCAAGCTATTTGCTTCACGACAGATAGGGGTAACTCCTACACAGCTTCATGACCTTTGTGTGGAAGAGTTACACTCAGGCCGTTACCGCGTGCCCTTATGGTCTTTGTTCAATGGCCTCTGATGACTTCCTGTAACTGAGGCATGATACAGGGATCTTGCTTAAAATGCACATACCTTAGATATATTGTCATACACTCGGGTCGGGTCGGGCGATGAATTACATGCTTTTCTTACCTATCTTAACGGTTGCAATGAGAGTGCATTAAATTATATACACTATTTTTCCATGAGAAAATTCTGATGATGGATTTTTCATCTTCTTTCTCTTTTTGTATAATTTTGAACAGAATTAATGTATATTAGCACCCTTTACTTATAGGAGTATATCTTAGATTTATCGATTTATGTTAATTTTGAGTCTTCGTTATGGTCAGCTGGTTGAAATGGATTTACGAGCCAACCTATTGGATTAGCAAAAGGGGTGGGGCTGATTCGGATTTGTTTGGTTTTCTCTCCGAACCAATTAAAATCATATAAATGCAGTTTGGTTTTATGACTACGAATCAAATCTTACGATTTGGATTATATAGTTTTCAAATCATAAAATTTCGATTTCGGTTTGGTTAGGTTTAGTTCATAGAGTAGACCATAGTTTTTAATATGTGAAAGTATATTTGTATAATACATAATCTCATATGAAAATATGGAATTCACTTAATGGTAGGAAGTATTAGTATTATAGTAGAGGTTAATGAAGTTAATATTTATGTAATTAAAAATTTTCAAAAGTTTATTAATAGCTAATTTTATTCATAAAAATAGTATACAGTATAAACCTGAAGTTGAATTATATATAATTTATAAATTATAGCTATAAAACTTCAATTTATATATATTTTAATAAATATGCTTTTAATTATTTTACAAAAAAAAGATATTTACTTATAGGTAAAATATAATTATAATTTTTTACAAAACAGTTTGATTTGATTTTATAGATTAGTTTGGTTTATTTTTTCAATTTGATTTGATTTACCTAACTGGAAAGAAAATATATATATATATATTTTTAATTTAATTTGATTGGTTTTTTTTGCTAAACCTAATTACCAACGACCCAATTACTCAACTAACATTAAGGACTTTTCATACCGCCTCATGCGCATACTTATGGGACTCATCGGTGTCGGCAAGTGATAAACTTTGATTCTTTTAAGCTTTTATTTGATTCGATTTTAAACTTTCTAATTTAAGGATGAGTAGATACAAGATGGATAAAGTATAATGTCACTTCTAGTATATGAGAACGGCTTGAAATATAATGAATTAAAATGGAGTGGAATGCAATGGAATCAAGACTATAACGATAAATTATTTATTATATTTGGAAATATCTAACGAATGGAATAGAATGTTTATATAATAGTTTTTGTCAAAAAATACCTTTATTATAATTAGTTTAAAAGTTAAATGAGTAATTTCAATTAATAAGGCAGGAGCAAAATGGTGATTTCGCCTTCTAATAGGCAAAACCAAATTCCCTCTTAAAATTGAAGTTGCAAATTCTAAAGAATCTTGATTTTTTCTTGTAAAATTACTACCATAAATAAGAAAGGGAATTTAACGTAGAATTGCGATTCCATTTTGGTTTTATTCCGAGTTTATTCTCACATATCAAATATGACATAAGCATCTACTCACACCTTATCTTATAAGTATAAGTTACCAAATTTTAGGATTAAAATCTACTCTATAACATCTTAAAATCACCTAGAAACTACGCTCTTTTGAAGTTACATGGTATATAGTTGTATGTGGAATTCGTAAAATTTTCCATTACAGTTTTATAATATTAAAGTTCTAAGTTAAATTTTTCGAAATTTCAAACCCATGTGGAAAACGAAATTCAATTAGTAAAGGCCATTCCCTTCCGTGTGTGTTCTATACGATCCTGGGAATTGACAGGAACCTTTCACTTCCTGTCACTGTTCTGTTCTTTCAACATGCAAACTTCTTAGAATAGAAAATATTAAAAACATATTGGAACAATATTTGCTTAAACCAAATCCAGTGTATTTGCAAAAATTGCTTATTACGTGAAAATGTTTTTTTACGACAACACTAATAATATAATGTTACACTAATCAATGAAACATGCTATAAAATGTTTTTTCTTATTTAATGTTATTTGTTAATTAGTTTTTTTTTTTAATTTGTGAAACTTATTGACTTGTTATACAGGTAACATATAAAGTTATTTTAATAAAATAGACGGTATAGATTAAATTTAAATAAATGAATGGTTTTGATTGGCCAACGTTACGATGATGCTAATAGCATTACCATTAGGATTGAGGAAAAAAATCGCAAATCACATATCGAACCGTAAATCGAACAAATTAAAAAGTATGATTTTTTTACGAATCATTTGATTTACAATTCAATTTAGTTATATATAAACTGTTTGTAATTCAGTTCCAGAAAACAAACCAAATCATACCGTTTTAAACTAAACTGAACCGTTTAATTAAATAAAAAAAAATTTATACAATTATTTTGTACTTTGTTATATTTTTTTTATCAATTTTCATAAGTTCTATGAAATTTTTCATGTATTGTTATTCTTTATCATAATTTTGTATTAATTATTAAAATTAAATTTAGTAAATTTTATTTAAAATTTTATATTTATTGATAATAAAAATTTTTAGTAAAAATTTAATACAAACAGTTGAAACTATAAATTGAATTAAACCAAAATCGATTTTAATTAAGTTCGAAAAATTTATAAATTAAATCATATAAGTTTGACTTACAAAAAATATTAAACTAATATTAAACCATTGTATTGATTCGATAAAGGGGAGCGAACTATACTTGAGTTGAACCGCAGTCACCCTAGTTACCGGAGACCCCGTTAAATTAAATTGACTACACCTAAACATGTAGTGCTAAAGAGACACCACCAAACAAATGGTAGTAAAGGAAACCAAATATTCTGATACAACACAAATTACATACAAATGGCTGAAGAGATGTATAGTCTTTGAATCACAGATTGAATGGGGATCTTAGGGCATCCAAATTTCCCTCCCCATGGAAAACCAGGAATCACCCAACTTTCTATCAGCCATATATATATATATATATATATATAAATAGAGGTCTCTGGAAGATTCAATACATCCATGACAAGTCTTGCCTGAAGCAAACAGATCTAGCTGTACCTTGAAGACCCCTTTCAGAAATTTGAGGGCAATCTTCCACGACGAGCAACTCTAGTTTGCATGATCCAACAAGTGGTCTCAGCCCATCATCCGTGATGCCTAGACATTTGATTAACCGTAAAACACGCAACCGAGGAAACTGGCCGACGAGCTGCAGTCCCTCATCACTTATTTCTTGGCACCTGACGAATTCTAGGGTTTCCAGGAATTGAGCAGAACAGAGTGCTTCCATCCCTTCATCATTGAAAGAATCTATGCGGTCAAGAACTAGTTCTCGAATCGGGCACATCCGAATCAGAGTGAGGATACCATTCAATGTGAATGAAGAAAACGAAGGGAACTCCCCGTCTAGAAAGGATAACCTGACTACTTCAAGCTTGGAACAATTTTGAGCAACAGCCTTCAAGCTCTCATCTGTTAACCTTAGCGGATTATTCATAAGAAGAGGCAACGAGTAATCTGATGGGACTCGGAGGGACAGAGACCGGAGATTGCTGGATTTCAGAGCTAAGCAGATGAGATCGCAGTCCCTAATTCCGATACACATGTCCAAGTGAATCTTCTCCAAGTTCTTACACTTTCCTAATACAGTTGCAAGTCCTCTCCCGGGATTGATTATGCAATTCACCAAGCTTAGCTCCAGCATGTTTTCGCACGGAACACGTTGAGTATGCCACCGATCAACAGCTAACCGATCATAAACCTTCATGTATCTGTAATTAGCATCCACTTCGAACTGCAAACGCTTTATGTTACGCCAACCAGCTCCAAGTTTGATCAGATCACCCTCTCCGATGGATCGGCAATTCTTGATCGAGAGATCTTCTAGGGTTTCAAGCTTTCCAAGATATTCAAGCCACTCCGAACTACTGACATTCAAACATCGGACAAGGTGTAGAACGGTGAGATTTTTACATCCCACGACGAGAGACAGTATGCCGCAGCCGGTGATCCGTGGGCTGAAATTCAACTTCAAAGCTGACAGTTTTGAGCATGAAGCTAAGTATTGAAGACCGACATCCGTGATGAATGTGCAGTAGCTCAACTTGAGATTGGTCAATGATGGGCAATGCTTGGAAAGAATGAGGAGGCCTTGGTCATCTAACTGCTTTCCTAATTTCGACATCCAACCGGCATAAGTAATTTCCACTTTCGACAAATTGGGGAACCTGTTACAGAGCAAAGTAAGAGCTTCATTCGCAGGATCTAGTCCACAACCAAACCGAAGAGAATCCCTTTGTTCATTGTCTAGATTGTACAGACGTTTACATGTTAAGGATGCTGCACCTCTGTCAGCCGTCCTCCTAATCCTGCTTAGTATTTCCCATACTAATTGATCAGGTAACTCTTCCATGAGTACCTAATACCGTTCCTCGAATTGATGATAGCAAAAACACTGAAAATGAAATAATAATCTTCATTAGTGAAACACAAAAACAAAAATAAGGCAAGGAAATAAACTACAAATATAAAAGATGATCATCTATCGGTGGAGACGAAGCCATTTCTCATCTATGTATAATATGAAGGGTGAGGCAACATTTTAGTGCCCAAAATCTTTTAAAACTTCTTCTATCGGAGATTTTACAAACAATCCCCCTTCTAATTAACCTTGCAACACATCTTGTTTTCAACAAGTGCTATATTAGTGATTTGCTTTTAGAAAAACAACTAACTCTCATCTTCCCCAACACCCAACATTTTTAGGATGCATATTCTTCTACTATTATTAATTTATTTGGTTCACATATTGTGAGCACATGTTCCATGTAGTACTAGTCTTAGCACCTAACATAACATCTCTTATAGTGACTGCTCATAAAAATATAATGGTGCAAGAAGAAAAGATCAGATACAAGCCTCTAATCCTTCAAACTCCATCTCCTAACCAGCCAATAGACATAGTAAATTTCATCTTAGAGAAAAACCAACATCTTCGGCAAGAGAGAGCTCCTAACAAGGGACAGGGACCATGTCTAAACTTCCAATTACCCCGCAACACTCGTTAATTATACTTCAAACACTTCATGTTTCAGAAACACATCAGATTTGACCTTGTTATTCTTATGCTGCATATAAGTATGAAGAACATGAAATAGCAAAACCTACATGATGTGACAAGCACACAGAGTAATACAAAACAAACTTAAATTAATTTAAGAAGCCAGAATTGTAATACATAGCTATCGCATAAAAATACATACACACACACATGGACACATAACTTTTGGCGATTCAAAAGAAGCAAAAAACCACATTTTATGGTTCAAGACAGAGGAGACATTAGAATCGAGGCAGAAACCAGATAAAAATTTTATCCAAACAAGATGAAATAACTTTTTCCCATATAAAAAGATCATCGGAAAACAATAAAGGAGTAAACTTTACGTTTCAACGAAAGAAAACCACAATACAAAGCAATACCCAGATGAAATTTCATCTCTAATAGGGAGAATTGGGATTTCCCCAACAGGAATTATCAAACAAAAATTGTGATACTTACCCCAAAAAAGAAAAAAAAAAAATAAAAAAAGAGGGCAAATTCACGAGCCTGAGTAAACCACAGAGCAATATGGCACGGTTGATTTTCAACTAAAAAGCAAACTGCAGATGGAAGGGTCGGTCGCTGGAGAGAAGAAAATCATTAACTATTTAAAGATGGGTGTTTTGATGTCATGATGGAAGAAAAGATTTACGAAACCTTTTGGTTTTTGGTGTCTCGCAGCGAAATGCGTAGACATGTCAACCGATGACGAATAAGTAAGTGGACGAAAATGCCCAGTCTGCATTATAAGCCCCCCTTTTTTTTTCGTTCTCTCCCTCTCTTGGCCGACAAGCCTATTTTCTGTCGAACTATGTTATTTGAATTCAATTTAATAAAAATAGTATGCTTCTAAAGGATATATATATATATAAACTATCCATGTATAAGTTTGGATAAAAAAAATAGAAAATCTATCCATGTATAAGTAAAAACATTAAATACATATTTACAATTCTTTGATTTTATGATGGCTAGATGAAAAATCTTATCAAAAATTTTCTCTCAAACTCTCCTCTAAAAGCTTCTTGCATTTATTAATTTTTTTTTTTTGAAGTTTAACATTAGGAAAACTTGATACTCTTAACAAAACTATAAGATGAAGGAAAGAAATCACCAAGATCAAAAACATTTATCTAATCAATAATTGCTTCATTTGATTTATCTTTTTTTTATCTTATCAATGTTTTATAGTGTTTACTTAAATTTTATGTTCGATAAAAATAAAATCTTAAAATAATAAAAAATATAATTCTATATATACCTCTCTCTTAAAATTAAATATTTAACAAACTCAATAAAGTTAAATATATCTATCTTTGCTTTATTTATATTAATACCAATTAAAATAATCATCTCCAATACAAGTACGTGAATTTTTATTTTTTAATTCTAACATTTAATCATTACTTTAATCATAATTATAAAACAAAAACAATTAAGATATAAATAAGATAGTTTTTAAAATATTAGATTTTAAATAAATATAAATTTAACGTTGAATATATATAGATAATATACAATAAAAAAAGAAAAAAACTAATCGAAACAGGATCAAGATTATTTAGTTTATATTATCAAGTTTTAGAGGCCTAATTTTTATCTTTTATTTTCATGCGTTTTCTCATCTTAACTCTTTTTTAATAATTAAATCTTTTTATTCCCCCTTAAAGGATCTATGGTAAGGAGAAAACTAATGTTCTATTTGGATTAGTTTTTCTTACACAAAGTAAGATTTTTGTGAGGAGAAATTGTTTATGATGAGTGATTACTAAGAATCAAAAACCAATAAGTATATAATTATAATATATTTATTGACGCTTTTATTTAAAATAATAAAATTGGTTTTATTCAATAAAAAAGTTTACAGCATTATAACCTTATTTTTAGAAATAGGAAAAAGCATATTCTTTGTAAGAGATTTATTTGATAGTGAAAGTTGTATGTAGAACATAAATAAATCAAAAACCAGTAATTTAAGACAATAAGTAAATACATTTTTTTTTATATCTATCTTAATATCTTATTAGTTACTCCAGACTCACACTATTGAAGCATTACCCTACACCTCAAATTATAATTAATTTATTACACAACGATGGATTAAATTACATCTCAAATAAAAAACCCATCTGTTTTTCTTTTTTCTTTTTTTATATCGAAGGTTTTTCTACCGCTTTATAATTGTTGAAAAATGCAAATAAAACAGAAGAAACATGAAACCAGTATAATTTAACATGTTAATTTTGAAATGATAATAATAATAATAATAATAATAAATGTAATATGCACAATATTTATAACTATCCGTAATGACTTTTTTATTATAACGGGTGGTGAAATATTAATTTTAATTTTTCGAGAAGGAATCGAGTTGAAAGGGCAGGCTAGTCCTTTCAAGCGAAAAAGCAGGAAATATCTTAGTAGCAGGTGAGTTTTGAATTCTTCTTGTTAAAGTGAAAGACAGAAGAAAATATTAAAAAAGGTATGGGCCCCTTTATTCCTGTTGGGCATCCTAAATATCTATATACCAGTCCTAATCAGAAATAATTGTCCAGCAACTTGCAGCACAAGTCCATAATTAGAAGATGGACCCGGTCCAACTTCAATTCAAGGTTGGTTAAGTTGTGAAACGTCCTATATAGTTTCAAAATAGGTCCTTAGACCACCAAAATGTTTTAGATTTTGCAATTCTTTAACCATAAGAAAATACTAAAAAAATTTTTAAATTCACAACAGTTATAAATTTTTTTGAAAATGATGAAAACCTTGAAGAGTAACTATATGCACGACCAACTACAATAACTATAGAGGATTGTTGGTTAATACTTAAGAAAAATATACGACCCTTCTTATATCGTAGTTAGCTATCAATCCCCTCTAATAGTAGACTCTCAATCACCAAGTAATCGTTTGTGGATGGGGCACCTAATAGTTTAATATTATATATATATATTAATTTTGGATTTTATTATGTTTCAGGATAGTATAGGCATATGATGGTTTGATATGTTCTAGATAATATTTAGAGGCATAAGTGCTCCTATTTAAATATAAGAGACTAAAGGTGTAAAACCCAACAAATTTTAAAAAGAAATAAAAGAAAAGAGATAAATAATTGGTATTCTCTATTAAGGGCATGAGTGGTATTTTAATATTAAAGTGAGGGCATTTTGTACATACGAAACTTCCACAAACCTTACTATAAAAGCCTCATATTAGGTATAGAAACCCTTCTCGCAAACACTCTCTTACGTACTACACTTGTTGGTTAGGGTTTCCATGTGAATCTTGAAGCAAGAAGGAGATTACAACGAGTTTTAGCAAGATCAGGATTGCAAGAACCAAGGTAAGATAAAAAAATTTCTTTTTATTCAAGAGTTCTAGCTGAATTCCATTAAAAATTCATTTTTCTGACTAAGGCGGCGAGAAAAACAAATTATAGTCTATATATTGGAGGTTTTATAGTGGGTTCTTAAAGATGGAAGCACGGATTTCAAATTTCAAAGATAAGATCATAGCCTAAATTCTGTTGTCCTTTGCTTCCTTAATGTGTGATTTGATTCCAAAGAGAGATGGGTTGAGATTTGGTTGTAGAATGATGCTTAGAGGATGTATAGAGCGTTATTGGGCGTATTGACATTTGAGAAACATTTAGGCATGGTGGTTTTTGAGATTTGGTAAAAGAGGGTTATAAGTCCTAAAACTAAGCCAAGCGACTGTAGGATTGAACTTAAAATATAAGGTTTAAAGTGATCGATTAAAAGATCCGATTAAACCCAAATTATAAACTATTGAGAAAAATATTAGTAAAAATGACCCCGTAAACTTGAATTTAAGAAAATAAATAGTAAAATAGGAGATTATAAAATTTTCAAATTTTAAGCATAATAATTGCTAATTATCGAAAAGGCGAAAAGTGTAATCTAATAACTAATAAATTACTAGAAATAGATTATATGTATACTAAAAATTTTAGAATGACCAAAATAATAATTAGGAATATTCACATGTATCCCACATATATTTATGTGTAGATAAAAATACGCGAAATTTCCTAAATTGGCCAAAAACTAAGTAAATAATTAAAGAAAATTATAAATTAATTATGGAAAAATCAGAAGAGGATAGAATGATCCAAATCTGGTCGTGGTAGGTCAGGATCTGCAAAATAAAAATCAACCCATTAGAATTAGGAAACATAAAAACAAAAAATCAAGGAAATTGGGTAATGTCATGTCTAATTAATGCATAATAATTACCAAAATTGCCTATAAATAAGGGAAATTTTTCCAGAACTCATTTGGGCAGTGAGGAATATGAGAAAAATCGAGAGACTAAAAAATTTAAGAGAAAATTTAGAAAACAAAAAAAAAAAGAAAACTGTACAGATTGGGTAAGTGAGCCAAACACACACCTCACCACCACCTGGGACCAAACCACCACCACTACCCTACTCTAGATCTACCGTATGAGTTGGCCGACAATCTTGGACTGGGTTTGGATGGCTAGAAAGCATCGAACCGGGTGAGTCCCATAATTGTCCCAATTTTGTATAATTTAGTAAAATTAGTTATTTTGGCCAGAAAATTATGAAACTTGTTATTCTGAGGTTTTATTGTATGTAGATTTAGAGAAAAATAGTGATTTAGTTTAATCACATCTGAAAATATAGGTTTCTTAACGAATTGAACAAAATCGAGCATGATTAGAATTAGAAAATAAATAGGTTTAGGAGTGTAGTTTGGAGCTTAATTTTTTTTTTGTAGGATGCTCATGTGATATAAAATAGTGCTATGAAGCCATTTTTTTAAAATTAATTTTCGAAATTTTTAAGTTAATTTTTAGCCCTAAAATGATGGAAAAATTGGGTGATTTTGGGTTAATTAGGTGATTAAGATACTAATTACTGATTTAGATAGTAATTAGATGTTTAGGGATGTTAATCTCTGATGTGGAAACCTAATCCTAGCCTTTGAAGTATTAAGTATGGTTAATTTAGGAAATTAGGTAGTTAATATAAGAAATTAGTAATATGTGAAATTAAAAATTAATAAATCTAAAAAATTAGGGTTATTTGGATAATATTATAATAGAAATCAGAAAAATAATAAATCTGAAATAACATTTAATTTTAAGTAAATGTCTCAAAATGTAAGATTTTCTCACATCGGGAATAAATTCGATACCTCAATTAGGGTTACCGTGTACTAAATAGTTTAGAATACTAAATTAAGACCCAATAGGATATTTGGATACTTGAGCTTAATGTGATTAATGTCACATTAGGATTCGAGCATATTTAAGACTTAGGAATCAAAATTAAAAGCTAATTTAGGATTCGAACTCCGAAATAGAGTACAACGAATCATTAATACGTTATAGGTATACATGGAAAAATAAGTTAAATTATGACTTAGAATATGAATCCTTAAAGTATAAGTACTAAAAAGATCTATTTGTATTATAGGACACCCAGAGATGAATCGGCTTGCGATTAAGGGATCGAACGATTGAGAAAATTCCAAGTAAGTTAGATTATTACTTATTGTAATAAAGTACTTTTTGTATGATACTCGGAGACTTAGGCTTGTTTATGATTGTGATTGTAAGTAGTTTACACATGTATTTGATGTATCTGAATTTGTGCTGAAATTGTGATGTGAGTGATTTTGTATTATGATTGAATTGGTGTGAAATTGTTTGAATACCCTAAATGAAATTTAATCTTATTCAACTCTAAGAACAAAAAATGTCATGCATTGCAACCCGTTAGGGGATCATATAATTCTCCAACCAAATACTGACCCTTTCAAAAGGAATAGTGCAGGATTGTAAAATGATCCCTTCTTCATCCTCAGTTGAACTAAGTGACAGGAGAGGAGGTCGCGGCGAAGGTGAAGTCAATGGTTCGAAGGTAGTTGCGGGAGGAGCGAGGTCTCCATTGCACAAGCTTGAGTTTGGTTGTGAGCTGCTGCATAACATGGAACTCTTTAATCCGGATTAGAGCGGGCGGAATTTCTCTAATTTCACAATGGACCGGACTACATTATGCGATGACACTTGATTGTTGCATTGCATGAAAATAATTGATTGATAATCTTGTTTGTGCTTGTATGCATTCATGAGTCTCCAATTCAATTTACTGAGCTATAGTTGCTCATACATTTATAGATCCTTTTGCAGGTTCTGATCTCTGAGCAATTCAAATAGAATGCCGCCTTACCATTACCTAGAGGTTAGTCTTTTTTAAGCCGAGGGTTTGAGGATCAAACTACTTAATAATAATGTGTAGCTAGAGTATCCTTGTAGTTAAAGATGAAAAACTGATAGTTATTATGTAATTTAGTGAACTGTTGTGTTTATGTAAAACTTCCTGGAAAACTCTGTGGACTTACTTATAATTATATATGTTTATTTGAAATTTGTAATATTTATCATAATTGTAGTATAAATGTTAATCGGACTGTTTACTTCAAAGCGAGGAGTCGTAAATGCCTTGTGTAGATCATGTCTATGGTAGGCACTGTGAGGCCATTTACTATCATAGAATGATTTACACGGCAAGACTGTTGCGACTCTGCGACTTTGGGGCGTAATAAGGGTTGAAAGTTTAGGGGGAAACGTCCCTATAGACTGTAAGCTAGCATTTAAACACCATCCCCATTAGCGTTTGGATGCCAAGGAGTAGACGATCCTAGTTTCTTAGCATCCAGACACTACGTGATGTAGCATTTGGACACCAAGTCCCCTAATGCGTGTAGTGACGTTTTACCTAATGCCTTGATGTATTTCGAGTGTGTTTTTCTATTCTTAATCTTTTCTAAACATGAATCATCATCCTAAATGTTTTATAAACCAATCTAACGTCATAGTCCTCAAATGAGCTAAGTTATAAGTATGAGACAGTTGAGTTGCTAAGCTTAAGAGTGTTGCCAGTTGATCCTAGAAACTACGTAAAGTACCTTATTTTCATGTGAACAAGTTGTGAGGCAAATGTTTTAGAACCCAAGCTAACAGTTCAATTAAGTACGAGGTATTGTATACTGTTTGTGTTCGTATGATTAGAACTTGTAAATGGACTTAATAATTATTTGGCATAAATAAAGTCTGTTACGTATGTTTGGCTAAGCTTAAGGGATTAGGAGGACTAGTGATCTTAAGGTAACACTCCAATGATCTTCGTGTGATATCGTCCTAATTGGAACTTCACTTTGAAATGATTTAGATAGTTTTAAGTATTACTTGGTTCCTAAGGTATTGAAGAGGACCCAATACCATACCATATGTATATATATTTGTGGATAGGAGTCATGAGTTACTCCAAGTTTTAAGACATTGGAATTGTGTTGTTTGACCGATGTAATAAAAGATAAGAATTTGTCATTGTTGCATGCAATGAATTTAATCTAGTTAACCTGCGCACGCTTGTGCATTTAATTGTGTCATCATCTGTATGTGTTTGTTACTCTCTATTGGGCTTTATCACCCTTGGGGATTTCTATTTTTAGGTGCAAGTACAGGTTTTGGAGAGTATGAGGATGAATACGGTGATTTTGACTATTATGGTGATGCTGAAGATTATTATAACTACTACTATTATGACAATGGAAACGAATCAATATAGACTTGAGTAGGATTGTAGATTTGGTTGAATTATGTTATCAGACTTTTAGTTGTTATTTCTATTTGTAATATAGGTCATGAGAAGTCATCTAACACTTCTTCTATTAAAATTTGGTTTTATGTTAAGTTATGATGAGTTGAGACAAGTTTTTGTATTTATGTTTTCCTGAAATAGATCATGTTGAATTTAAGTCTTAAATTTTATTTTCATTAAATAAAATAAATGAGAAGTTGATCATTCATAAATTACTTATGATATTTTGTCGGAGTTATTATAGGGTCTGATCATTAAAAATGTATGTGGAGAAACTGGTAAGTTGAATTAAGATACTTGATATGTCAATAGATTATAAAAATACGTGATTAGCTATAATTACTCTGGTTCTGAGGTGTTACAATAGAGGATGAGAATTTGTAATTTACATCTAATTATTTTAGCTAATCTTCTTAGCTTTTCCTTATCAATTTAAATGTTGCTTGTGTATGGAAAAAGAAAAAAGTATCAAATAGTTGTCATCTTTTGGCTACTTAGTAATGAATCCTTCATCTTTTCAATAGTTGTTCAAATTTTCCATATTTTTTCTACTTTTCTATATGTATCATAGACCTTTTGACTATTTCTTTTAAAATCCTCTACATTGTGAAAAAGAATAGAAAAATTTCCTTTTCATTTATGATAACCAGTCCATCTATTTTACTATTTTACTTTTAGATAAAGTAATTAAAAATATTAAAAGTATATATTATTACTTTTAAATGGAAAAATGGTCATGTTGTGGAGAAAAAAATATTTTTTTTTTGAAAATTTGAAGCTTTGAATGCTCAAATTCATGGATGAGAAAGCTGAATACACATAATAAAAATACAAGAGCGTGTACTGACAATTTACTCCATATATATATTTATTTATTTAAATCGGACACAAAATCAAATTGAATATAGAAGTTAGATAGAAACTAAAAATATCAAAATCAAAAGATACTTTCCTTAAAGTCAAAGTGTCACCAGCTACGTTCTGAATGAAAAAGTGACCTATGTACTCAACATGCAAATTCTATGTGCTTTGTCATTGGAGCCATGAACCATCCACATGGATAGCGGCTGCATACATATGATAACTTAGTCTATTATATCATTTCTGTGGTTGTTTATCATTTCTTGGTGCAGCAATTTAATTTTGGGAAGTCTTCTACGTTTGTATTAAAAGTCAACCATGCCACCTATAATATGATTAGTTTAATCATTTAACTTCATCAAAGTATAGATCAACAATCAAATTGGATAACTATGTTAACATTATCTAAACTTTTATTGAAAGTTTAATTTACTTCGTAAACTTTCGGTTCATTAAATTTAATATCTAATTAAAACTTCTCATATCATCATTACTATATGTTTAGTCTAATTACTAATTAAAATAAGACAAGTGCCACGTCTATGTTTAGCGATGGATAACAATGACATGAAAAATTTCAATTTGGTATTAAATTTGACGACTTGAAAATTCAAGTTGTAAATTGAATTATCAACCATACTTTAGATAGTATTTACGACATTAGCTCCATTTTAACCAAGCCTTTTATATTTCAAATTAGTTGTTCAAATCCATTATGTCTATATTATTTACCTACTTTTAGTATTTTATAATGTATAACTATATCCATGAAGGATCAATGTGATGTGTTAACATTAAATATTTGACTCACCCAAAACACATAAACTTAATTGAGACACATACTTTTGATTAATTTTCAGTTGTTATTGACCTTGCTAATGTTTGGTAAGAATAGACATGGTTCCTAACTTTTAGAAAAGATTAATTTTATTCAATATAAAAAAGATTATATATCATCCAGACATCCCATTTTCATTCCCGTGTAATTTAAAATTTTTTTTTAGGGATCCTAATTCAAAAAATAACAAAAAAATTGAAAAATGATAAAAAGACAAAAAAATAGAAAACTTTTAGAAAAAGATTAATTAAATTAGGTTGTTATAAAATCTTGATTAAATAGTTGTTGAAAAATACAAATCTAATATGATAACGTTTAATCTAAAAAAATTAAAATTGGTATGATTCAAATCTAATTTGGATCTTCATCTTCATCGATTTAAATTTGATTTGATTTAAAAAATTTATTCACAAGCCTTATAAATTAAGATCTCACCTTTCGAAAAAAAGAAATACAATTACACACACGAATCAGTCCCACCAAATTATCCACTCTCTCGCCTAATCATCCTCAACAAGCCTCCATCCTTTCCAAACACTAAGCCACGCCCCGACCCCACCTTCAAACTTAGTCGGACACTCACCATAGTTCCCTCTCTCGTCTATTGCTGCCATCTCTAGTATAGACACCAACCCAACAACGCAGCAGCACACGCGTATG
The DNA here is from genome assembly GCA_024138015.1 of Lumnitzera littorea. Taxonomy (NCBI): domain Eukaryota; kingdom Viridiplantae; phylum Streptophyta; class Magnoliopsida; order Myrtales; family Combretaceae; genus Lumnitzera; species Lumnitzera littorea. The sequence continues at coordinate 1,530,672 of JAMXBB010000009.1, read as the reverse complement.
GATCAAAACTAAACACAGCACCCGACGACCCACTCATAGTAGTGACGTAGCAGCACACACGTACGGATCAAAACTAAACACAACACTCGGCAACCCACTCATAGTAGTGACGCAGCAGTACACACGCCACCGTTGAACACATACGTAGTCGCATGGACCCAAGCCAATCTCTCCACTGCACGTCCAACTGTAGCTACACACAACTGGCCCAATGTGTGATTCATCAACGACCAAAACGCCAGTCCACCGATGACCCCAAACACGAGCATTCGATTCCGTTCACTCCCAACACCAAATCCACGACGAAATAGTCCCCTTTGCATGGCCACACATAGCAGTAACGCCCCAACCTATGCCCTCAATCCATCTGCAAGTTCGGTTTATTTATTTATTTTTTTAATTATTTATTTATTTATCTTCTTATTTGTTTAATGATTTGTTTTAACAGTTGACTTTAAAATATAAGGAAAAAATATTTTAGTTAAGGAACACCTAGGAAAAGTTGTTTACTAAAAATAAAAATTCATAATTTTTTTTTTCAAACTAGCGCTTTCCATTAGAGAATTTTCCATAAAATAAAACTTCAAGTTATGAACACTTTTCTAGATTTTTTTAGTCAAAATAAATAAATTAAAAACATAAATTAAATCAATTTTAAAAAATGTAGGCACCTTTGAGATAACATAAAAATGTATAAAAACTTAGATCTTTTTTATTTTTTAAGAAATATTTAAAAAAGGATAATTTTAAAAAATAAGCCTAATTTCAGAAACTTTACAGTGGTACTAATTAGGGTTTAATAGGTAACTCCTGAATTTAGAATCTCTGCTTTTATTAATTTAAAATCAAAAACTAGTAATTAAATTATAGTCAATCAACTCAATTGATTACAATTTTTTTTTCTTGACTCCGATCGAGTGGTAACTTGAAAAGATTTTCAATTTAAAATTAAAAAGGAAACCTAAATTTTTCATTTTTTTTAATCAACGATTAATAGTAAATGGGTTAGAATTTAGTATTAGTAGATAAATAGAAAATGAAATTAAAATAAAAAATCGAAAAATCAATCTCGACATATCAATCAAACCAATTAATACAAAGAAGATGTAAGAAGAAAAGTTGGGAGTGCAAAAGCTAAATTGAATAGACAAAGCACATTCATTCAAGTATGAAAATGTGCCATATAACGAATTATTATAGTTTCTCTTAGAAGAACAAGACTTACCTAATTGATAAGTGTAATGAATCCTATATAAGAGAAAAATAAATAAAAAAGATACAACTTATTTTAAATGTTAGACAAAATAATATTAGTATGACCTCTACAATCTTCAAACTAACTAAATCTAAGTTTTTTTTTTCTTTTTTAGTGGCACACCTTGTATACGTCTGTCAAGGGAGTTGAAAGACAGATGCAAATTTTATTAACAACAAATAAAATTACAAGATAGAGAGTTAGATATAATTACTTGCTATAAATGCAAATAAGGGAGTACTACTCTACATACAAAAACATACCTACATACATAAGAAAATAACTTAAGACTAAAGCAGGGAGAAATACTCCCGAAACAAAAAGTTGCGCCATGTTTATAAAAACAAAACTTAACAAAAAACAATAATGAAAATTCTGTAGCATAAAATGTCCTATACAAGAATCAATTTCTACTCTTTATCGAATTAGGATATCTTTATGTGAAAGAAACAAGACTATGATTTATGAGACCTTTTTGCAAGGCAATCAGCAACAACACTGTTTTCTCTTCTAACATGGCTAATGGCCTCCTATACCTTTATATCATTCTACAAGTCCCACATGATGATTGTAGTAGATAACCAATAGGATACCCCAAGAATTTGTTGCAATTAATATGTATATACCCTAGAATAATTGAAATGCCTATGAAGTTCTAAACCCTTTAGAAGAGTTGTTAGTTCAATGGTAAAAATAGAAATGTAATTTGATAGAAAGTCATAACACTAGATTGTCTTTCCTTTCGAGTCCCTAAGAATTCAACCACTACTACCTTTGCCTTGATTAAGATTGCCATCTACATTCAATTTTACATAGCCTTCATTAGGACAATTCTAAGCCAAGGAGAGAATTTCTTTCGTTTTAGGTGGTTTAGTAATTTCAGCAAACGAATCCTAGCGTTCCTAAGATAATAGAAATCATGAAAGATGTGCTTAATTAAAATTTTGCTATTTGTGTAAGTGTTTCTATACTTCCTATTGTTTCTTTCCCCTAAAAGATACCACAAAACTAGAGAAGGTGTAAACCAAATCTAAATTGTAATTTCAATAGACCCATAATGATGGGAATAGTAGAGGAACAAATATGAGATAAGTAGCATGCATTTGTGGATATTGAGATCATTAATGGTAAATCCATGGGTTTAAATTGCTAAAGCCTTAAAGGAAAGGGAAATTACTTAGAAAGAGGGATGATTGCAAGGTTACCTTTGTTATGACTCAAAACAAATCTTAAGAAAATTAATAGGTTATTAAATTAGTCATTTCCATATTAGTTAGATGTGATATATTATGAAATATAGTCTCATATGGATCGTATTAGAGAATTTATATTGGTTTATGAATGTTAAGTGGTGAATATTATATTAATACTAGTTAGAAACTTTTAGGGCAATAATTGAAAAAGGTCTATTAACGTTTGGTTATTTGATTATTAACTACTTTTGACTTGGGGTATTGTAAACAGTATGAAAGCTGACTCCCTATGGATATTGTGATATATTATAACATGTAGTTCACATGAATTGTATAAGAGAATTAATATTAATTTTTAAAGATGAAAGTGGTAAATAACATATGTTGATTTATGTATCATTAAGAGGTGGTTGTTTAGTGGTTCGATTGCTGTATGAGGTGGTGAACCTACAAAAAAGCCCTCGTAATTAAGCCAGTGAGGGCCCATTTAATGCTTAAGTTAGTAAGGAAGGAAAAAGAGAGACCTTTGGTGTTTAAATAGGTGTAAAGAGAGTACTTAGGAGTCAAATCCTTGTAACTCTAGCTCCATTGTCTATTTATAAGGCATAGGGCTTACCTAAGTGGGTTATATGGCAAGCCAAAATTGGCTCATTCATAGTTGGTGTAGTGGAGGCGTATGTAGTACAGGTAAAGATAATACCTTTCTACTGGTTGGTGGCTCTCAAGAAAGGTTTCTATCACGTTAATAGTATGGGCAGCCATCACAATTGAAGTGGTTGGGCACATAGGCCGTATTATAGATGTTAAGCAACATTTAATGAGGAGAAGGAGAGAGAAGGACCTCAATGCCTCAATTGCTCTCATTCTATCATATCCTAAATACTTGGCTTGAGCTTGCAAGTTAAGTTTGAGGCTATGTGCCAAGTTTGGATCTCTAGATGACTCGAGGATAATAGAGTCAAGCTTAAGGGGTCAAGCCCATCGAAGATGTCAATAGAAGCTTTTGAGGACCTTAGTAAGTCAAGATGGAAGAGTGTTTCAGACAGGTCCAGGTAAGATGTGCTAATGTTGGTCAGATTAGATAATGCATTTTTTTAAGCATAGTCCAAAGAGATGTGCTTGAGGGACCCAAATAAGCAATTAGACTTAGATTGAGGTAAGCTCATGCAAGAGAATGGGGGTTTAGGGTTCGTGGGGAGGTGGACTAACCAATTGGGTTACCAAAGGAGGCCGAGCTTTCGGCCCAAAGTAGTACTCATGGTACCCAAGTTGGTAAAAATATTTGAAGTTGAAACTTTGGAACCTAGGTTTAAGAAAAAAAAAAAAAAAAAAGCCTATCCACAACATGTGTATACTAAATGGAGACTTTCACATAGATGCCCCATCGCAATATTAAGGGTAAATATTAAATGGCGAGCAGAGAATATGGCGGAGAAGATCGACATCGGCACCGACCAACAGCAAAATGTCTGAATATAATGTATGCATGTGTCGATGGATATCTGGGGTCTTCCTTTGTGGGTTTTAGGGACACACATGTGAAGAAACTGTCCTAAGTTGTCAGTTCTCAGAGACGCTTGGCATTTGCTGATTGCATGCACGTGGAGAGGCCCACCACTTCAAATCTATGGTGGGCACGAAAGTTAAGATTTCATCGAGTTAAACATATATACGAAAAATGTCTTCTTGTCCATCTACTTGTCAGAAAAAAGATTGAATAGAAGTTCAGGACGCGATGTATCATCGTTAATGCTAGGAAAAAAACAAATTATAATTTAACATGTACATATATCTATATATATATATTACGATATAAATTATAACCTGACGTCCCTTTTAATAAAGTGTTTCTGGAATTCTTATATATGAGTAAACCTTGTTATGGGGTTATTATAAAATTATTTACTTATATAAAAGGAAATAAAACTAATTCATTAGAAGTTTTCATAAAGAGTACATCCCTTGTCATTATTATTATTCAATTATATATGTAACTGAGTGATGAAATATTTGAATTTAATTCATTTCATTAAAAAATTTGTGTTGATATCATTAAATTAGAACAGTTTTGACTCTCAATTATTATTATTTATTAACTGCTAAAGGGTCATAATTTATAGTATATTTAGTGATATAATCTTTACTAGATATATGTTGTAGGGAGATGTCCCTACAAAACTTGACTTGTGATAAAGTCATTAGTTTTTTCCATAGTTCGTAATTGTGCATATATATATATATATATATATTTTTTTTCAAATATCCGATTAAATAGCCCTAGTAAGAACTGACTTTTTAACACTGACATGATGTCAAAGACTTTTTGCAAGGAAATGTTTCAATCGAAAAGAACTTAAAAAGAAAAATTAAGTTCATTTCTGTGAACAAATTAGAAAATATCGATAAATTTTACCAAAAAAAAAAAAATTTCTTTGTCACTAGAAGTTTATTCTCGCAATATCTTAACTACCATAAATCAAATTTTTTAGTGGTGGCTATTCATAAAATATGAATCCTTTAGATATTTTATTTATATCTTTCTAACGCTGATTTACGTTTTAATTCATACAAAATACATTCTCTCTTCCTCACATACTTTGAACTATGGAGATTAAAAGGGAGATTCATAATTAATTAACTTTTCATGGAATAAGCTTCTTAAGCTATGTTTTTATTTCATGTCGTGTGGGGATGTGAGACAGATGATGACTAAAATATTATCAAACTTATAATTTCATGAAAAATATCCGCGAACAATGTGAGAGAAAATAATACATATTCTAAATAGTATATATATATATATATATATAATTCTAAATAATTGAAGCATTAATTAAGAGTCACATATGTGTGTGTATATGTATGTGTTACCTATTTTCTCATTGCACCCTCTAGTATGTTTGGTCATAATTAGATCAATATAATTAGGGACGGACATGATTTGATTGGTAAAATCACTAAAGCCAAAGGAAAAGCATGCACATGAAAATTTTCAAAGCCTAACAAACAAAAGCTATTGTCTCAAATATTTAAAACCTTATTATAAATTATCTATCGAGACAAAACGACTCAAAATTTATCTCAACTGATAATATATATTGATTTTATAACTATAATATATGAATAATTCCAATGCATGAAATGATCAAGTCCAAAAAAAAAACAAAACTTTTCTTTAAAGTTTTTCAAACCAATATAAAATAGTGAAATTAAAAAAAAAAAGACAGATTTCCATATAAGTAATTTGGATTTTGGTTTTTCGATTAAAGTGTCTATACCCCTTAAGTTAATTGAAAAAAAAATTAAAATAAAAAACACATTTTTTATGGTAATCTCCTTTCGTTTTCTTTATTAAGATGGTAAGTGAAAGCTAAATAAAGCAACCCTAATTAACGTTTTTTTTTTTTTCCAAATACTATATATAATTGAGTGAGGGAAGAATTAAATCTGTCCTATTAAAAGATTGGTTCTCGGACACTTGACAAGTATGACTAAAATTATAAATTTCTTGATAATTTCACAAGGAGACTCTCAATCATTACATGTTCTACAATATTCGAAAATTGTACACTTTCTACATAGTTTCACTTCAATCATAAGCTAAGGTAAGAAGTTAAAAAAAAAAAAAATCTATTAAACAAATCCGAATATTAAACTTAGGAAAGAACTACATGCTATGTTTTCTATGCTTATATTATTTTTTTACCTCAAAGAACAAAGAAAATTGACCCCAAACAAGTCAAAAGAAACACTAACAATAATGGCTCCCCAAGATTCCTCTGCCTTTTCCTCCGCCACCCGTGGTCGGTGCCTTTGCTCTCCGACCACTCATCCGGGTTCCTTCCGATGTAGCCGACACCGCATCTCCAGCAAAACATTTGTAGCCCAGAAATCAAATTCTTCCAAAATTTATACTCAATCCGACTCCACATCGCTGACCTCAAAGATGAGCTTGATTAAGGAATTCCTTATGCATATCATCAAGCCATCCAATCAGAGTCTTCAAAGGAAGAGAAATTTTCAGCCCAAGCCCACTCGGTTCGGTTCGCTTAATGCTGATAACAAAGGAGTAACGGTCTCTTGATCATTTCATCAGGTTACTCTACGGATAAAGTTATTTTACGGTTTCATTGACCAGATTTACTTAAATGACGATTAAAATCTTCGTTCCATTAATTTTTACTATAGTTTTATCACTCATATGATAATTCCCGGGTGAGTGATAGAGAATAATAGCATGTCAATTTTATTTATTTATTTTCCGAAATAATATATTCATCACATGAAATGGGGAATGAAAAGAAGTGATGATGCTACCGAACCGCGAATAATGAATCGATTTCTGGTATAATATATGATGTTTCTGGCGACGCAAATCCCTCTCAACCGACATCATGCGATATGATCTTATAATTTATTATTGACACATATTGATGCTTTGGAGACGATAATAATGTTTTCAAATTTAACCGTTGTGTTAATCGAAATACAATAAATTGCATTACATGTTTTTTTTTTTTTTCTCCTTTTAATTTTGTAGAAGCTAGTAGGAAAAAGATGGATTTGTGTCCGTCTTACTTATCTAGCTTTACACAACCGCACATCTCACTCGCTACACATTTTTTTATTTTTCCCAGTTATAAATCTACATTAATAAATCAAAGCTCGGAAGATTTTCTTTCTTGAGGAACATTGCTCCTTTTTTTCTTTTTTCTTTTTAAAGCAAAGCAAGAGATGTTTAGTCTTCGTACATACATATAATGTTGTCTTTTTCTTTTTTTAGCTAATTATGAAAAGGGAGAATTCGAACCTCGGTGGATATTACTAAATTATAATGATATTGATTAAATATAATGCTGCTAAAGAAAATGGGTTATTATAACTATACTGTGGTAAATTCCCTAATCTAATGCTTAACTGCTGGGCTAGAATATTCAAAATTGAGTATGAAAAATATACAAGAAAGAATGAATAAATTTTACTAGATAAATTTTTTATTTGGCACAATATAAATTTTGCAAATACTTATTACAAATTACTAGATATAGTGATGGTTTGTAGAGAAAGATTAATTATTTTATTCCATTCTTGTAAAGTAATCAAACTTTTGTTATCGAAATACACCACTTAAAGACCTTATGGAGACAAAAATGAGCTATTAAAAACATAAAAGATATGATGGGCTGTTGATCAGATCTAATATGAATCATACATGAACGATATAGTTGGAGTTAGATGTGGATGGTGGTTCGGACCGACCCTGAACCACTAGTTCACAGGTCACAATTATGTGACCAGCTCGTGAGCCGACGATTCAAGGTTGGTTCACGGCCCTTGAATTATTTTTTTTCCTCTCCTAATCTTTACATAAATTTTTTTCCTTTTCGCATTACCAATCCTTCAACCATTTTTTTTTTCTTCAATCTATCAATAAAATATACATTAAAAACGGAAAAAAAAAAATAAAATACAGAAAAGTTTTTTACAATATGAATACCTAATGTCCTACTCTGATTGAGTAGAGTAAAGTGATTGGAGGGAAAATATATTTTACAATATTTTTACAGTAGCCCAAGAGGTGTCTACATACCCGCTAATTGGAATCAGACCGCCGTAGTTTGGTTTGAATTTTTAGAAAACCTTTAGTTTGTTAATCAATTTTATATTTTTAGAAAATCATCTAAGTATACGTAACCATCCAAATTAAATTTTTTGAAGGAAAATAATTTTAGTGGGTCATAATTTGAATAAACCTAATGCTATATCAGTACTTTTAGGAAAACCATACCATTCAGTTTTTTTGGACAATTAGGAAAAAAAAATTTTCTATATGATAAAACTTTTTTGTAAATAATGAAAAGAAAACTTACTATGTATCAACTTGAGGTAATTGTTCATGCTTATGTATAGGAGTGAAACCTACGGGTGAGCTTAAGCTTCCATCAGATCAGTTCTAGTCACTAGAGTAATCCTCCTCCTTACTTGATGTCCCATATAGTTCTTATAGTCTACAAGTTTCATCGTACCAATCTTCTGTGTAGACATTTACCTCAACACTGAAAACAAATAGGGAGGCTTAGCATTGGTCAACGATCAGGTCTACTGTATTAAACGCTTGCTCAATGGCAACCGTTGAAATCAAAGTAGCGAGTACTTCACAAATAATGCAAGATAACAATGGGTAGTCCCTTCTATGCTTTTGCCACTGTTCTAAAATATCAAAGTTCTTGATGGAGATATTTTTTGAAAACTCGAAATTCGTATTGGTGTAGTGCTGCATCTCAAATATTAGACCACCAGACTATTGCCTCTTCAATTTTTGCGCTAGTAACTGCTCATTCATAAAAGAGTAATGCCGCTCCTTCGTAGGTGGCAAATGAGAGATTAATGACTAGCTACCTTATTGACATTGATAGTAGTTGAGCATCTCTTCTATGTCGACCGTCGCTGTTAACACTTTTTGCTGTGCTTTCAAGCTATACACGTTTTGAGAATTTGTTAGATTTTGAATGTAACCATAATAAGTTTTTAAATACATTAGTAATAATTCTGCTTTACAACGAGAGTTTAGAATAGTTGCTATGAGATAAATATAAGGAATTTCTTTATAATAAGTTAATCACTTCAACGTCATATTGTATACACATACATGCAAGTTTGGGTCCTCATAGGCTTAAAGTAGCACGTCAAGTATACTGACAGATGACATAATAAAAAAGTGAACATTGGGCCTATAAACTTGTGAAAAAGTCCCAATAACATCATGAAAAACTTTCAAAACTTTAAGTAATTAGATACAAATATCCCAATTATTGAGAAAAATGTCAACTCCCTGCATGTTGTACATTACAAAGTCACACAGTAGTTTACTGTAAGGAATTGCGCTATGCAACAACTCGTAAGTCGAGTTCCAGCAATATTGCATATCCATCTTAAACTTCTAAGGCCTCTTCCCGCACTCCATGCTTAACGTATGTGGAAAAAAATCCCCTCCAACGTTGGTTGAAAGTAATTTTGCAAATCAAATATTGCTGCAATATTAGTAATTGAATTATCAAAACTAATAGAAAAAATTTTCCTTAATAATTTGTAATCATTTAAGATTTCTCTAATAATTTTATAAATGTTTTGCACCGTGTGTCGATCGTTAAATACTCTTAAAACCAATAGTCGTTTATTAAGTTACTAATTATTGTCTACTCAATTAACAGTAACACTCATATAAGAATTATAACGAGAAGGATCTGTCCATATGTCTGCACATATGGATATTTGCGTATTAAGGGAAGCAAACTTACCTGCGAGCTCCCCTCTTACCTTTATGGTAGAGCTTTTGCGTGGCTCGAGTTATTGCCCTACGGCTAAGCTATCGCGAGCTAGGGTTGAATGTCTTCTGCTAGTATCGACTTTGCCACTCTAATGCATCCATATTGAATGAAAGGTGCATGTTTACTAGGTACTGTGCCAGGTTATATTTATACCTATCTTTATCATACCTCATTAGCATTTGTTCGGATGAACCACCACTTCGAGCAATCAGTTACTACGTTCTATCTATTCCTACCTTCTTGAGATGTTTCAAACTTAAGTGTTTATTAAGGGTACCATATCCCTCTCCCATTTTCTACGAGTAACTCGCGTTATAGTAGTTGCAGAATGCCCTCGAGTTCCCTCTTTCATCTGTACCTTTATGAAAATGAGTAGTAAAAATATTAGACTTACCGGGTTTAGGGGGCTTACCTAAGTCGAATGGTCTCGAACTATTGGGCCCACATTTTCTCATATTTTGCTCTTCTGTTTCGAGAATAATTTCTATATCATCCTCCTCATCCTCGAATATACTTGTGGAGCAACTCATCTATGAGGGTTCAAATCCTGCGGGTCGTATAGGAACGCTCATACAAGGAGGTTTGAATCTAACATGACGTTCAAGGATATTCATGCGTGGAGGTTTGAAACCGGGATGTGACATGCCCCGATAACTCATGTGTTGATGTTTAACGTCAAAGTTAGGAGGTGGTATGCCATAATTACTCATGTGACGAGGTTCTATATCGAAGCCTAGAGATGGTGTAAGTTTTTCTTCCATGTTCTCAACCATATAGTGTGTCTTCTGCTCATTTAGGTTATACTCGCTATCTAGGTACACTAGAACATTCTCAAACCGTTGTGATGCAAACGACGTATTGGAAATTCCAACGCCCTTGCTCTTACCCTTACTTTTACTACTAGATGATGAATCGTGTTTTTTACTGAAGAAGGTATGACGTAAAAATCTTTCCATTTGTACAAATATTTTTTTCTCTTACTTGCTACAACAAAGATTTATGAGTAAAAGACAAAAATAATATGTAAGAAAAAATAAAGCGAAAATTATATGATGGATATGTGTGTGTGTGTATGTCAGCGTTATTTGCTAATACAAATTGTTCTATACAGTAGAGTAGAAAATTACGTATAAAAATTGGTGGTTAGTTGAAAGAAATATTTCTAACAATGTTTCGTAACTGAAAAAAATTTGAAGGCAAAATGGTTGAAGTTAGAGATATTTAGTTCTTTTGTAGAGCAAGTATTGTTGTTAGGCCTGAAATTACTATTTATAAGGATTGAGGAATGTGTTAACATATTGTTTAAATTTTGAAATTTAAAATTTTAAGCAATTTGGCGTTGCAAATTTTTAAAATTTTAAATTTCACATCTTGAATGTAAAATTTACGACACGTGTACCAAAAGTTAAATTTGTAGATACAAATTTAACAAAGGACGAGATAGAGGACAGGAGAGTAGGGGTCTGGAGGGGGTGTCATGCCTCGAAGCGGCAGAGTCGTAACAGCCTCGCTGTGTAAACCATCCTAAGATAGAAGTTAGCCTTACAACCGTTATCTTAGACTTGATCTACACAAGGCATCCACAACTAACCCGCTTTGAAGTAAACAGTTTGTAATTTAAATAAATTATTTACCTAAGAAAGTGAGGAAATATATATATATATATATATATACTATAATTTAGTTATTACAATTATTGTTTATTGTTTACAATATTTCTCCATAATATATTTCCTAGTTATTACATTATTCAGAAATAAAAAATTCTAAAGTAAAAGCTTAAACCTTAAAAATATGTGTTTATTCTTCAAATATTTTTCCTCACTCCCTAGGATCCAGCAGTTGCTAGCTTAAGAGTAGTTGTTTGCCGTTTCTTAACCAGCACCTGTACGGCGTCTATAGGGATGTGAGCAACCACAGCTCAGTAAGTTAGGATGGAGGACTTAAAACTATACCATAAACACAACAAGGTTATCAATCAACTTATTAAGTATAATGCATGTGCAAGTAAATGCTATCGCACGACGTTATCCGGCCCGTCGTGAGATTAGAGAAATTGCGCACGCTTTAATCCGAATTGAGGAGTTGCCGTTAATGCAACAGCTCACGACCAAACCCAGGTTTGTGTAATGGAGACCTGGGTCCTTCCACAACTACCTTCGAATCATTGACTTCACCCTCACCGCGACCTCCTCACCTGTCACTTAGTTCGACTGAGGATGAAGAAGGGACCCTTTGCAATCTTGCGCTATCCCTTTCGAAAGGATCGGTATTTAGTCGGAGAATCCTAGGTTTCCCCTAATAGGTTGCCATGCAGGTTCGATTATGATTATAAGTTGTATATTTGATTAGATCAAGTTTAGGGTGATCATTCATTTCATACAAATCATACAATACATACTAGAACAATAAACAGAATCATAACATCACTCAAAATCAACTACATGCACACATCCAACTATCTAATAAGTACAACCAAGCATAATCTTAAGCCTCCAAAATACAGCATCGTATCAATCCCAACTTATCTTGATTCCTCGCTCACTCACTTGAGGTCCGACTTGCTCAGGCCATCGCCGATCATCTCTATAACATAAACGTGGTTTCAATTTTTCATATAACTATTATAAGTTCATGTTATCCTATAACGCTTACTATTATATTTTGTTTAGGGTTTAATATACCTAATTATCTAGGTCTTAAGTCTTTTATAATTATTCTAGGTTTGGAGTTAGGTTCGGGTTTGGTTTTCGCATCGATTTTTAAATTAGGTTTTAGTTCGATTTCTAAGTATTATTTTATACTCGAACCCTAGAAATTCGTTTCAACTCATAATGTGAAATTAATCACATTACTTCCCGATCTCCTAAATACTATCATTACCTCTAATTAATATTTTATTCTACACAGTACACTTAAATCCTTATTAGTGTAGCGAATTTACTCTTGATGTGAGAAATTTTTACATTTTTCATCTAATTACATAAATTCAAGTTTCCTATCAAATTTATTGTACATTTTTATTATTATCATAATAACAATTTTTATTATAATATTTTATATTTATTATATTTCTAATAATTGTGTATTATATACTATTACTTATTATGTACATAATACACATCTAATATTTCTATTACTCTAATTACCATCTCCTAACATCAATTATCATTTCAAAATGTCTAAATTCATCCTAAATTAGATTTTACACCTAATTACCTTAATTTATAAAATTAACTTAAAATTTACTATTTTTCCCTATTACTTATTTACTACATAATTAATCTAATAATTACATCTAACACCCTAAATACTACAAGTATCATACTCCATCAGATTTTAACATCCTAAAACATATACTTATTCACTAAATCAGTAATTAACTATTTAATTACTTTATTAACCCTAAATTACTCATTTTATGCCTTATTTTAAGGCCTAAAAATTATCTAAAAATTTAAAAAATTAATTTTTAAAAAAGGACTTTATAGCACTGTTCTGTATCATCTAAATAGTCTACACAAAATTTTTGAGTTCAAAACTACACTCCTAAGGTCATTTATTTCTAAACCGAAACATGCTCGGTTTTGCATGATTTCTTAAGGACCATATATTACGGGATATATTTTCATCAAAATAATATTTTTCGTAAAAACTGCATACAAAAATATTCTAGAATAACAAAATTCATAATTTTCTAAGAATATTTACTATTTTTTACAAAATTACACAAAATCGGGCTAGAAATCGAACTCACCGGTCTAAGTGGCTCCGGCCACCGTGGCCTTGTCAACCAATCTGGGCGCTGCCACCACCGTGTGGTGGTGGTGGCCGTCCACTCCCAGGAGTCCATCTGGTATGAGTTCCCTTTTAAGACTCTAATTGCACAGTTTTTCCTTTTTTTTTTTTTTTCTAACCTAATTTTTCTCTCAATTTTGATGCTCCTAATTTTTCTTTGATTTCTAACTATCCAAATGAGCTCTATGATTTTTTCCTTATTTATAGAGCTTTGTGGTAATTAATGTGCATTAAATTGGACAAGACATTGTCCAAATCCCTTAATTTTTTGCTTTTGTATTGCTCTAATTTAATTGGCTAATTTTTTTTTCCCCAACTGCCACGACCCAATTTTGGATTATTCCTTATTTTTCCTGATTTTTCCTTAATCAATTATGAATTTTTCTTTAAGTATTTAGTATTATTTTAGCACATTTCATGTATTTTAAATAATTATGCGTATTTATATCTACATGTAAATTCATATATAGTACAAATAAATATCCCTAAATATTATTTAGGTCATTTTATGATTTTTAGTATACATATAATTTATTTCTAGCGATTTGTTAATTATCGGAATACATTTTACGCATTTTCAATAAATAACGAGTTCTATATTTAAAATTTGGAATTTTTATAGTCTTTTATTTTATTGCTTATCTTCTTAAATTCAAACTTACGAAATTATTTTTACTAATATTTCTAATTTTACTTATAACTTAGGGTTGATCGGATCTTTCAACCAATTGAAACCTTAAGTGACTAGGTGTAGGGCTTACAAGGGGAAAGGTTAGGTCTGGTCATTTTTACTAACCAAAAATTTTCTTTTTTTAATACTTGACGATTCAAGGATTGTTGGGTCAAGCAATTTCGCCTAAACAAATCGCCTAGACCCTAAAAGCCTGACGATTTAGCTCGATTACTAACGGATCGGACCAATTAATGATTTGGAATCAACCCTTGCCTATGTTTAGTTGGAGTCGGTAGCTCTCCTAGGATTCCTTCATTTGAGATTTTTGGAGAAGAGGATAAAGTTGGCTAGTTAACAGACAAATATTTTCTTAATTTTAAAAGGAATTAAATACTTTATTTTACAAAAATAAAATTCCATAAAATATTTATATTGCAAACTTAAAGAAATAATAACTTTATAAAATTAGATAATTATTTTATTCCATCGCAATATCAAATATGCTTATTTAAACAAGGTAAGGTTGATAATTTTCAAGCAAATGATGACTCTAGCTAACTTCCAATTAAGCAAGCAAAACGAGATGATGTAAGAGGGTGGATTATGATAAATTCAGCTCAACCCTCACTTGGAATTATTATTATTGACCAGAAGACAAGAATTTTTCAAGCTGGAATAAATTAGAACGTCCCTATCCGGGACAACCTTATCCTTTGGTATCCAATAGCACAAGAGTATCTGGCAGTACGAGGGTCAGTGTTTTTCAATATTGTCGCCCCACTAACTAGTTGGCAACAAGTCATCAAATGTGATAACGAATGTTTTCCAAGTAGATGCGAGGTAATTAACCTAATTATGACTTGTAATCGATTATTATTTGATTTTTTTCCTTCTTGTTTAAACATAAAGAAAAGGATCAACATAGAGACGATTAAGAAAATTACCCACAATAGAATAATTACTGTAAATATACGTATCAAACTTTTATTGATTTTTATTTATTATATGCTAATTCACATGATATATCACTTTTAATAAAACTTTTTCACGTTAATTTATTTTTGGGACATACACTGATCCACGTTGTATAAGAGGATCTGTATTACTATTATTATTCATGTTAAAATGTTCATAGATATCATCGTAGCTCGCTGCAAATATATTAGGGCGCAAAGCCACATAATTTTCATTAAAACATTTCGACATATCCAACGGGGAGCAAAAAATGGATATTTATCGTTCCCCCAATTTCGTCTTGATCCTATTGCTATCGTTACAATCATGGGCATTAAAGAGTATAAATTACATTAATGAAAGATATATAAGGTGCAAAAATATACTCTTTTAAAGGCAGTTATTCTCCTCCAAGTATCTTAATCCAAGGCGGCCATGTTAAAATCTTCACTAAAATATCCTTTTTCTTAGTCTACATGCTAAAAAAATGAATGAATGAAAATAGGATAATATCACATTTACTGTTGAAATTTCCCAGTCTTTCAACTTATTAAGAAATTTCATTCCTAGTTACTTGTTTCAACTGATTACAAATAGACATGTCAAAATTTTTTTTATTTCTTTTGTCAATAAAAATGAATTTCATTCTATAGAAAAATGATAATAGATCAAAATAATGCATATAAAAGGACTCATAAGTAAAGGATTGGGCTATAAAGACTCAATCGTATAAATTTATACATTCCTTTAAGAGTTAAACTATCCCACCTAAGAAATAAAAAGACTTTTCCTAGATGAACAAAACTCACTCAATCAACCGGTGGATACAAAAAATCTCATAGAAGGTGGGCTTAATATCACAAAAGGGATGAGGATAAAATAAGTGAAAAATAACCAATACATAGAATAAGAGATAGCTTATTAAAAAAAAAAAATTATCTACAAACCAATATACAATTGTCATGATCTCTTCAAAATTATCATATCTATAGAAGAATACTTATGGTGGTGGATTACAATTGATTAATGAAGGAGGAAATGGTAGAAAAGAAAAGGTGGATTTGATAATTTCTATTCAACGAAAACATAGAGTTTTATGGATATTGAAATCATTAATGGTGGATCTACGGTTATAGAATGGTGAAGGAAGAGGAAAGGATTCAATAGGACGGGTAGCTATCAACTGTGTCACATTTAAAGTAACATGTTTTGTTACATAAGAAAATATGTTGAACATCACTAGGAAAAGTCTTCAACACCAAAAATGACATGTAGAAAAAATTAGAGAGAAGGTATAGATAGTCCAATAAGCTCTTGCATTGTTATGATAGGTGATGGAGAGGAAGTCTAGAAAAGTCTAACTGTCTAAGTTCTTGAGCAATTCTCTAATCAAATGTTGACTGTGGGCCCCTCATGAGAGGAACCAAAAAGTACTTACAAGGAGAAGTTAGTAATGACCATCCTTAAATTATACTAATTGATAGTCCATGGAAGAACTGTGTTTTGAAGTAATATATTAGTTTCAAAAATCCAAAACAAATCTTGGTAAATGGGAGTTAGACTTAAGAGTCCATAAGATATCCTCATCAATACCACCATTACTAAAAAAGGTTTAGACTGAGTGAGCCAATTTTACAGAGCATTACTTGGAGCTTACTAGTCTAAAACATTCTAGATCATCCTAATTTGAATTGCATAGATTATGTCGAGTATACAAAACTTTCTCTAGTTAATTTGGTATAATGTAAGTATCTATAAATACCAATACTACATCAAATTGATTATTGTTAAACATGGCTTATTTGATTTTTGCTCTTAAACATCAATAAAATTTTCATTTAGCTAGTAGCTTGTATAAGAAGATAAATCAAGATGCTAGGGTTTGTGTGAGGCAAATTAAGGCAACTTGGGAAGATTGGGACAAATGAAAAAAGAAAAAGGATGAAACAAATCATTGTTTCAATAGCTTAACATTATAGGGATAGGGA
Organism: Lumnitzera littorea; assembly: GCA_024138015.1. NCBI lineage: Eukaryota > Viridiplantae > Streptophyta > Magnoliopsida > Myrtales > Combretaceae > Lumnitzera > Lumnitzera littorea. The sequence goes on along the minus strand of JAMXBB010000009.1, from coordinate 1,513,483 downwards.
GATGTGCTAGTTAGTTGGTTCCTTCACTTAAAAATTGGCTAAAAGTGAATGTAGATGGCTCTTAGATAAGTAAGAAAGATACAATTAATATAAGGACAGGTGTGAGGGATTTTTCTAGAAAATAATTGATGGAGTTACTATGTAAGTGAAGGCCCTAAATGCAGAGTCTTTAGAGTGCTTGGTTATCTTAAAAGGCCTTAAATTAGGCCATTAGAGAGGTTAGATTAATTTTTTAATGGAGTCTAATGCTAGTAATGTGGTTAACTCATTATTAGGCCTGAAAGAACAGTACATTTGAGTAAAAAAGCTTCATAGAAGAAATTAGGTTTTCTTTATCATAGTAATATAATATTTCAATTATTAAGATATCTAATAATGCAAATAGGATTGTAAATTAAGTAGCAGTTAACATTAGAAAAGGAATATGTCTTATTAACCGATAGTTAAACTCCCCGTCCAAACTCTTCAAACTCCTATTAGATGATTTTGTTTCTTCTTCCTTTGGAGAGAACACTGTGAGTTGTATTGATGTTGGTGTCGATACTTAATGAAATTTCTTTTATGGCCAAAAGGAAAAAAACATCAATGAGGTTATGGCCGGCAAGATCAAAGCCTATAAATGCAACTTAGTAAATATTTCAGTATTTTAGGATTAGTTAAAGACTGTTTTGGCTTTGAACAACCTTAGTAGACCTTGTTCCAAATCCTTTTAAGTTACTACCTTTTAAATCATTCCCATCTATGTTAAACTTAATAAATCATATAAATAATCCGAAGAATTAAATCCGTAAATTGTTTGTTTAATATTATACTCAGCCCGTAAAGTAATTGATGCAAGCACAGATTGCTTGGCCAAGTTGAAATCCAATTATAACTTGGCGCAACCTTCTTTTTCTTTTTATTTTACTATTTATTTAATAGAGTTATATTTGATAATTTACCTCACAATTGCTGCAATGATAACCAAGCGTTGCAACCATTAATAACCATCTAAGCATGTAATAAGGTAAATACAGCACATCAAGATTTTTTTTTTTTTCATTTTTTTCCTCACGAAAGGGCTACAAATCAGTAAACTCTAAATTTGATTTATGCAAAATTCAATGTGTGGGAATACTATTGAATCTTTAATGTATTAAAAGTAAATGGTTATTGAAAATAACATGGTACCCTTTGGATTATTCATCAAGTGATTGTATATTCTTAAACTCTTAAAGAGTGATTTTACTTCTTTTTTTTTTAATCTTAAAACTAGTTAGATATAAATCAAAACATTGTTAAAATCTCAAAAGGTCATCAATAATAAAGAGTAATAAATAATGACGGTTTTGAAATTTGCTAGCAATGTTGTTTTGGTAATTATTTTACTAGCAACATTAAAATACGCTTTCAAAGTTGAGAAAAAATCTATCCATATTTTAATAGAGATTAGGGATGTATATGTAAGTAAAGAGAGACACTAATGTGTGCTTTGTTATTAAAAAAAAAAAAAAAAAAAAAAAAAAACAAAGAATGGAAGCGACGAGCACAAAAGGTTAAATAAATGTCACAGGCTTTACAGTTACAAAGAGTGCTTCCGATTAACTGCCAATGACCTAATCAGATAAAATAAGGAAAAAACAAGACCAAATGACAGGCTGTAATTTGTGAAAGTTTTATTTGAAGTCAAAAATGGCCCAGATATCAATATCATATCAACACCTGTCCCCCCACGTGCCGCTCAGCCGCTCCTTGTTTTGTTTGTGATTACAATGTGCCCTGTCGACCCACCGGAACTCCCGAATACGGCTGGCCGTCCTGTGTTTTTGTCGTCATTGCATTTAGTAAGATCGATTCGAAGTCCAAACCCTAGTCTTTGGGGAATCAATTTTTTACTTCCAAAATAATACATGTTTTTTTTTTTTTCCTCCTTTTATGTGGCATAAGAAAATACCTCATTCTCTAAACAGATAACTTCCATATCTTGTTATTTATTTATTTTTTATTTTACTAGTATAATATCTTTTAGATAAAGAAGATGCAAAAGTATTCCTCATCCCTATAATATTATAGATAGATTCCGCTTTATATATAGTATCTTCTACAAATATATGTGTTAAGTATGAATATCTTATATAGAAACGACTTATATATAGTATCTTCTATGTTAAATATATATAAAAATATTTTCGGATAAGGTTTCTCTTTTATGTATATGATGGTTGTCTCTAGGTTTGTAAAATAAATAACATGAGACTTCACATTTTGAAAAAGAAATATAGAAATGATAGGCATGCCAAATATTTATTGCAAAACTGTAATGAATTTAATTTTTTTATTTTCAAGAGTCTTTTTCCTTTATGAAGACAAGATCAGACAATATGATATTTGTCATATCATTCATGTTTTTATTTTCATAATTAATCTCGTTTCAATAAACACTTTCTAAAGAAATAAACAGTGATAGGCATTGCCAAATATTTATGATTTTAATGAAGGTTATGAAAAAAAAAATAGCGAATTATATCATTTATCCATTTACGTAGAAATTGGAAGTAACGTACTTTAGTTTATAGTATAGGTATTGCTATAATGACTGAATTGAACGAACAGTTCGGAGAATCTGAAAATCTTGATTTAAACACAGCTAAAATAAAACAAAAAGAAAACCTAATTCATTTCATTTTCTACACTATTGTTTTATTCAAACCTATTTATTTTATTTTGTTTCTATCAAATTTAATCTATTATAATCCAACAATATCAAATATTTACAACAAAAGCCGTAATGGTTCTTTAAAAAAAAAAAAAAGGATAGAAATAATACTCACGTTTGCTTATGGTAAACAATGTCTGAGAAGTGAAAATTCATTGTATATGGAATATACATATATATGTATATATACATACACACCCACACAAGATTCTTGAAACAAAACCATAAAAGTAATAGCCAAATGAAAAATAAAAAATAAAAAGGAAAGGAAATAGATGCGGTTCAAATCATTCTAATGCGGCTTGGTTCAAGGCACAAACTGTATTAAAGCAATTAATTCACTATGAAATGGGGATTATGATCTCCATTGGAAAGCATAATTTTATTTCGGTACAACTTTACCATATTTTTTCCCTCATTAATTTTACATAAGTTCTTAACCTATAAGTTCTTAATCTATCATAGGAATAACTCGAAATAGAATAGAATAAAATGAGGAATAGAACGATAAATCTTTCTCGTATTTAGAAATGTTCATAAATGGAATTGAATTGAATGAAATGAAATTAAATGTATATGTAGTAATTATTATAAAAATATCTTAAATATTGAATGTCGTAATTAAATTAAATATTAAATAAGTAATTTGATAAACAATAATAAATGTGGAAGGAATGAAATTAATTATTTCTCTTTTCAAAAGTAAAATTGATGGAATCACAATTCCAAATTTTAAATGCATTTTCAAATATAAAAAAAGAGAATAAATATCGAAATCGTGATTCTATTTTAATTTGTTCTCATGTGGCAAAAATGGTATTGATACATTCACCATTTTTTTTTTACATATTAAAAATATATCTAATGTTTATATTACCAAATTAATTTTATGGTTTTATATATTTTACCAAAAAAGAGGATACCACCCATTAGACATGCATTGTCCCCCACCACATATGGTCCGGTTCAAATTGTGGACTGAGAAGTTTCCAATCCACCGTACCTAAACTAGCCAGTTCTCAGGTCGTATCAATTTTTTTTTTAATTAATTGTGGGGGGAAATAAAACAACACTTTGCTTTTCTTTTATTTTTAATGGGTGTCTTAAAATATTTGCGCAAGCTTGTATTTTTGCCTTGGTTGCTTTACTAAGCAGTTGAAGCCATTAAATATCATTAGTGCGAGACAATATGGCTTCGGATGAGAGAGACAGAGACCCAAAAGAATCTCAATGGTTCTCAACTATATTTTATTAAACTAGATGACACAAGGTGAATATTAAATTATATCATATTCCCCATGGCCATTTATTAATAGAACATGCACGGTAATGGGGGAGAACAGACCACCTGACCATAGAAACTTGTGTCGTTAGTTTATATAGTCTAGGCCTTGGTACGAGGGACCATATTTCATAATTACCTGTAATCCACAGAAAACCATCAACCCACCTTGCATTATTTACCATTAGCTGACTTGCACCCCAGGAAATACTCTATTTTACGATTTATGAAATATCAATTTAATTTTCTTTTTATTTTAATGTAAGCTTTTAAGAGAGAGAAGAAAAAGATGAAGATTTTTTTTTTTTAATTATGCACTTGGTAATTTTTATTTTCAAAGATGAATTTAAAACGAATTAAGATGAATTGAAAAACTAACTTACACGATATAAGTGGATATAACAACAATTGAAATGGATAATGTGAAAATATAGGATACTGAATAATAATGATTAAAATTAAAATATAAAATAATAAAAAAACTCACTTTTGATAGTTATGTTATAGGATATTGAATAAAGCATTTTAGTTTTAATAATATAGATAATTATAATAAAAATTATTACCTTACGAGATCCACGCATAATTGCGCCACATCTGTAATTCTGATCATGCAATCTAATCAAATTCTATGATTCTTTTCCAAATTATACCCCCATACGAAACGGTTTTACCTTTCTTAAGGTATGCATTGCTTGTTCAGTCAAGATTTATTTGACAAAACAAAATAAAGAAATACAGTTATATTATTACCCAGCTCCAATCTAAATTAGATAAAATTTGTTAAAACTATTATAGTTTATTGGTATAAATTACACATTTAATTATGATATATGTGATGAAACAAAATCAAGAAATATAGTTTTATTATTACCTCATCTAAACTACATGAAAATTATCAAGATCGTTGTAACTTAATATATAAATACTGATTTTTTAACTAAATGAGCTAAGTTTAATTCATTTTTTCTTAATATTATAATATGATAATAATTGGAAAAAAGATACATAAAAATTAATAATCACTTAAACATAAAGAACAAAAAAAAATATAAATAATTACTATTATTTAAAATTTTAAAATCAGTAAAAAGTACAAAGCTTTTTTTATTGAGACTGTAGAGAAGAATTGCTAATTTAAACTAAATAATGTCTTTTTAAGTAAATCTCAGATTTTTTTTTTTTGTGCACATTTTCTAAAATACCAAACTTTTCCCCAAATATTATTTGAGTTCAGCTTATTGATTATATGCGATAATTCATATCGTAAGAAGTTAATCCCTAAATAAGCAAAATATATTGATATATGATCGATTATTGATATAATATCTTCTAAGAACATTTCACATATGTGGTAAAAATTCAAATATATCAGGATGCCTGAGATTGAGAAGAAATCTACAAATATACCCAATCTACCAAAACAGAAAAGTGAAATTCCGAAAGTAAATCCAAACAATCTCTTACAGACCGTTTCGCCACTACCAAATCTCTCATAATTACAATCCAGCCATCGTATTTTCACTCCTCGGGCTATAAATTGCCTCCTACGACTCTTTTTTAGCTTTGCCCCCACAAATAAAAAAAAAAAAACACTTAAAACATCGAAAACTCCCAAAAACACAGCGCAGAAGCTCTCTCTCTCTCGCTCTCTACACTGGTGAAACTCTGACGACCCAACAATGGCGTCTTCATCAAGACCCAAATCTAACGGCTATACACCTTCGACCTGGCGCAGATCGCAACCCCCGATCACTTCCTCCTCCGCCTCCCCCTTCTCTTCTTCGTCGGTCTTCGCTTCCTCATCATCGACGTTCTTTTCACGCGCGTCGTCTCCTCCGCGCGTCAGGATGCCAACTCACGCCAACAGCATGTCATCCTCGTCCGTACGGTTTTACTCCGTCGATCGGCCTACGTCTCCGAACCATTCGTTATCAGTCAGGAACCAAATCAACGGCCCCAACAGCACCGGCTCGAGCCACAATAATCCGAAAACCGTGAAGAAGACATGCGTATGTTCTCCCTCCACCCATCCCGGTGCGTTCCGGTGCTCGTTGCATAAGAGTAGAAGAACAGGAGTGAATGACAGCAGGCAGTCCGGCTCGATTTCGAATTCCTCCAGTTCTTATGGTTCGAGTCGGAGTTTGAACTGCAGGAGATCGGCTATGACGAATTCGCTTGTGAGGATATGCGGAGTGGAAGGTGATTTGGTGAAAAGGGCGTTATCGGCTTTGATAAGACCGTCTTCGCATCAGCTCAGGCGACGAACGAATTTTCAGCCCAGACCCAGCCGGCTATCGGTTATGTCAAAAGCCGGTGATTTGTAAGACTAAAGAGTCGTCTTTTTTTACGTCAAATTTTTTGAACGTGATGGGAATAGAAAATCTTAGAGTGGTAGTAGTAGGAAATTATTGGAAAATAATCGGGGTATACCGTAAATAGATGAGAACCCAATTACATTATCAAATTTTTGGTTGAATTCTTTCTCAACTTTACTCTTTTGTTTAATATTGATAATTATGGGAAATTGTATTGTGGTACTTATTTCTTTGGATTAATCAACTGTAACCTTCTTTTGAAAAGATATATGTATATGTATATTTCTCCTTTTCGATAATATTGATTAATCATATTAATTATAGATAATATACATTATAATTATGTTACGTATTTCTCTTTAAAAGGAAAAAAAAGATAACTACAGGGCAAAATGGATATATAATCTCTTTATAATATTGATATAAACTTTAAATTAATTTCTCAAATTAAAGGAAAAGCTTGGGGATTTTCACTCTTTGAGTTTATAGTATCTATATATATTGTTTTATAATTAAAAGATTTGTGGCTTTGGAATATAATGCTGCAGACCAGGCTACTGTTTCGAGAATTTTCTTTTTGTAAAACTGCTATCTGTTGATTCAAATGTTTAGAGAAAGCGTTTGGTCGATTTCATGTTTCACATTCTAATTATGTCTGCAATTAAGTTTTTCTGAGTCGATTAATTGGAGTTAATGTGAAAGAGGAGATAATCAAAGAGACAACGACGACGAGCAAGATCTCCAGCAGAGTCGGTAGTAGTGGCAGGGGATAATGTGAGAGAGAGAGAGAGCATCGGAGGATTGATTAAGTTGACAGTAGTGTATAATTAAATTATAAATATTGAAAAAAAAAATCTATACAAAGGATCTAAATCTAATATGTTTTTTTTTTTTTGGTTTGTAGGATATATATTTTTAAAGTTTCATTTTTGGACCTAATTTTAAAAAAGGGTCAAATTAAAATCTTTGTTACATTTTCGCTACAAGTACCGTTGAAATTAGAGTTTGATATGAAATAAATTAACATATAAGTTTTAAACATCAAAAAAGGTGCAAAAAAAAAAAAAAGGAGGAATAACATAAATTGGTCATACCTTTTCATTTTAGGGTTTTATTATTTTGTTCTTTTTTTAATTTTACATGTTATCTATTTATTTATTTTTTATTTTAGGACTTGGAGAGATCCTATTTTGACCCATTTTTAAAAAATTAGATCCTCAAAAGAGAAAAAAGATGAAAACATAAGCCATAAAACAGAAACAATAGAGAAGACTTAATTTTTTCTGAAAATGAGAAATTATAATTTTAAAGGGGTTCACGTGTTATATTTAAATACTCATTTGATAAATGAGTTTATAAATAGGTTTGAGTTTAAGTTAAGTCTAACCTGTTTATCAATCATATTATGTTTTGCTTATATAAACACATTTATAATTGAGTCGTATCTTATCTAATATAAAGGTTAAGTGATAAGTTGCTTCTTTACATTTTCATTTTAGGAATTCCAATATAAACTTTCAAGTCATTAAATTATACATATTAATCATAACTTTTTTTTGGTAAAAATATTAATCAAAACATTGATTGATAGTTACCTATGTATTTCCATTAATCTCCTTCTCCAAATCATCTTATCTAACCGATAACCTTAAGACATATACACCATAGCAATTGAAATTTCGATGTCACCATGGTAATCTATCTATTCAAATCTTTCTTCTTTCCATTGATATTCATGTAAAATGTCTCTCTTCTTTCTAACTTACTTACTTCTCCAATCACCTTATTCAACGCCTCACCTCAACATGTAAAGACCAGTCACATCATTTTTCACCATTCAAAAGATTCCCCTCAATTACCCTAAAAAAAAAAAAAAACCATTACAATTGTAAGAACTAATTTAGCCATGCACAAATGGTGTTTTTGCAACCTCATCGCCACTACCTTAGCCTATATATTGGCAAACCGCTACCACCCAAACGCTCAACACATTATAACTATCTTTATGTTAAAATCTATCTCTAAAGGCAGCTAAAGACAAAGTAGATTATCACTCTCAAAACCATTGTAAGTGTGAGTTGGTTTTGTACATTCAACCACCACTACTTTCTCCTCCTTTTCTTCTTCTTCTTCTTCTTTCTTTCTTTCTTTCTTTCTTTCTTTCTTTTTTTTTTTTTTTTTTTTATAAACAGTTACCACTAATTTTGACTACTAATACTACTAGTGGTGAGGCCACTAGGGAAATATCACGCGCCCTTGAAGCTTGTTTTTTGAAAACAGCATGGCTACCTTTGATTTTTCTACTTGTCGCCACCATGTGAACAACTACATGCTGAGAATTCTCCGACTTTTTGGTGAAAAATTATTTTCTATAGTTTGCGAAAGGTTATATAAACGCACCTAAGTTTCAAATTGACAATGGAGGTGTTTTGAGGTATAGAACTAGACTATGTGTGCCAAAAAAATGTTGAGCTAAATAAAGACATGTTGAAAGAAGCACATTACTTTAGGTATTCAATACACCCCGGGAGTACCAAAATGTATAAGGATTTGAAGTGTCATTATTAGTAAAGAAATATGAAGCAAGAAATTGCGGAGTATGTGTCAACGTACCTTACCTGTCAACTTATCATAACAGAACACCAAAAGGCCACAAAAGAATTACAACCTTTGCCAATACTTAAATGAAAATGGGAGCATATGACCATAGACTTTCTCACATACTTCCCTAAGACCAAGGAAAAACATGATGTAGTATGAGTTATAGTTGACAGATTAACCAAGTCAGCCCATTTCATATCGATTAATTTAGGGTATATATTGGAAAGGTTAGCAAGGTTATATATTCAAGAAGTAGTCAGATTGTATGAAGTCCTAGTCTCGATAACTTTAGATAGAGATATTAGGTTTGTAAGCAAGTTTTAAAGGAGCTTACAAAATGCTTTGGGTAATAAGGTGCATTTTAGAATCGCTTTCTATCCCCAAACTGATGGGTAGTCTAAAAGAATGATACAAATCTTAGAAGATATGTTAAGGGCCTACATATTGGATTTCAGTGGAAATTAAAGTGAGTACCTTCCCATAGTTGAGTTCGCTTATAATAATAACTATCGTGCGACTATATAGATGGCACCATATGAAGCTTTATATGGAAGGAAATGTAGAATTCCATTGCATTGGGACAAAGTAAGACAAAAGATAATTGCTAGGACCTGAGTTAGTTTAGGAAGTCGTAGATAAGGTGAAGCCAATCAAACAAAGGATGCAAAGTCTCCAAAGTAAACAAAAGAGTTACGCTAATAGGAGGTGACAACTACTTAAGTTTTAGGTCAAAAATCAGGTACTATTAAGAGTATCACCTATTAAAGGCGTGGTCAAGTTTAGCCTGAGAGGTAAGTTAAATACTAGGTATATTAGACCATTCGAAATTCTAGAAAGGATTGGCAATGTAGCATATAGGTTAGCATCATTTGCCAACCTGGCTGGAGTATACGATGTATTTCATGTATCTATGCTAAGGAAATACATGCCTAATCCAAATCAAGGCTCAACCCAACCTTTAATTCAACTTACACCAATAGAGTCATTGGAGTTACAAGTAAACTTGACTGCTGTAGAGCGACCGGTCAGAATTGTAGATACTAAACAATAAGTGGTAAGGAGACTATCATTTTCTATGTAAAGGTTCAATAGATGAATCAGATTGAATGAGAAGTTACCTAGGAATTAGAAGAGGAAATGAGAAGGAAATACCTAGAGTTATTTCACGAGTTAGGTAACTTTCGAGGACAAAAGTGTTTTTTTTAAGGGGGGAGGATTGTAATGTATGAATAATAATAATAATAATAATAATAAATTAAAGAGAACGGCATATCCTTTTCCCCTTTACATTATCTATTAAGGATAATGACATATCTTATTTCCCTTCCATAATATCAAAACAAATCTATCATCTTCCCTTATTATATCTTTTCTTGCCCTACTATTTCTGGCCATCTTGTTACATCATTATCTCCCCTACACAGAAACTTCATTACTAGATCAAAGCAACTCGTGAAACAATGCTTTTCCATGATAAAATCTATCCAAACGAAGCAAGAACGATTCCTAGCTTGATTTCTTGGTAAGTTTGGATTGAAATCTTGAAAGTTTGTTTCCCTTCATAGTAATTAGAAAACAAATAATTTGTGTGTGTCTTTTTCCGTCTAGTTGCGAGTCCTTGCGCATTTTTGGTGTGGATTCCACTTTCATCTATGTAAGTTAGGTTCTTTACTTAATTTTACAAGTTTGTTTGTTTTGGTGGCTATTGTTACGTTATGCTTATCGTTTAAGGCAGCTGTGGGATCTTGCTTGTGTAGTGGTGAGTAATTGGACAAGCCGTTGATGTTATTGGAGAAGTAAAATAGTTGTCATCAATTGCACCTTATTGGTCTGACAAACTGAAGTGTTGCTGGTGGTGGTTCTGTTTTTGTTTGTAGCGTTGTATTGCTTATAAGGATGGAGGTTGTGTATAGGTGAAGGTGGAAAGCTTGTATGTATAGGCTTACGAATGGCAACGACAGGAATATGTCCACTTCATGGTTGAAAGGTTATGATTCGAAGTAGGATAGAGTGGTGTATATGCATGTGGGCTATTATTAGCTTTAAAATTAAAAGTACAATAATAATAATCGCAATATTAATAATTGGAAAAAAAAAATAACGAATGATGATAATGATTGTCAGAGGATGTTGTCAAGGTTGGTATGGGATTCGCTAGAGTATAATTTCTTCTGTCATTAAAGACACTTTCACTATTTAACATGTATATTTTGTTTATAACTATATCTCATTCTAAGATATATATATATATAGCTGGAATGTTATTTTCTTCCTCATCGGCTGTTGATTACTTCATTGAAGATGGGATGTTAGTTGCTTCATGGCCGCAAGTCCACGCATATATGTCACGTTCTTTATACTATGTCATAATTATATTCTATAATATGTCATGTAATGTTCTGTAATATATTGTATTATATTTTATTCCATAATATGTTATTTTCAACATTATGGTTTAAATATGTTGTCATGTCCCGAAGCGGTAGAGTTGTAACAGCCCCCGTCATGTAAACCATCCTAAGATAGAAGTTGGCCTTACAACCGCTATCTTAGACCTGATCTACACAAGGCGTCCACGACTAACCCGCTTTGAAGGAAACAGTTTGTAATTTAAATAAATCATTTCTCTAAGAAAATGAGGAAAGATATATATATTATAATACAGTTATTACAATTAAGGTTTACAAGATTTCTCCGTAATATATTTCCTAGTTATTACATTATTCAAAAATGAAAAGTTCTAAAATAAAAGCTTAAACCTTAAAAATATATATTTATTCTTCACACGTTTTTCCTCACTCCCCAGGATCCAGCAGTTGCTAGCTTCAAAGTAATTGGTATCCGCTTCTTAGCCAGCACCTGCACGACGTCTATAGGGATGTGAGCAACCACAGCTCAGTAAGTAGGGACGGAAGACTTAAAACTACACCATACACACAACAAGGTTTTCAATCACTTATTAGGTGCAATGCATTGTGCAAGCAAATGCCATCACACAACGTTGTCCGGCTCGTCGTGAGATTAGAGAAATTGCGCCCGCTCTAATCCGAGTTGAGGAGTTGCCGTTAATGCAACAGCTCACGACCAAACCCAGACTTGTGTAATGAAGACCTTGCTCCTCCCGCAACTACCTTCGAACCACTGCCTTCACCCTCGCCGCGACCTCCTCTCCTGTCACTTAGTTTGACTGAGGATGAAGAAGGGACCATTTTGCAATCCTGCGCTATCCCTTCCGAAGGGGTCGGTATTTGGCCGGAGAGTCCTAAATTCCCCTAACGGGTTGCATGCATGTCCGATTATGATTACTGGTCGTATATTTGATTAAGTCCAGTTTAGAGTGATCAATCATTACATACAATTCATACAATATGTGCCAAAGCAACAAACAGAATCATAGCATCACCCATAATCAAGCACATGCACACATTCAACTATCTAACAAGCACAACCAAACATAATCTTAAGCCTCCAAAATACAGCATCGTATTAATCCCAACTTACCTCGACTCCTCGCTCACTTACTCGAGGTCCGATTTGCTCAGGCCATCGCCGTTCATCCCTATAACACAAACGTAGTTTCAGCTTTTCATATAACTATTATAAGTTTGTTTTATCCTATAACGCTTATTGTTATGTGTTGTTTAGGGTTTAATACACCTAATTATCTAGGTCTTAAGTCTTTTATAATTATTCTAGGTTTGGGTTCGGTTTCGGTTTCCGCATCAATTTCTAAATTAGGTTTTAGTTCGATTTTTAAATCTTAAACATGCTTGAATCCTAATGTGAAATTAATTACATTAAGCTCGAGTATCCAAATATCCTATTGGGTCTTAATTTAGTATTCTAAGCTATTCGGTACACGCTAGTTCTAATTAGGGTATCGGATTTATCCCCGATGTGAGAAAATCTTACTTTTTTATATAATTACCTAAAATTCAATCTTAATTCAGATTTAATATTATTCTGATTTTTACTCTAATATTATCTAAATAACCCTAATTTTTCCATATTTATTAATTTACAATTTCACATATTACTAATTTCTTATATTACTTACCTAATTTCCTTAATTAACTATACTTAATACCCAAAGGCTAAGGTTAGGGTTCCACTTCATAAATTAACATCCCTAAACATCTAGTTAAGATCTAAATCAATAATTAACATCCTAATCACCTAATTAATCCTAAATTACCCATTTTATGCCTCATTTTAGAGCCTAAAAATTATCTAAAAATTACGAAAATTAATTTTTGAAAACGAGCTTCATAGAACTATTCTATATCATCTAAGTAATCTACAGAAAAATTTTGGGCTTGAAACTACACTCCTAAGGTCATTTATTTCTAAACCGAAACATGCTCGGTTTTGCACGATTTTGCACGATTTCTTAGGGACCATATATTACGGAACATAATTTCATCAAAATAATATTTTTCCTACAAACTACATACAAAAATACCCCATAATAACAAAATTCATAATTTTCTAATTATATTTACTATTTTTACAAAATTACACAAGATTCGGGCTGGAAATTGGACTCACCATTTTGGGTGGCTCCGGCCACCGCGGGCCGCTGTGGCCTTGTCGGCCGGCCTGGGCACTGCCACCATCGTGTGGTGGTGGTGGCCGTCCACTCCCAGCTCCTCGTCTGGTGTGGGTTCCCTTTAAAATCCTTAACTGCACAGTTTTTCTTATTTTTTTTATTTTCTGGATTTTCTCTCGAATTTTTTACTCTCCCTAATTTTCTCTGATTTCTAACTGTCTAAATGAGTTCCTGGATTTTTCCTGCTATTTATAGGGTTTTAGGGGATTTATTGTGTATTAATTTAGACAAGACAAGTGCTTTATCCCTAAATTTTTGGCTTTTATGTTGTCCTAATTTAATTGGTTGAATTTTCTTTTTCAGATTCTAACTTGCCACGACCAACCTTGCATCATTCCACACCCTTCTGATTTTTCCACAATTATTTTATAATTTTCTTTAATTATTTGCTTAGTTTTTTGCCAATTTAGGTAATTTCGTGTATTTTTATCTACACATAACTACATGTAGGGTACACGTGAACATTCCTAATTATTATTTTGGTCATTCTAAAATTTTTAGTATACATATAATCTATCTCTAGTAATTTATTAGTTATTATATTACACTTTTCGCCTTTTCGGTAATTAGCAATTATTATGCTTAAAATTTGAAAATTTTATAGTCTCTTATTTTATTGCTTATTTTCTTAAATTTAAGTTTACGGTGTCATTTTTACTAATATTCTTCACAATAGTTTATAATTTGGGTTTGATCGGATCTTTTAACCGATCGCCCTAAACCTTGGGTTCTAAGTTCAATCCTACGGTAAATTGGCTTAGCTTTGGAGCTTACATATGTTATGTAAATGTAAAAATATATATATAGACATAGATATGCACTACATCTATATACTACATATGTATATAAGTTAGGTAAATTAAATAAGCTGTAATTATAGTTAAACGATAACTTGTCTATATTCTATCTTTGTTTACCCTAAATTTATATTTATAAGTCAATTAAATTAAATAAGTTATAAGTCAATTAGTTAATGAAATACTAAGTTAGAATATATTATGTTGAGCAAGTATTAGTTCAGACTACTTAGATTATTAGGTTAACCCTACTGTGACAAGTATGTGTATACTTGGTTGCTAAGTGTGATTGTTAGGTTAGAAAATGAAAGATGAAATAAAAATTAAACAACCTATAAATGCTTATTGCATGTGCTTAACTCGACCTAGGGGCCCGTAATAGCAAATGTTTAAGGGGCACCTCGTTGATTGATAGGTGACGTTGTGAGTGGCTATCAACATGATATAAGTAGATTTAGGGATTCATGGGTATTGAGGCCCATAGTGACAGTTCTCAATATTGTACTATGTATTTTATATATATTGTGTATTAGGGTCATAAGTTAGCCCAAGTCTTGGGACACCAAAACTATGTTGTTTTCTAGGCTTAAATAAAAAGATAATAAATGACTACTTATTTTATTTATTTGCATTTTATATGTATGAACATGAATGGTTTGACATGCGCATGTGATTGTTGTATACACATGTTGAACGTTAGCTCACCCCTCAAGGATGCATTTTTTTTTTTCTTCAATTGCAGATACTGAGGATTGTTATGTTTATAAAGAGCCATATGTAGACTTTGATCAGGGTAGGCAGAGCGTCAACTACTTTTACTATTATGATGATTAGTAAAGACATCTATGTGACCAGTTAGTTGTCAGCTTTCAAATTTATGTTAGGAGACGAATCTTTAGTTAGTAATCAAGATTTATTCTTTGAAAGGCTGCTAGACTTCGATTTTATTATTGACATTAGGGTTATTATGTTTTTAAGGAGTAAAATTGACAACTTTATTTAGATTATTATTTGCAGATTTATGATGTGAGAGTTTGGTGGATATTTTGAGCCAATGTGGATTTAAACATGTATACCACTTATAGATGCCTTATCCTGTAATTATAAAGTAATGGCATGAGGTGGGTTATAGAACCTCAAGTTTTAGGGCGTCACACATATTGATTTGGCAAAACAATTGGAATTTTAGGAACTATTACTACTAATTTCTACCTTTTATTAAATTAAATAAAAGTTAGTTGTAATAATTTCTCATTTAGTAGGCTTATACTATTTTTAAATATATTTTTTTTGCCTATAATAGAGGTAATTTCTAATATTAATCAGTTAAAAACATATTATAAGTTTTCTCTTTTACTATCATGTAGATAACTATACATGAGTTGAAATTTTTCTTCTCTTCCCTTTTATTCTCTATAATCGGTACCAAAGCAAGCAATTAGGAACTTATCTACTTAAGCAAATGCATAATTTGAGTGCTTACGATAAAAAATGGAATATGAGGTGAGTTTGTTAGTATACTATAAACCCCACAACCAATCACTTAGGGTTCCAATCGAGCTTAAATTACAAGCGAAGTTAGAAATATTAGTAAAAATGATTCCGTAAGTTCAAATTTAAGAAAATAAGCAATAAAATAAAAGAATATAAAATTTCCAAATTTTAAGTATATAACTCGTTATTTATTGAAAATGCGTAAAATGTATTCCGATAATTAACGAATCACTAAAAATAAATTATATGTATATTAAAAATTATAGAATGACCTAAATAATATTTAGAAATATTTGTTTGTACTATATATGAATTTACATGTAGGTGGAAATATACGGAATTATTTAAAATACGCGAAATGTAATAAAATAATAATAAAAAAATTCATAATTAATTAAGGAAAAATCATGAAAAAATGAGGAAAAATCCAGAATTGAGGCGTGGCAATCTAGAATTGAAGAAACAAAATCAACCAATTAAAATACAACAAATAGAAAGTGGAAAAAAGAAGAGATAAGACAATTGTCTTATCTTATTAATGCACAATAATTTCCCTAATGCTCTATAAATATCAAGAAAATTTCGAAGCTCATTTGGTCAATTTGGAGAGTGAGGAAAATAGAGAGAGATGAAATTGAGAGTAAATTAGGGATTTAGAAAAAATCACAAAAAAATCTGTACAGTTAAGGCTTTTAAGGAGAACCCAAACCCGACGAGCAGCTGGGAGTAGACGGCCACCACCACCACACAGTGGTGGCAGTGCCCAAGTGGGCCGACACACCCATGGCTACTGATGATGGCTGAAGCTACCCAAATCGGTAAGTTCAATTTTTAACCCGATTTTGTGTAATTTTATAAAAATAATAAATATTCTTAGAAAATTATGAATTTTTTTATTCTGAAATATTTTAGTATGTAGTTTTTAGGAAAAATATTATTTTCATAAAAATATGTTTCATGATATATGGTTCTTAAGAAATCATACAAAACCGAGCATGTTTCGGTTTAGAAATAAATGACCTTAGGAGTGTAGTTTTGAGTCCAAATTTTTATGTAGACTACTTAGATAATATAGAATAGTGCTATGAAGCCCGTTTTCAAAAATTAATTTTCTAAATTTTTAGGCTTTAAAATGAGGCATAAAATGGGTAATTTAGGGTTAATTAAGTAATTAAATAGTTAATTACTAATTTAGTGAATAATTATATGTTTTAGGATGTTGAAATCTGATGAAGTATGATACTTGTAACATTTAGGGTGTTAGATGTAATTATTAGGCTAATTATGTAATAAATAAGTAATAGGGAAAAATAATAAATTTTAAGTTAATTTTGTAAATTAGGGTAATTAAGTGTAAAATCTAATTTAGGATGAATTTAGACATTTTGAAATGATAATTGATGTTGAGAAATGGTAATTAGAGTGATAAAAATATTATATGTGTATTATATACATAATAAGTGATAATACATAATATGTAATTATTGGAAATATAATAAATAGAAGATATTAGAATAAAAATTGATATTATATAAATAATAGGGATATATAATAAATCTGATAGAAATTTTGAATTTATGTAATTATATGAAAAATGTAAAAATTTCTCAAATTAAAAATTAAGAGTAAATTCGATACATTATTAAGGATTTAAGTGTACCGGGTAATAATAAAATACTGACTAGGGGTAATTATCGTATTTAGGATATCTGAAAGTAATGTGATTAATTTCACATTATGAGTTAAAATGAGTTTCTAGGATTTGGGTATAAAATAGTATTTAGAAATCGAATTAGAATCTAATTTAAAAAAATTGATGCTAAAACCGAACCCGAACCTAGCCCCAAACCAAGAATAATTGTAAAAGATTTGAAAACCTAGATAACTGAACATATTAAACCCTAAACAAAAGATAACAATAAGTGTTATAGGATAAAACCAACCTATAATAGTTATATGAAAAACTAAAACCACGTTTGTGTTATAACGATGATCGGCGATGGCCTGAGCGAGTCAAACCTCGAGTAAGTGAACGAGGAGTCGAGGTAAGTGGAGATTAATACGTTGTTGTATTTTAGAGACTTGAGATTATACTTGGTTATGCTTGTTAGATAGTTGGTTGTGTGTATGTGCTTGATTATGAGTGATGCTATAATTCTATTTGTTGTTCTGGCTTATATTGTATGAAATGATTGATCACTTTAAACTGGACCTAAACAAATATACGACTTGTAATCATAATCGGACCTGCATGGCAACTCATTAGGGGAAACCTAAGATTCTCCGGCCAAATACCGACCTTTTCAAAAGAGATAGCGCAGAATTGCATAATGGTCCCTTCTTCATCCTTAGTTGAACTAAGTGACAAGAGGGGAAGTTGTGGCGATGGTATTTCCTTGAACATGCATTGTACCTAATAAGTTAGTTGATAACCTTGTTATGTTTATGGTATTGTTTTAAGTCCTCCATCCTAATTTACTGAGCTATGGTTGCTTACATCCCTATAGACGTCTTGCAGGTGCTAGCTAAGAAGCGATTTACAACTACTCTAAAACTAGCAACTGTTGGATCTTAAGAAGTGAGGAAAAACATTTGAAGAACAAACATATATTTTTAAAGTCTAAGCTTTTATTTTAGGATTTTTTATTTTTGAATAATGTAATAACTAGAAAGTATATTACGGTGAAACATTGTAAATGTTAATTGTAATAACTGCATTATAGTGTATATATATATTTTCTTACTTTTTTAGGTAAATGATTTATTTAAATCACAAACTGTTTACTTTAAAGCGAGTTAGTCGTAGACATCTTGTATAGATCAAGTCTAGGATAGCAGTTGTAAAGCTAACTTTTATCTTAGAATGGTTTACACGATGGGATTGTTATGACTCTACCGCTTCGGGACATGACATATACAGTCTAAGATTATGATAATCTTTTAATCCTAAACCAAGCTAAATTAGTTAAGTGGTAAGCGTTAACCAATTGCTATAGCAAATCTTACATCCTTAGCTAGCTGATAAAGAAGCTTAATAATGACAACCATGACATATGGAGCATTTGTATAGAGTAGTACTTAGGTAAGACTTGTAGAGTGTTATTGGTGGTGGTGTAAAAAAGACCTCACCAACTAATGAGGAGGAAATTAAGAAGTGGACGATTAAAATTGTGGAATACTATGTATATGTTGTTTGTTACCATAGAAGATGATTTTGTATAGCGAATCAAGGTCTTAAACACAACAAAAGAGGCATAAGATTCTCTCGAAACACTATTCACAAAGAAAAGTGATGTGAAACTACTTTGGAGAATGAACTTGTCTTTGATCAACAAGGGACGTGATGATTTACTAATATTTCAACAAAGTGAAATCCTTTTATAGTAAAATTGCCAAATTAGGCTTAGAGAGTGTAATTAATGGGGCAAGGAAAAGAAGGACTATTATTCGCAGATTACAACCCAAACACCATAGGATATTTATAAACACTCAAGGATGGGCTAAGGAACCAACTTCAATAGAGTTAAAAAAATATCCTAACCAACTAAGAAGCATTAGACAGCTAAATTTCTAATGTTTCAATAAATGAAGATAAAGCCCTCTTTGCTAAAAAGAGAGTGTCTATAGAATTCAAGATAGCTGTAAAGTCTCACAATAAAGGTGAAAGCTTAAATAGAGGTAACAAGGTTCGTAGAGAGGTCTACATAGGAAAGGTCCACAATTAGGGGAGCTAGATAATCTTGATACAGAGATGACAAAAAAGAAAAGAGATATAGTTATTAGGATGACTAATGTTACAAATTTGGTAGGAAAGGCTAGTTTGCTCAAGATTGTCGAACAAAGAAGGTAGAAGGTAATGCTACTACATCTGATGAGAATGAAGAAGAATGGAATTTTCTAGTATCATTTGTTATAGAAGAGTCTAGTTTTAACAATTAACTAAATAATAAAGGATAATCCCAATGTAATGATAATGAAGAGATTGCTTCCTCATGCTTAGATGGAACAGCAAAGGAGGCAACATTAGTCATGATAAGCGATAACTTAATTAACTATAATGATGATTAGATTGTTGATTCTCCAACCATATGATTGAGGATAAGGGGAAGCTCTTCAATATATTAGAGTACAAGGGAAAACAAGCCATGATGATAGTAAACAACTTCAGGTTGCCAATTGCTAACATTGGTAATATGATTATTATCTCCCACTTTAATCCACATCAGGTGTAGGTAAACTAGGTCTATTACATATTTGGGATGAAAAAGAACTTATCGTCAATCTTGCAACTAACATCCATACGCAATTATGTCATGCTCAGGCTTAAAGATGTGAAAGTGTGTTAAAGTTCAATCGCTTATAAATAGGAAGTGACTTGAATTTGTTTATGTAATGTTAACACAAGAGGGCAAGACAAGAAAGAATTAGACAATAGATATGTGGTATGCAAGGCTCAATCATGTCAGTTATAATCAATTAAAGCCAACGATGAAAAAATCTATGTTAAGAGGCTTATAGAATTTGGAGATGTAATGGAATTGGATGAAAAAGAAAATAATAATTCGACCAAAAAAAATTAATCACCTAATTAGGTAAGTATGTATTTACTATTACATCACAGGAATATTTTCCGATATTATCCTTCTACGACCCTTATAAGATTTCTCTTTACAACACGTCCAAAATTTTGACGGAAAGGACGTAAGAATTTTTGTCTTACAGATCATCGGCTTTAGTCGTAATCGAAAGCCGGCTCGGTCTAGGCTGAAAATTGGTTCGTAGCCTAAGCTGATGCTAAGACGGTCTGATCAAAGCCGATAATGCCCTTTTCACCAAATCACCTTCCACTCCACGTATCCTCACGAGCGAATTCGTCATAGCCAATCTTCGGCAGTTCAAATTCCTACACGAACCATACGAACCGGAGAAGCCCGAAATCGAGCCGGACTGCTTGCTGTCGTTCCCTCCTGTTCTTGAATTCCTTTGAAACGAGCACCGGAACGCACCGGGATGCGTGGATGGAGAGTACAAGCAATTCTTCTTCTCGGTTTTCGGATTATTGTGGTTCGAGCCGGTGCTGTTAGGGCCGTTGATTTGGTTTCTTACTGATAGCGAACGGTTCGGAGAGGTAGGCCGGTCGAAGGGGTACAACCGTACGGACGAGGATGACATCTTGGCGTGAGTCAGCATCCTGACGCGCGGAGGAGACGACGCGCGCGAAAAGAACGTGGATGTTGAGGAAGCAAAGGTCGAAGATGGGGAGAAGGGGGAGGCGGAGGAGGAAGTAATCGAAGGTTGGGATTTGCGCCAGGTCGAAAGTTTAGAGCCGTTGGATTTGGGCCTTGATGAAGGCGCCATTGTTGGCTCGTCAGCGCTTCACCAATGCACAGAGAAGAGAGAAAGAGAGAGAGAGAGAGAGAGAGAGAGAGAGAGAGATTTGGAAGGAGTTTTCTGTTGGAGTGGTTTTTGGGAATATGTTGGAGTCTCGGAGGAGGTACCTACAGGAGCGAAAGTACGGCGGCTGGCTGGCTGGCTGGATGGCAATACTGTTAAGATTTACTGGCGGATTGCTTTTTCAAAAATTCTTCCAAGATTTCAGTTATCTTGATATATTTAAATTCTTACCACATATATGAAAAGTTTCCTCAAACTGTGCTTGAAAGAGGAAAAAATTAGAAGGAAAAAAAAAAAAGCAAGAATAAGAGAGAAAATTATGTGAGGAGATTAAATTATAAATTTACTTATTTGGATAATGAAAGAATGAAATTGAAGGGAAATTAAGTAATGTAATTTTTTATTTTCTTTAAAAAGTCACATAAAGTCATATAACTTCAAAGTGTACTTTTAAGATAGTAATTCTATATTAATTCCTGCCAACTCTCTCAAAATTAGAGTGAATTTTCTTTTAGATGCAAAAGAAAATTTCTTTTATTTTAGATTCGTTTCTTTTATTTTCCTTTCCACCATAAGGTTATAAAATATCTACACTCATAATTCTACTAAGCGTATATACCTAATAATTTTATATCTATTTTAACCAAGGAAAAGTTTCAAAAAATTATAAACTTGTCAAAACATACGAATTAACTCACGATATAGCGATCATGTTCTTTCCTGGTCAATTGTTTTCAAAGTCAAGATGTCTAATTTTCACTTTTCTTATACTTTTTACATAAAAGATTTTTAGTTTAGAGGTCCTAAACAAGCTTAGCCATATAAGCACTTTCCCTCTCACCTCCTTCCCTTTCTTAATTTTGAATGCCTAACAACAGCTTACTTGTTAGGGGTCGTAACTTTTTATCATGCTATCTAATGGACTTTCTTCTTTTCTTCTCTTTTTATCAATTATCTCCCTCTTTTATTTTTCCTCTATGGAGAAAGACACAATCTACATAAAGTTATTCATCATATTTCTAGTTATCGAGTTTATAAGTATAATTCTCCTTGTAAAACTTGACATTTAACTTTTGTAGTGACTTAACTAAAACTTCTTCTTTGGAGGTATTATCTGTTTTGACATGGCACAATGCATGATCTTGTCTCTTGATGCACTTGCTTCCTCAAAGGTTACCATCGCTCCCTCCAAGTACGCTTAACCTTAAAGTTTCGATAAATTTCAAGCCACTACACCAAAAAGTGATTCAATACTTAAAATTCTGTTGCATCTCTTTATATAAGTTTAAGACCATACTAAGCTCTACCTTTCTTGATGGTAAATTGCTTTAGTATCACATGTAATAACCCAACCAAGTTATAGAAAAAGCAAACCAAGCATAGTGATATGACAAGGCTCAAGCCCATTAACCTTATTTAATATAGGTGCATATCCCTTGGCTCTTGTTTAGGTAATGTAAGCTTTAAAGATAAACCAAATAACCGTAGGATTGAATTTAGTATACGAAGTTTAGGGCGTTCGATTAAAGGATTCGATCAAACCTAAATTATAAACTATAGTTAAAAATATTAGTAAAAATGACCCCGTAAACTTGAATTTAAGGAAATAAGTAATAAAATAAAAGAATATAAAATTTTCCAATTTTAAGTACAATTTTAAGTATATTACTTGTTAATTATCGAAAAGACAAAAAATGCAATCTAATAACTAATAAATTACTAAAGATAGATTATATGTATACTAAAAATTATAGAATGATCTAAATAATAATTAAGAATGTTTACTTGTACCTCACATGTATTTACATGTAGATAAAAATATACAAAATTACCTAAAGTGCTTGAAATTAGTTAGAAACTTATTAAATAATTAAATAAAATTATAAAATAATTAAGGAAAAATCAAGAAAAAAAAATCAGAGGAATAGGGAATGATCTAGATTTGGTTGTGGCAGGTCAGGAATTAAAAGAATAAATTTTGGCCAATTAAAATTAAACACTTAAAAGGCAAAAATGAAAGAGGATAGGCTCTTGTCTTGTCTAATTAATACATAACAATTGTCTTAAAGCCTTATAAATAGTAAGAAAAGTTACAAAGCTCATTTGGTTAGTTAAAAAGCTTAGGAAAATTGGGAAGAGTTGAAAACAAGAGAGAAAATTAGGGTAATTTTTTTTTTTCAAATTTGTGCAGTAGGAGTTTTTAAACCGAACCCACACATCACTACCATCTGGAACCAAATCACCACCACCACCCCACTCCAAACACATCGCTTGGACCGGCCGACACACCCGAACTGGCGTTGGAGGCTAAAAAACCATCGAACCAGATAAATCTCACATCTTTTTCGATTTTGTAAAATTCCTTAAAATTATTTATTTTGCTTAAAAAATTACAAAATTTATTATTTTGAGGTTTTATTGTATGTAGATTTAGGGGAAAATGGTGATTAATTTTAATCACTTCTGTAAATATAAGGTTCTTAAGAAATTAAACAAATTCGAGCAAGGTTAGAATTAAAAATAAATAGACTTAGAAGTGTAATTTGGAGCTCAAATTTTTCTATAGAATGCTTAAGTGATATAAAACGGTGCTACAAAGCCATTTTTTTTAGATTAATTTTCGAAAAATTTAAGTAAATTTTTAGCCCTAAAATGATGAAGAAAATGGGTAATTTTAACTTAATTAAGTGATTAAATGATTAATAACTATTTTAAAAGGTAATTAGATGTTTAAAGATGTTAATATTTAATATAGAAACATAATCCTAACATTTGGAGTGTTAATTGTAATTAATATGAGGATTATGTAGTAATTGTAGGAAATTTAATAATATGTGAAATTGGGATTTTAATAAATAGGAAATAATAGGTTAATTTGGATAATATAATAATAAAATCAATACATAATAAATCTGGTACAAAAATTAATTTTAGGCAATTGGATCAAAAATATAAGATTTCTTTACATCGAGAATAAATTCGGTACCCTAATTAGGATTAGAGTGTACCGAATAGGTTAGAATACCAAATTAAGACCTAGTATGATTTTTAGAATATTCGAGGTTAATGTGATTAATTTCACATTAAGATTCAAGCGTATTTAGGATTTCCTCGTAGTAAAAAACAATTTAAACCAAAATTGGAATCTAATTCAGAAACCAAACTCCAAGCCAAGGTCGAGTGAATCATTAGTAAATAATAAGTATACATGGAGAAGTGAGTTAAATTATAACTTAGAATATGTATCATTAAAGTGTAAGTACTTAAAAGACGTATTTGTATTATAGGATATCCGGAGACGAATCAACCTGCAATTAAGTGATTGGGCGACCGAAAATTCCAAGTAAGTTGGGTTTATTACTTCACCATATTTGAAGTACTATTTTAGGATACTCGAAGACTTAGGATTGTGTACAATTATAATTATAAATAGTTTATGCATGTGCTTGTGTATCTGAATTAGTATTAAAATTTGTGTTATGATTGATTGTTTATTATAATTGGATTGGTGTAAAATTGTCTAAACACCCTAAATGAAACTTAATCTTAATCGACTCTAATACCTTAAATTGTCATACATTGCAACCCTTTAGGGGATCACTAGGATTCTCCAACCAAATATCGATACTTTTGAAAAAGATAGCGCTGGATAGTAAATTGGTATTTTCCTCATACTTAGTCGAACTAAGTAACAGGAGAGAAGGTTGCAGTGAGGATAAGAGCATTGGTTCGAAAGATAGTCTTAGAAGAAGCAGTGTCTCTATTGCACAAACCTGGATTTGGTTGTAAGCTATTGCATAACAAAAAAAATCCTCAACCCAGATTAAAGCGGATAAAATTACTCTGATTTCGTAACAAACCAGACTATGTTGCCTGATGACACTTGCTTATTGCATTGCATGAAAAATAATTGCTTTATAATCTTATATATGTTTATATATATTCATAAGTTTTTAATTCAACTTACTGAATTGTAGTTGCTCATACCTGTATAAATCTTTTTGCAAGTCCTGATCTCTGAATACTCTTAGTAATATGCTACCCTACAACTATCCAGAGGTTAGTTTTTTTGAAGCCTAGGGGTATGAGGATCAATTCACCTAGTAGTTGATGTATATCTAAAGTCTCATTAGTAACTTAAGACTGAAATACTGATATTTAATATGTAAATTAGCTGACTGTTATGATATGATGTAAAATCACCTGGGAATTCTACTGTAATATACATGTAATTATTTATATATGTTGACTTAAAGCTTTAATATTTACTATAACTTTAGCTAAATTTTCAATTAAACTGTTTACTTCAAAGCGAGGAGTCGTCAACGCCTTATGTAAATCATGTTTATGATAGGCACTACGAAGTCAATTATTATCATAGAATGATTTACACAGCGGGACTGTTGTGGCTCTACGACTTCAAAGCGTAATAGATAATATACTTGACTCGAAATTTGTACTCAACTTGTTGACTTGGTGAATATGATGTTTATAAAGCTAAGTTGGCTATATGATGGAGTTTTCTCTTGCCACTTCTTATTGTTCATCTAGGTTTTGGCTACTCTTTGTCACCTTAGCTTCCTGGACTTTGCATGTAGATTCTTGGGACGTCAACCAACTGTAATAGATTTAGGCCGAGCTAGGATTCCAATACGAGTACATGTCATGTATATCAACAGGACATCTACATATGATGAATATAGATTCAAGGGTATGCTTGCTTATTTGTGATATTTGTGTATGTTGGTTGCTGATCATACGATTATGTTCTTGACTATTATGCTTTGTTGTTTTTAGTTTTTTTTTTTTTTTGCTTTGCTCCACACTAGCTGAAAGTATATTTGTTTTTGCATCCCTAGGTTTTACAGCTTTCCATCTTGTTAACCTCTAGTGTATGTACATATGTGAGTGTGTTTGTGTTCTTTTCTTGTATTTTTTTTTTCCAACAAAGAATTCTAAGTCTCTATTTTAGACATTCCTTAAATTTTTAGTGGGAAGAAAATATTTTTCTCTATAGTTTGGGTTCCTTCGATGTACACCCTTTCACATTTTTCCTTCCTATAAAGAGTAGAGATTAAATAAATGATCTATACAATAGATGAAACTAATTTAGATTTACTCAAATAAAGGTGATAAAATTCTACAAATCATTTAAAAGCTATAACTACCAATTGGGACTAATTATTAAAATATAAAAATTTACTCAAGATGTATCCACACCCTTATATGCCATATTCATTATTCATGTTTAAGGCCTCTTTTTCCTTTGTTTGTTCGACCGAAAATAGCTTTTTAAGTAGAAAACATTTTCTCTTATAAGAAAAAACATATTCCTCTTAAAGAGAAAATCCTAAGTATTTTCGAGAAAATGACTCACGCTTTTCAAAATAGAAAGTCATTTTTCAAGCTACTTTCCATACGTTTTTTAACTTTCAAAAAGTAAAATCTACTCAATTTTTTTTGTTACAATTGACCTATAAATTATAAATATGAGGATACTTTAATAGGAAAAAACTCAAAACATTTGTTAATAAAATTGTAAAATATAAGCCAAAGAAGTTATAATAGAGAAGATTAAAAATCAATCCACGTATTATACTTTTACATAAAAGGCTTATACTATGCTCGTGATAATATGCTGACGATACTTTATTTAAGCATAAAAACATTTCAAATAAAGTTCATGTCAAACAGTGGAAAGTTCTTTTTAGTACATTCTCGTAAAGATAAAAAAAAAAACATGAAAACATATCATTTTCAAGAAAATACTTTTAATAGAAAATATTTTCCACTTGCAAAAGGTTTTCATCAAAACAAAGGGAGCCTCAGACTTGGTTGAATTTTGATATGATTCATGGGTTGATGTAAACAAGTGGACAAAGCTATATAAGCGAGCTAAACAAGTCAATTCGTCTTGACTCATTTTAACATACAAGTTAAGTAACCTAACTTGTTGTTGCTTACTTAGTAAATTGGTAAAACTTTAGGCTTGACCTACCCACCACATGTTAATGGGTTAAACGGCTCGACCTATCAACCCATAGGTTAAACTAGGTTGAGCCTTGCTATTCTCTTCAAGGCATTTAGCTAAATGGCAATGCTAGTCTTGATGTTGATACATTTATAAATATAGAATAACCAATCATCACTTGTAATTCCAGATATAGCAAATGCAAGTTATGGCTTTGAAGGGCATGTAAGTACGCAAAACATTTAGCATAGGCTAAAATTTTTTATCTTAATCCCATTTTTTTTTTTTGTTTAAGTTGAGCAAATTTGCTCGAATGACTTATCTCGCTTGTACAACTCTACAATTTAATAGAAAAAAAAATTACTATAAGAAAAAAACAAGAATAACAATATGCAAAATAGTTATGTTTCTATTTTCATTGAATTCACTATTTTAAAGTTTACATTTTAAATAAATTTCCTATCAAAATATATCATCTTATAAAGATTTATTTGTTTTTTTTTCCTTCTACTTATTAGTTATACAAAAATAACTATTTATCAAACTTAGTTTGATTTACCGATTAGGCTTTGACTATTCCTTTTAAAAAGAATTTATGATTTATGGGACCGTCCAATCCTTTATCTAATCTTTAAAATCTCTATTATATTTAATTTTATAGTTATTTTAACGATTATTTAATAAATTAGATCATCCATTGATAGGACCATAAAAACCCCCCTGTATATTACTACCGGATGCTAGCCAAAACATGAGCAAGCAGCAATATCCATTCTATTTAAAATAATGGAGGAACTGGTTGAACAACATATATTATGGTTATAATCACTGTATTTTTCAGGGCTCGAAAATGAATAAATAGATTTGAAAAAGCTTTTGAAAATAAATGTAGGGCTATGACCATGCAGAGGCCGGTGTGTATATCCGCGTTTCAAAGGAAAGAAACACCCTCCAAGGAACATTTGACATTTGCAATGTCGACGCTTGGTGAGGTATGATTTTATTTATAAGGTCCGGGTTGATTAATAAGTGCCCAGCAATGGCATGTGACCGACATCTTTAAGAATAGTTTATGGTCCTTCGTGTTTCTCTAATTTCTAGAGACTCGGATTGATAAAGTTTCTCCATTCATCGTATAAATCTATCATCCTTATCTTTATAAAAGAAAATTGCAGTCGGAAATAAAACCGTAACGTAATAACTATTATTAAAAAATTAAATGGAGTTGTAAAAGTTTGAATACAATATTCATTTGTTGGTTTCAATCGAGGTACTTTTATTAGTATTGTTAAATCAAATTGATCCATCTAGTCTAATTCGATTTAACTTAATCTTTCTATAAAATTGGTCTAAATTATCTACTTAACCTTTATTGATAGTGACTTTAGTTCAATTCATTTTATTCGAATTGAAATATATATATTTTTTATTTAAGCCGTTGTAACCTAATAATATATCACTGATTTCTTATCGAGATGAACCGAGATTCAAATCCCTCCCTCCCTCAATTTGCTAAAAATAAATAAATTTAGATTAATAGAAAACAAAAAATAAACTATAAAAATCTCCTAATTTTTAATTATAAATTTTATTACTTTATAAATAAATATAAATTATATTATAATATTTTTATTTTTCTTAATTTAATCTCGATTGAGCACAATAATTTTTAGGAAAGCAAAAATAAGTCCAATACTATATTGCTATTTATAGAGCTGAATAATGCATGACTATTTATAATCTTTTGACTCGTCACTGAGAATAAATATTACACAACTAAGATTCAACTAAATATAGTAATAAATCTTTTATAAAGATTTTGAGGAAAACAAAATTACCAGTATAGCGGGTTGTAGGTGTATATGATGCGGATGTGGAACATTCTTCATATATAATTTATAATATTCGAGAGATTACCATTAGATAAAACATAAAGGAAGCAACGGTTCAAGATATAAATTTTATCAAATCCGGAAGTAAGATGTCATCATTAATTTACATTAAGTCGAGAATAAATGCTAGGATAAGGTTGATCATCTATTATTTTTAATAAGAGTTAGCTAAGTATATAAAAACATTTAAGAAACAAAGCTAATGATATCTATTCTGAATGCGACTTTCGTTAAAGTCAACCGAACAAATGAAAAATTGCCCTCAAGATTATTACATTAATTGGGGATTTTAGTACATATATCACAAGCAATGCAGAAATATTTAAACTAGCCAACCGCACATCCACATTGTATGTGCTAGAAAAAATTAAAGTCTTTTAAGAATTTTTATATATTGTCATCAAATTATAGAATTTTTAATTTTTATTAATCAAATTTTACAAGTTTTTAGAACTTCTAATTTAGACAAAACTTTTTTATTTCAGTAGTTAAGTCTTAAATTTTC
This sequence comes from Lumnitzera littorea, assembly GCA_024138015.1. Lineage (NCBI taxonomy): Eukaryota > Viridiplantae > Streptophyta > Magnoliopsida > Myrtales > Combretaceae > Lumnitzera > Lumnitzera littorea. Next base: position 1,483,925 of record JAMXBB010000009.1, on the reverse strand, counting down.
AAAACTATAAATTCAATTGATGAAATATATAGATTATAGATAGATATAATTGAAGAATGCATGTAATCATGAGGCAAATCAAAAGGAACAACCACCTTATCAACTAATTTAAAAAAAAAAAAAAAGAGGGATGATAATTATTTGGAAGCAATATAACTTTTGAAAATTGTGTAGCAAAAATAGTTGTTATGAGCTGGTTTTGATGAGAGAAGCGTTAGCATAAGTAAAATATTGTCATAAAAAAGTTTACTAAGATATTCTTATTAACTATCTTATCTTCTATTTGTACAACAAGTACATAGCATAAGAGTTAATAAAAAATATAGAGGAGATTTTGATCATTTTATTTTTCTCAAACATAGAAAATACCAAGTTTTGATAGTTATTAGGAGTTATTAAAGTCATTTAGCTTAAATAATATAAATAATAAAAATATGAACTGCATTACATTGGTGTATCATGGATTTATGCCATCTCTCCTATGAAATAATTAACTTTATAAAGAGGTTGCCATATAGCTTTTTTTTTTCACCTGTCTTTTTCTTTGTACTAATCTTATTCTTGATTATTTTAAATTAGAATTGGAAAATTAATTAAGTGAAGACTCTAATTTTATTTGACGAAGATATAATCTTTTCTTATTTATTTTTTTATTCTTCCGAGAAAGTGAAAGAAAGTATGAAAAAAAAAAAAAAGATATGTGCGTGTTTAAGTTATAGAACTATTTATTACAGGATAATGTAGTGTATAAAGTAGGGACTATTAGATTTTAAAAAAACATTAAATAAACTATTAATTTAATGGTTTAAATTTTAAAAAATAAAAATAAATAATGAAATAATGGTAAGACCAACCCATCAAAATAAACAACAAAAACATAGAATCTCCCGTAAAATTTCTCCGATTTAAACAAGGCAAACGATGCAGTCTCGGTAGAACTTTTGGACCTGAACGGGTACTTTAAGGGTCAACCAGGATAAGATGCCAAACAAAAGCTTAAGTTGAATGATGAATTTGTATTGTAATAAACTAGAGGGCACATTAGCAAAATGTATATCATAAATAGAACAGTTATAATATTATTTATCGTATGAGGCCTTTTGTATGGAGTATCATACAAAGAAGCTATCCGCTAAAATATACCTTTTTGTGAATTTTTTTTACTTCGACAACAATTCCTCGTGTGTTTTTCCTTTTTGTCTTTTTTTTTTTTTCTGCCTATATTTTTTATGAAGTGGTTGGCTTGATGAGGCTTACTGGCTATGGTTCCGAAAATTGGGCTCGATTGGCAATGCAAGGCCTACACCGGTAATCCGCCCCGTGAAATATCCCCCACCCAAAAAAAAAAAACAGCTTTAGTTTTGCTTGCAAGTAATCGGTTGACGAGCCAATTCCGAGAAGTTTCACCTTTCGGCCCAAAAAAGGGAAGTGCAATATGAAAGGCCCAATTAATTTTAAAAATAAAAAAATCCAGCCCGGTGGGTTTCTACTTTTCGTGGTAAAATATGATTCCGTTTCACGATTAGAAATGTAAACACAGGGGTAAGTACTTTCTTTTAAAGTAAGGCCAACATTCTCTAAATGAATACTTATTTCTCTTTGCGAAATCTAACGATATAATTGTGGATTTTGAGAAGGATAGAGCATCCCTTCACAGTTATAATTAGTATTATCAAATTCGATTAATTCCTATAGTTTAACTTCATCCGACTATAAAATTAGTCTCGTTTAATCTCAATCAAATCCGATTTCCTCCTCTTTAACCTTCAACCCTCTCGTATGTCCGGATTAATCACCTCAACCAAGTTAGCTTTTATAAAAAAGAAGTCTTACTTCTCTTTAATATGCAATAAGGCAAACCTTTACAAAATGTACTAGGAAATATTTTTATAGTTATGAAACTCACCAGGAGGTGATTATGTATTTTTCAAACCGATTCATTGGTCTATTACATAATGGAGGTATAAAAAATATTGGTGCACCGGTATAAATTCAAAATTTTTTAAGATACTAAATTTAACCAACCAATAAGAAGCCCATTTGGCCAAAAATAAAAAATAAAAAATAAGAAGCCTACATAGCTAACCTAACATGACATAATGGTGCAATTATAAATTAGTGCTGACGGATGATATTATAACATTAACATGATTTCAATACAAAATATCACTGCTAATGGGTTGAAATCAAGCTAAAATTATTACTACAATTGGACTAACACGAAAAGTTTTTATATCGAATTTTACTCAAAACCAATCTACCTTTTGTTTAATAAATTCAAGTATAACTATCAACTCAGATCAAATTAGTTTGTTTTTTCTTAAATGACTGACATACCCTTAGGCCAACCTTAAGCTCAAAGCTAAGTGCAGTTAAGTCGAACCTTGAGGCTATGAAACCGATTACTATAAGCTATTTAATTAAGTAGTTCAAAGCATAGGCTCAATTCAATTACTGTCAACTCAGAATGCAAGTAGTTATGAAGTTGCTTAAAATCATTCAAAGCATTTTTCAATGCTGGAGTCCTTGAAGTTACATTTCCGCAAAGGAACTCTCTCCATTAAAAATTCCCTAATTTGATGGTTAGTTCCTTGGATGGATTGCCTAAAGGGGTGGCAATTCACATAGATCGTCAAGTTTCTAGCATACTTTGTATTACCATTATCGTCTATAGTATCTAACTAGTCGATATTAGCTGAGATTAGGCTTTGCGTTCTTGTATAAGCTTGCAAGATAAGGAACAACAAGTAATATTGGAATATTGTCCGACGTAATCATTTTGATACTTAAGTCAATAATATGTGTAAAGAGAGTAAGAGTGCTCGAATGCAAAGAAAAGGCTTGAGTACATAAAGTATTAGGTAGTCTATTGTTAGGTGGTAAATTGATATTTATAGAAGAGTGAAGTTAGCAATTAGAGAGCCGTTAATGAATAGAGGCCATGTCTGCAATCTGTGGGTAGTGGAGTCATATGACTTTGACGTCTACAATTGTAGGAAGTAGTTTATTAACCCAATCTAAAGCTTTAGTAGCAATATCATAGTTGTTATAGATCATTGCGGTTGGGCAAGCCATATAATGGGCCTACGCTGAAGCCGAATGCCAAGGCAGAGAGGTCGAATGTAGAGGAGAGAAGCCTAGGCCATGAGTTTGATTGAGAAGCTTAGGTCCAAAAGGATCTATCAACAACTGTTAATGATAAAGAGACTGAATAAGAATCACAAATAATCAATTTACATTATTATCATATTTATTTATGTAGTGTTCATATCTTGGTTACCGAATATCATGTTAATAGCATGTTTTGTCTCTATAATCATGTCAATTCCTAATCATGTCTCCACCTATGTATCCTATCCTTATTATTATATCATGTTGGAAATTGTGAATTTTAATTTATACACACACATATATATATAATTTTATATTTAACATAACGCTTACTTTATTGTAAAAGAAGATTAATTGTAACATTTTATATGTTGTGATTTGAGAAAGATGAGTTCCTTCTATAAATAGGCATACACATGATTCGGTTATATACATGTTAAACGGAAGCGGAATCACAATTTACGATTTAGTTCGCGAGCTGCAACCCCTTTCAAACAAACTGCTTGAAACAATTCAGGAAGCCAACATTTTAAAACAGTTTGGTTCTATTTCATTCAAATTTTATTTATTTTCTTCTATTATTTTTTCATTTTACTATCTATTTAAATTGATTTTTTTACTTCTCAGTCATACTCTACTTCAAGAAGAAAATAGTTTTTCATCCATTTTGTAAACGATATATACATATATAAATATATAAATGTTGGAGATTTCAATAATTTATATTTCAAGGTGATAAAGTATAATAAAATAATCAAAATAGAATTAATAATATAAAAGATGGAGCTAAAACTCTTCCATACAAGAGAAAAATTTATTTAGTATTACGATTTGGTTTGATTCATAATGATTGGGTTGGTTCAGAGTACTAAACCAAATAGTTTAAGTGGTTTGAAAGTAAACCCAACTATAAACTGAATTGCATCATAGAAAGCTTTATTTTTTCGCACACCGATGCATCCCAGTTGGCAGTTCTATCCAGTTCGTAACTTTATTGGAGACGATGTTATTATACCCTCTATTGGGTCTTTATGCTTCTTGTTAATCAAGATTACTCAATATACTCGTTTAGTTTTCCAACTTTTTCTTTTTTATGCACGTAGATTTATGACCTATAGCTATATATTTATTTTAAGCAGCATAGAAGAGGCATGAGACCCTTATGCAAATGATTCACGAGTACCCTTAGGAATTCAGTGAGATCCCTAGAAATTGTACACTTTTTATACCATCTATCTACCGTAATTCTTTTATTAGTTTTACGATAAATTCTTTTTATCCCTACATACTGTTTTGGAGATTTGTATAGTATAGTGGAGGATAAATTCTTTAATTTATTGTTTGATTTGCATATTGATCTAAGTTACTGGATAAATAGCCTTTAAGGTACGTAATTACAAATAAAAAATTTGTATTATATATTTAGTGGTACAAAAATTTATTTTACAACACAAAATAAATATATCTTCAAAATTTTAAAAGCAACTTTATGCCAAGTTTCGAATAACATTACTAAACTTTATAGTAATTTATAATATAAATAATTAATCTTTTCATTTAAAAAAATTAATCTAAAAAATATATTATTACACACATCAAACATGGTATAAGAAAATTATATATACTGTCATATTCTCTTTATATCATATTGTCTAATTCTCTTTATACTGTTTTGTTTTACCAACTAAACATTACCACAATATAAGAGAAGAGAAGAGAAGAGAAGAGATTCAATTAGAAATACACGGCACGTATTATGTATATGTGATATGTAAATATTAATAAAATGTTTATATATATACTATATGTAAATCATGCATGGTAATTGATTCAATAATTATTCATTCTATTATAATTTGTATCAATATCTTATGGGTATTTATATATGTGTTAAATCTTTTTTTTTTTCACAAGATAATAGGATTTTTGAGGCCGTAATTTTCTTTTGGCAAGTCGCACTACATAGACCAATTTGAAGGAGCATCGATAGAACCCAACTTATGCTTTTAGTAAAACTATCTAAATTGCATTCTTCTAACAACTGAATTATTAAAAAGTTCCAGGAAAGATGCCAAAAAGGACTTTAAATGACAATACATAGTTAAATTAATCAATCAATTTTTGCATAAGTCATGTTTACGTGTCAAGATCATATTTTCGAGAAAAGATTTAGTAGGTAGTCCACATTATATGAAAGTACACGTGGTACTTAACTACTAACCAAATTCGAACACGTAAGTTAGTAACAGGTAGTTATATAAAATTTTACTATCCATGTTATCAAATGTTTAATATCCATGTTATCAAATGTTTAAGTATAATCAATAATTATACACCACGTATACTTACACATAACGTGTATTATTTATTAAATCTTTTTTTCCATATTCTTCATGTTTGAGCGAATTTATTACATATTTCTCGTGCAAATGAGAATAAATTTAGTAAGTAGTATATATTACCTAAAAGTATATATAATGTGTGACTACTAATTTAATTTGAACACGTAAATTGGTAATAAGTAGTTACCTAAAATCTTATTATCTATATTATTATATATCTAAATATAATTAATAATTACATACCATATATATTTATATTTAACGTATATTATATATTGAGGCTTTTTCCATGCAAATAATGCTTAGGTCTTAGGTGGGAGTAAAACAAAGGTAATGCTGCATGCATTCATCCACTTGTTGGTCTTGGTCTCTATGCAGAACGTTAAATAAAGTTCCATGCATGTCTTTTTCTGTGTCCTAAATTCTTTAATAGGCAGGTAGGTAGGTAGGTGGAAGCTTGTCAAGTGTAAGTCATCATTGGAATAAATTTACTCGTAAATTCCATAATCATCGTTCTCCAATCGATTTCATTATGCTCATTTGGTCTAACGTTGCTAGAAGGGAAAGAGGACAGAGAAAGGGATAAATAGTATGTATTTAATTTGGCAGTTTATGGAGTTACCGAAAAGAGATTTGGCAGTTTAGGAATAATAGTAATCATAAAGGGACGTGAGTACAGTAAGTTAAAATGATTTGAAATAAAATAAAATAAAATGAGGAAAAATAAATCCTTTTTTTTTATTTAAAAATATCTACAAAATTAATGGAATGAATAAAATTAAATATATATATAGTAATAATTATTGAATATTATAATTAAATTGAATGTTAAATAAGTAATTTAAATAATAATAATAAATACATAGGAAATGAAATTTCATTTTTTTAAAAACAAAATTGAATTCCTCCTTAAATATTCAAAACATAAAAAAAGGGAATGAAACTTCAAGTTACAACCTCATTTCGATCCGTTTCCACGTACTAGTCGTTAGTAGTAGTGGTCAGTGGCCATTGGCCATGGAAAATTTTAATATACAAAGAGGAAAATGAATCCCTCTTGCAGAAAATGAAAATTATCTTCCAGATTTCTCGTTCGTATTTTTTCGTCATGATTAACAACTGGTACCAGCTATAAATTGACTGCAACATTTGCCTTTCAACATTAACCATACGTAACCTCTTGAGGTTATTGTAATATTTGATAATTTTAAGACCCGATTATAACAAATATCATAAAAAGTCCGAGAAATATTTTCCACGAAACAAATTAATCCTAAGCCTCTGAAGTATTTCGCGTATACGTTAAATCATAGATGAAGAGACCAAATATTTGATGTTTCATTAGAGAGAATTAATATAATAAGGCTCAATAAGTTGAAAATATATTTATATATTGAGAAATTATTACATAATGCAAAATTAGCACTAACTCGATCAAATTGATAAAATTAGCATTTACAACACAAATTTTTTCATTAGAAGATGAGAAATATTTCACAAGTATTTTAAATGTACAAAAAGCGATGTGAGATGGAAACAATTTCATTGGTGGAGCTAAAGTACCCTACATAACCCACCACACTAAAGAAACAAAAGAAAAAGTTTCAACAATAATCTTGGATCACACAATCAAAGTTCTTGATATCCTCTGGTGTGGAAGGACAAAAAAATTCCCATCTCTCACCACTAAAATTGACACAATCCCATGCCACAAAAAAGTAGAAAAATAATAAACTAGACAATTGATGAGAAAATTTATGAGATTAACCATTCAACTACACTAATCATTAAAAACCAAGACTTTTGTCATGTCCAATGCTAACTATAGGCGAAAAACAAATAAAATTGGACATATGTACCATCACTGGAAAACCTTCTAGCGTGATATAAACACTTATTAATAGAGAATTCACGTGAGGTATCACTTCTTAAAAAAACACCTAACTCCTTAAAAAGATATTACATAGCATTATGTAGGTTTGAGATCCTGAAACATGGTATCCCACCTGATATCTTCAACACCGGTGGTCAAGTACCCATTGTCATCTCCACCCATTTTTTCAACCTTACCTAGGGCATAAACCACCGGGCTAGTGAAATTGTCAGCCGCCCTTTTGGGAGTTCCACTGGTAAGCAACAACCTCCCCTGCATAGGCAAGGTCGATTTTCTATTCTCCTTCCACGCGCCACCTCTCCGCCTAGTGTTAGTACCGTGGCTCGGCCTTGACACCACCACTAGGGCGGATTTCTCACTCCAAATCCACGATTGGAAGTACTTCGCGACGCGGCTTCTAGTCCTGTTGATCGCCAAGAGGAGCCTTGAGATTGGGTTTGGTGGTCTTGATGATCTTCTCTCCTTGGTTGCCAATTTTAGGATCTCTAGTCTATGCTTGGCTATGGAAATCCCCATGCTTTGAAGGAATTCATGGTTGAAGTAGCTAATGTCTTCTTCTTCTAGCTCATTTTGTGCAAAAGCTAGGCCATATTCATAAACAAGAGAAGGGTGTAGGCCGGTTTTAGAGAGCCAGGAGAACCAGTCCATTGATAGATATTTGGTAGAAACTATAAATGACTAGTAATAGGAAGATGTCCATATATATATATATAGAGAGAGAGAGAGAGAGGGGTCGGGGATAATAAGAAAAAGGGTCATATATAATTTATATTTACTTCATATACATTTAATCCTTTCATTTTGGAATTGAGTATTTATATTTTTAAATCTTTAAAAAATGTATTTTAGACATTATTTTAATATTTTTTTCCTTAGATAAAATATTAAAAGAGCTAAAATTTTCAAAAAAAAAAAATTAAGAACAAAATAGTTATGTAAAAATTTTGAATGCCTTTTTCTTTCAAGATATTATAGGGGAAGCAGAACCATGCATACATTTTATATTAAAAAATAGTGTAACTAGGTAATTTATGTGTCCATACTATCTCATTGGCTCACTTTTATCTTGTTTATTTGTGTGTGTGTGTGTGTCTCTCTCTCTATATATATATAACTCTCATTCTTTCCGACAACATTTTTTTTATATTTTTTTAAGTAGGACGTCATTGATTTAATTTTTACGATATAATATTTTGATATAATTTCATAGATTGAGTGGTGGAGGGTGGATAGTTAGAACTTGGGGGAGCGACAAAAAGAAAAAAAGGAAATGGGAGTGTGGGGTATTTTATGGGTAATGACCGACGCCCATGTTCCTTCTGAAAAAGTAAAAGAAAACAAGGCCATGTGTTTGAGATTTTCATTACGCTAATACATTGCCATTGATTTCGGCATAGCAAAAAGATTACGTGTGTTTTTTTGGTCTGTTTAGTGGTTTTTTGGTTCCACACTGAAGATTTAAGATATATTGTAATAATGGGATGAGAAATCTTTAGTAAAATTTTAGTTTCTCTTACAAATTTAGTATGTCCATCAACATGTCACGTGTTTACATTAGTAATGGTCAAATACCTAGACATATATTAGTAGACAGCAGGTAATCTTTTAAAAGTTGCCATTTATGTTTCTTGAACCAACATCTTAGGATCTATTAATGTTGTTAGATTCAATCCAATCCAAGTAGTTGACTCAAAAATGTAAGAGGATTGATTATTAAAAAGATAAATCAAGTTAGATAAAAAGTTAGATTACGATTAGATTGGACCGGTCCTATGAAATGATCAGATAAAAATCGAATCGGATTTAACTATACGAATCGATCCAAATTTAATAATACTAGGATCCATTTATGTAAGTCAACGTTTCATTAACAAGATCGTTTTCGCCGATAGCTTTGTACCTTCCTTGATGAAATTAAAGTACGCTGTGTTAATTAGGCCAACGAATTTCAATATATAATTCTATGAATTATTATTTAGAATTTTTTTATGGTTTAGTTTATATTTTTTTATACGATCAATCTCACCCTTTATTTTATTTTTTATTTAACATTTATTAAATTTAAACTGTTAAATTAATTATGTTTTCAACAGTTTAGATTTAATAAATATTGAATAAATAGTGAGACAAAGAATTAGATCAATTTTATAGAAATAAGCAACAGAAACGTAAAAGTTCGCTTAACATGAATGAAATCCAAACCTCCAATCGGTTCTTATTAGGTCAAATGGTTGAAAAATAAAATTAGATTTTCCCACGTTGAAAGATGATACGTGAGGATCGTGAAAAAGTAAACTGGTAGATTACATTTTTGACCAATTGGCTTTGACCACTATTCTATGCCTACTTTGTTATTCAGCTTTTCTTTCACAAGAATATAAATTGCAGCACAGAAAGTTAAGGTGATTGAGAATCTCTGTTTGGATCGTATAATGAGGACATGGGAAACGACATTAAATCGAAGATAGGGACACCGAAATTCCTTGATAGTCGAACTGAAAAAACATTAATATAAATGCAACGAGAAATACTTAACAGTCTGTTTATTTTCTAAAATATGAAAGATATATACTTTAGGGATGACAATTGCTATAAATCGGTTAGAAATTTTCATTCCAATAGTTACTTCGTATAAATTGTTATTACAAGGAATACTTATTTCTGTATTTAGTTTACCTTCTTAGTTGTAGTATTAAATTGTAAATATAAATAAAAATACTAGTTTGTACATAGTTGATCATTTTGAAAAATAATCAAGAGTTATTTAATTACATTAGCAATAAGGATATAATGATTATACTATTTAAACTTTTTATTCTCTTTTAAAGGGAATAAAGAATTCCTCATTCTTTAATTGATAACTATTGTTAATGGAGTGAGAATAAAAAAAGACTTGATATACATTTTTTTCAAGTAAATAAGATAATAAAACGGTTTAATTATTTTCAAAAACAAATAAATGAATATATTCGTTTAAATCTAAACTATTAAACTAATTAAGAATTTAATAATTTAAATTTAAAAAAATGTAAATAAACAGTGAAATGAAGTCAAAATAGAGTACCAAACAAATACCTAAATACCAAAGGAACCAAGAAAAAATCCAACTTTATACTAAATATACATTAGGCATGACGCTATAATTATTTCCAAAATCAAATGAATGAATATATTTGATTTGGAAATGGCAATTTGTAAAAGAAAGGTTCGTTTGTTCTACTGTCACTAACGAACTGTACCTTAGACCCTTTCATATATAAACTGAATTCGGAGTGGTTTTGGAGTAGTTAACCGGCGGCAACAGAGGCCCTGTCCTGCACACTGAACTGATATTTTTCTTCAGAGGACTTCTACATGCATATAAACAAAATCGTGTGCTTACGTTCTTATGCAGTAGTTGGCGTCTAACTGTATCAGATAATACGTGTGCTCGTCGATCTCGGTAGTTCATAAGCTGGTTAATAAACTTAAGATTCTAATTTTTATTTTTTTTACAATTGTAATTAACACACACATATATATATGTAAAATATATACATATATTATATTCTATATGTTAATATCTATAATATATACAATATTTATAATATATATAATATGAATAATATACATGCTAATATGATAATGTTTATATTATGTATAATATGTATAAAAATATATGTTAATATAATATATATATATATAAATGTAACGTATATGAAATACAATATAACGTAAATCGGAAAAAAAAAAAAAATCGGTTCAGATCCACTAAATTAGGCGGGTTAAGAGCTTGAACTGTGTAAACCAACATGAATTAACAAGTTTTCGGTTAGTTCGAGACTAACATAATTGGACCGGTTCTGTGAAAATTCATGATTCCGAACCAAGTCTAATTTCACCTATGTGAATTTTCTTTTCTTTTCTTCTTCATTCATACGACGAAAAAGATCCGGACTTCACGTATTATTAATTCTATTATTGTACGAACAGAAACATACGATAAGAATATAAACTAACCTAACCTTCTAGGTTCTTTTGTCCTGTAGTTATGTTTTTAAGTATTCTAATCAATTATAGAGTGTTTTCTTCTCCTTTTTTGGTTCCATACAGCAAAAGGATGAAAATAAAGTTAGAAAGAATCAACTGCAATTTGTTTTTTCTGCTTACAAAGCCCCAAAAAGCCGCATGGGTAAAAATCCCAAGATTTATTGAAGTACTTCGTAATATAAACTATTAATTCGATAAATTACATTGAAAATAATTGTGAATTTTTAAAATTACACCGATACTTTTAAATTATTTTAATTTTATATTTTCACTTTTAATATAGGTTAGATCCTATAAAAATTAACCAAGAGTGTACAAGTATAGTTAAAAAACTTATCAAAGGTATTTACTTTACAATCCCCCCCCCCCCCCCCCCCCCCGCCCAACCAAAGCCCACAAAGGAAACCTACCATTCACTCATACATCAAAGACAAATAGAATAGAATCCCAATCACACCATCAAGTGGTTTAGTTACAACATCCGCAAGCAAAAGTTTAAGTAAAGGATTTGAGACTTCTAAAACACATGCTCTAACGATTTTTACCAGAAGGGTAGTCTAGTCGGTACAAGTATCAACATTTATAGAAATTAAAGAAAGCATATAAGTATTAAATTTAGAATTCAAATTTCTAATGTATTCAGCTAAGCTTAAAGTTTTCCATTGTTCTGTTTATAATTTCTCTTGGTGTACTAGCATAAAACATATGATCTTTTTTACTCTGGAGCCACAAGTAACATTCAATCTCTTTTCTTTTCTTTTCTTTTCTCTTTTTTTTTGTGTCTAATAAGTATTTTCCACAAAAGGGTGAGCCAAAATCCAACACTTAACTAAGACAAGTCAAGTCCGTACATGTGCTAGGGAATACATAATCATGCACAACTCAAATCTAATGTTTTATCAAAATAAAAAAAAAAAATAAAACTTATATCAAATGAAATGAAATAATGTTGTCATCCCATGACCTAAAGTACGTTCGTAGCTCGTGACTCCCCAACATTTTAAGTTTTGGATGTGAGTATTCATCTGGAACTCCATGACTCTAAATACACTAGTCGTGTCATCTCGGGATAATTACCTAATCGTCCATTAACAACACCGATCCATTACAGCATCCAATATTACCATTATAACTCGATTGTAGTTTCGTTCTAGCTCACTAACCACCATGGCTAACATTTCACTCAACAAATCATCACCTAAGCTATCATAACAATTCTAGTATAAAAACTACACTCAGAACAACCCCACTTAATGGTTGCTATTGAGTTTTATGTATAAATTCATAATTTTATTAGAATCTCCATGAAAACAATTCTATACTCAACTTGGTAAGAAAAACTAGACCAACCAAGTCCAGAAACAAAATGCAGTTCGTGGAGTCTTGTCCGTCCTGTAATGCAATTAGTTGTTAGATTAGGACCTCAGCAGACATAATTATAGCGTGGAGAGAACAAACATAAATCTATCACTATTCATTCGTCACGAATTTTACCTATTCGAGTGTAGTTAGGACAAGGAGAATAAAAAGGATCATAATCATTAGATCCCGTTTAAAGTCTATGCATCCCATGCGAGAGTACCATAATGGGAGAGTGTTAACAAATAATATCTTTGGAGCATTTGTTAAGTACCGACATCTACAATCGGAGAAATAGATGTTTTTTATTTACTTTCATAAATTTCCTTAAAAAAATTCGATAATACTAACTAAATCGATTAGTAATGTGTATGTATCAATAAAAATTTGACACGTAACAATAAAAAAACATACTTTTTGAATAAATATCAATTTATTTTTAAGTAGTAAACTTTTATTTATAATTACATGCTGCTTATCTATTCATGTAACATATTAATACTATTAAAATCGTTCTTTAATTTACATCCTTAAGATGTTGCCATGTATAATCAATGACTAAAATTACAAAAAATATAATGACATCATATCGTATGATATTTTAAAAATCTTCAATTATTAATTTGTAAATTGAGAGAAATTGAAGAAATAATAAATGAAGGGGATCCAAATCCAAAAGGATAAATAGTTTTTTTTTTTAACATCTATTGACTTCAATTTCTCATGTTTCTATTCCCATTAATTTCCTCAATTTTTAATTTAAGATTGTCTAGATTTTTAATCTGCTTTCTCACATCATCTAATTTTATTTATGATTTTGATCATTAATTGTACACGATGGCATCTCATATGTGATCAAATTCTTTCATCCAATTATTTACTTTTACTATGTATTTCCTAACCCTAAAAGTTAAAATAATAAATATCTTTCTTTACATTCTCAGCTATTAGTAGAATAGTTTCTATTTGGAACTTCAAAAAAAAAAAAAAGAACCATGATATTAGCCAATTCATTTTTAAATATAAGCATATTTTTCTACTTTAAAGCATAAATGGTTTATTCCAAATTTTTATAAACATGTTTATTTAGATATGGCCGCATCATATATCTTGAAGTATGAACATTATTGCACCCGACACGTGCATCTACATAAATTGAAATATTTTAAATTGCCAAATAATATTTGTCAAAAAATATCTGCTAATCATCGTTTTATAAATATATATATACAAAGTATAACTGGACTTTTCTTACATAATATATATCTCCAATGCTAGCCAAGCTTTTGTTTTGTCATCGTCCAAACTCCCACTGTCCCATTTCTAGGGTTTTGTCGTCAACTTAGCCTACATTGCATGGCGTTCACATCACATGGCTGATGGCTCCATCAAGTAGATATTGGACTAAAAAAACAAGTTCACGGGCCTGAAACAAACCACTGTACCCATGTGAAGAGGGAAAATATATATATATATATATACAAATTATCTTTAAAACGACATGAGATCCTGGTCGATATTTTAGTGGATCATAGTGTCTGAGATACAAACGAAAACAAATTTGACACTTTTACAATAAACCCAAACAGAACATGGGCATATGTACATATATGTGTCCACCCCATGTGTGCAGGAAGAATATTTACCATGACAAAGTGCTACGCCATACATGAAACGTGGAGACTAGAGATAACTCGGTGAAATTCATTATATGAGAGAGTAGAAAAGGTTATAGGATAATTACCAATACTCTTTTCTATTCAAATCTCAAAAACTACAGCACATCCCAATTTTAGCTTAAGTAGATACCCAATATACGTGTATTAGCCTCCCTAAAAATAAAAGAGAAATTGCACACATGAAAAGAAAACTTCGAACATAAAATATGACGAACAAGACTAGCATAACGCCATGGAGTTGATTTAGGAGGTGAGATAGCCTGAATACAATTATTAGAAGGATCGGATTCGACCTCTATATTTTACCGTATGATCTTAAATCCCCATAACCTTGGAAAAAGTGTGAATGCCCCGAAAACTGATGCTAAAAAGTTAAAATTATCGCTAAAAAAGACCGTAGATAACAATGGTTTTAAGATTTTAATAATGGTTTTAAAATATATATTTAAAGGTTATGATTTATGAAGTATTCGTAACATGCTAAAAATGTTTAGAATAGATCTATTTTTATCTTATTAATAGTATTTAGAGTTACAAATGAACTTATAACTTAATAATATGAATATCGATCTCTTAAATAGAATAAACTAAATTTAAATCCCTTCTCCTCTATTATAATGAACGATAAAAAAACAAATAGTGTTTGAAATTTATTTCCAATTTGTCTCAACAATATTAATTTAATCAAACTTACTGGTGACAATATAATAATAAGTGGTCTAATCTGATAAAGCCTCACTTATGAGTGATGAGTACAAGTGCATGTCCTTATGCACGCAGCATTTGATCATACACGTCCCAACCTTAACAATCTTCTGTTTTTTTTTTGGTAGGAAACCTTATTAATTAATTAATAACAATTTTTTTTATCCTAATCCGACCTTGTGATAATTGATCTCGAACGTAATCAAGAACGTATCAGGACAATTAGTTACTCCGATGCAATAATTTATCTTAGGACAAGAGTTTGGTAATACGTCGTTACATGTGTGGTGATGTAAGGATGTAATATTAGTTTAGTTTTTGAGATAATAGATACAAGAAAAAAACCTGTTAATGACCTCACGGCTACTAGTTCTTTGAATATTTCCCATTTATTGAACACTAATTATTTAACGTGAGGCTTGGGTCCTTAGACTCCCATGATGTGGATAGAGTCTCTTTTTTTTTTTTATGGGTTAATATCTAAATACTATCCGAATTTTTTAAGCAAGATTTTAATTTTATAACTAGAGTTTGAAATTAGTAAATGTCACAAAGTTTTATAACTAAATTGAGAGGATTCAAATCCAGTGTTTCTATATGCTAATGCAGCATCAACAATAACCGTCAGTTTTGGTTTCATGTTTTAATAAATAATGGTTGTTTCCATTAAGAATTAATTTGTTTAGAGGTTCATAAATCAAGTAGTTATAAAGACACATGGCTCAACTCGATGCAGGGGTTACAAGTAATTCGGTATCCAATTTCTCAACACGCTTTCGTTAATTTAATCAGTGTTGTTCCATTAACTGCTGAAAATTAATGCCCTGATTTGTTACCATAATTGGTGAATACTTAACGTGTATAAGAGAACTCTATAAAGCAATAAAAAATTTTAGAGAAAGCCTATTTGTTGTTCTCTAAACACATGGATTTGGTGGAAGATAAGGGCAGTTTGGAAGATGGGGAAGAGCAAAATCTTGAAATGACTTCAGCTTTTCCTAGGGAGAGAGGTTGGATAACAGATCACCTCTACAATCACCAAGGATTTTGGTACGACTCTCATTTCCTAAAAGGGGTCATTTGGGCCCAACAAAACTTCAAGGCCCGGCCCACAGATATGCTCTTGGCTACTTTTCCGAAAACCGGCTTGACATGGCTTAAAGCCCTCACTTTCTCTATAATGAACCGGAGATGTCCTAAAACCTCGATGCAAACGTTGCTCACTAAAAACCCTCATGATTGCATTCCATATATAGAGTTTCAAGCCTATGAGAAAGACCCAATTTCATCTCTAGAATCATTATCATCACCTAGGTTATTCTCCACTCATATGCCTTACAATTCATTACCAAACGCTATTGTGACTTCGAATTGCAAGATTATTTGCACAATTAGAGACCCAAAGGATGTGTTTGTCTCCATGTGGAGTTTCCTTAGTAAGGTCAATGTAGGGAATAGACCATCCATATCAATAGAAGAGGGTCTTGAGTTATTTTGTAAGGGGGTTTCAATTTGTGGACCATTTTGGGACCATGTCTTAGGATATTTAAAAGCTAGCTTAGAACGTCCAAATAAGGTTTTGGTATTGAAGTATGAAGATTTGAAGAGGAACACATTGCATGAAGTTGTGAAATTGGCAAAATTCTTGGATGAGCCATTCTCTATTGAGGAAAGTGAGAATGGGGTGGTGGAAGAAATAATAAAACTATGTAGTATAGAGAATTTGAAGAAATTGGAAGTGAACCAAAAGGGGATTTTTCGTATGGGCAATTTGTCCAATGCAATAGTTCAAAATAGTGGGTTTTTTAGAAAAGGAGAAATTGGAGATTGGAAGAATCATTTGTCAAAAGAGATGATGAAGCAATTAGATCAAATAACCGAAGAGAAACTCAAGGGCTACGATATAAAATCTTGGAAAAATGTATGAAATACGATCCATATGCTTTTACCTTTTTCATTCAAAAATCTATCTGTAATAAGAATCAAGCTCACATTTCTTGGGTCACGTTTTAAACTGTACAAAAAAAAAAAAAAATGAAATTACCCGTTTTTGATTTAGATGGAGAAGAGGGAATCAAACATATTGCATTATCGTTATAGAATAATATTTATGCTAACTTGGATGAAAATATTTTTATTTTTTCCAATTACATTTACAAGTTCAAACTTAATCCATCCTCTAAGTGATGCCAGCCAATTCGATTGTATGGCTTGGTCTTCTATACAATATGTGCGATTTATTTTGATTTTGATGTGAAATATACAAAATGAGGAAAAACAGCATGACGGTATTAGCGCTATGTAATGATAAGCTAACAACAGTTATGTTTACAATATTTTCATTACTCATAACTTGAATTGTATTTGTGGATTGCGAATTTCAGCTTGAAGAATTAACGATGGATTTTTTTTTTTTTTTCCCTTCTTTTTCTTTTAAAATTTTCAAAATAAGGAAGATGGTATGATTTTCTCGAGGAGTTCTCGGAAAATAACACCTAATTTATATAAATAAATGAAGATTCATTTTCTATGGAGGCCTAAACATTTTAGAGAATTAAAGTTGTTCCATCGATCTGTATTATTCATTTTTGTACCTTACATTTTTTCATGTGAAGTACAAATATAAATTAGTGATAAAAAAAAAAAAAAGAAATAGAAAGAGATTGGATCACATTATAATGAATCTATATATAGATATATAAATAAAAAAAAAAACTAGATAATCCAAACATATCCATATATTGATAGCTCCAACGAGTTCTATAATGAAGAAAAGATTTAATGAATAATACACGTTACATGAAAATATATATAATTTATAACTACCAATCGTATTTAAGCTCATAGATTGATAATGAATAGTTAACTAATCCCATATATCTAAATATAATTAATAGTTATATACTATATTTACTTATACGTGGCGCATGATGATTATTTCAATTTAATCGATTCATAGTTATGCATTATTTGCAGTGATCTAATCATGCAACGGTCAGAATACTTTGCAAAATCTTTCTAAAACATTGCTAACTTCGGTAACTTTTCCCCAACCACATTACATATTAAAATTTAGAAAAAGGATGAATACGAACCTTATCTATTCTACTGGGATACAGTACTCATCAGCGGCCTTTTCACAATTCTGATAATTTTACTATGTCCTTATAAATGGAAATAACAAAATGCATCCATAGAAATAGCGACACATGTAAAAATAAACCTAGAATCATAAAAAAGTTTCAACGTGGTTCGATTTAGTTTTTGAACTAAGAAATTGTATTATTTATATTATTAAAGCGAAAAGTAGAAGGATTTATTATCATTTTCAATTTGCCCAGATTGCCTTTCTTTTTTTTTTATGATATTAATATTTCATATTATTTACCACCTTTAATTATACATTACATGTCTTTCATTTTAATTTTTCAAGGTTAGAAATGTCGATTAACTCAATGCAATCTTTAGAAAATAGCTATATCTATATATAGACAATCAAAATATAGTGAACATAGATTAATGTATAACCCTAAGAAACATTTGAGTAAACCATTTAACACACAATCCTCTCTTTTTTATTGTCTCCCACTTATAGTAAGCCCATAAATTCAGGGAGAAATTACAAAAACATGACGTATATTTTCTTACGTTGTACACTCACGACTATGTTCTACAACAAGTATTAGTATTAGTCAAAGAATAGTTGTCGATTCACCATGGTACATAATAATTAATTTAATAAAATAATATTATTAAATAAATCTAACCGAATGGCAAATAGAAGATAAGAATGGGAAAATACCAAAAAGAAAGTAACTAAAAACCAAGTTGAACTCACTTGGTTGGCCATCCCCATGCCTTAACTTGGTACAACCAGTGGTCAAAGTAGTAGTTCTAGATTGATAGACAAGAGCTCCTTTATTCTAGATTTGATAGACATAAGCTCCAAGACCAGTAGAAGTTCCATACGGTATCGCATTCATTCAATTATAGGAACATAGAACAGATCTGTATCTATAAGCTACTTAGGACAAAGTACATCCACTCTCTTTTGGGGGCATTAAACGAATCTGATTGGTCAGAGTCCTTTTACTTTTCTAGGCATTTATTTTTATTTTATATCATTTAAACGCCATCCAAGTTTGTCTTCAACAACCCTTTTTATTTTATTTTATTTTTTTTAAACTTTACTATACAAAAACTAAATAAATGATATTTAATTCCTACAAAAAGATTATATTTAACTAGATAAATTCTCCTAAACAGCATTAATTGTTAAATGGTTGTACCACATGATAATCATATTAGCAGTGCTAAAAATGTTTCGTAATCGCATAAAG
This sequence comes from Lumnitzera littorea, assembly GCA_024138015.1. Taxonomy (NCBI): domain Eukaryota; kingdom Viridiplantae; phylum Streptophyta; class Magnoliopsida; order Myrtales; family Combretaceae; genus Lumnitzera; species Lumnitzera littorea. The sequence continues at coordinate 1,464,466 of JAMXBB010000009.1, read as the reverse complement.
CATTTAGAAATAATAAATATTCATATAGTTGATGTACTGATTTATTTGTTGACAACTAATGTCATGAAAATGAGTGGGAATTATTATCTAGTATTGAAAAGAACATTTTTGGTATTGCCAAATTGAAATAATCTTCCCAAGCTGTAGAAAATTTGTGAAATACCAATTTTCGCAATATTTATAATTCTCCATTTCAACAGTTTTTGTAATTTATTTCTATTGAATTCACATCCAGATCGGGAATGTTTAAAATCCATATTATGCAATGTACATTGCTTACAAAACCTAATCAAACATCCTTAAAACCCTTCAACCTACCATCCAACCTTAACCATCACGACCTCAACTAACCCACCACCTTGCCATTAACCAGACCAGCATGATGAAACCACCCTGACTCAAATTGCCTGACTTGCTCGACAGCAAACCACCTTGTCCCAGATCAACCTCAACTAGACGGCATAAGTCTGTACCTACTCGACCTGAACCACCCAACCTATGTTTAACTCGAACCAACTAGCCTATCACCAAATGCAATGTTAGACTTCATAAAGTCAAAGCAGAATATGCAGTTGGTTTCTTTTGAATGTTCAAGAGTGACATGTCCAAATCCAACTGTGTATTCACTGACTGACTGAATTCTTCTTGAGTCCAGTTGGACATCCATTTGCAACAAACAATCATGCTCATGAATAAAACATAGTCGAATGTTCATGAGCAACATCATGAATAAACAAAGCAGCATGGTACCTAAAAGCAAAAGTACCAATCCCCACAGAACCTATACCAAGTTTTACTAAACCATACCCAACACTCCGGAAATACCCACGCTTCGGAAGCTTATCTACAGTTTCTTTCATGTGAAAGAAAGCTTCACGCAAAGCGCAGACCTTTTTTGCAGTGCCAAGCCCATCTTGACACCAACCCATATGTACAATTTTGCAAATTTCTCTTTTCCCTTCACCAGCCAAACGTATTTACATGCCTGCCCTTCCCACTTGATAATAGGGAATCATCATTCAGGACGGAAGCTTACTAGATTTGGAAGATCACTGGACTGAAGCTTTTTGATGTCGTTCGCCGTCACCTTGCAGGACTCAAGTGTAAGACTCTTCAAATTCTTTAGCATTTTCAGATGACGCAGTCCACTAGCAGTGATGCGGGAATTAGACACACTTAGAGACACAAGCCCGGTCAATCCTGCATTGTAGCACTCACAATTAGCAAAAGTGCACTAAAGAAACATGTCAGCATTCAATTTCAATCTGTCCATATTAGCAACTTATAACACAGAGTCCAGAGATTAATTTGGTAACCCTAGAGATTGATGAACATGGATATTATTTGTATTAAAGGAAATGTGTGTGGAGAGGAAATTAAAATGCCGTTGCATTACCAGAAATCAACTCCAATGTTTTGTCTGTCAAATTGCAATTCTGTGATAAATTAAGGTGCCTCAGGGATGTAAGTTCCTTGATGTTCTTCACACCAGCATCGGTTAGTCCTCCACCACATATTTCAAGAGAGCGCAGATTCTTCAAATCTGAATACAAGTAATCAAATTTACTTAAATAAGATCTAAATCGAATTTACTTAAATATGAAACCACCACATATTTCACGAGAGCGCAGATTCTTCAAATCTGAACACAAGTAATCAAATTTACTTAAATAAGATCTAAATCGAATTTACTTAACTATGAAAAGGATTCGCCTATTATAAAATCGAATTTACTTAAATAAGACCTAAATCATCAAATCTAAAAATTGTAAGACTGGAAAGTGAAGCATGTCACTGCCCCAACATTCTGCAAACGCATTAAACAGGTCCAGCAATCCAGTTGGCTAATGAAATAACTAAGAGAATATTCTTTGAATATCAAACGGCCGCTGTCTAGTATAATGCAACAGTTAAAAAATAAACCACAAGATTAAAGAAAGCATACCTCTCAAGTAGACAGTTCCAGAATCGGTGATGCGAGCTCCAAAAAGGTCTAGATGTGTCAATCCAGTCAAACCTGCACAGAGTCGAATCAGGTTAATTGAATTGTATGATTGTCATTCTTACTTTGCAAAAATCAAAAGGGGGTAAGAATGTTTTGCCATCAAAATTGGAAGAAACTTCAATTTTTGTGAAAGTAAGCCTCATAAACAATAAGCAAGGTGACATGCAAATTTTTGGTTCCTGCTTAGTTAGAGAATCTCTCAAAGGCTACAGGAGGCAAATTCCTCTCTTTTTCACATATGGAAGCAGCAACCACGATGACCTTTGACCCTTACCAAATTTATTTCATTTTAAGTCCTCCTTAGACCGTGTCACTGTCCCTTAAATCTACTTAAACTTATCACCTCACAAATAAAAACCGTATAGATTTTTTTGGACATCTTGGACTAATGAAATGAGCAGAACTATTTTCTGCCCCCAAGAAAAATATAAAGAAATGGTATCAACCCTTCAATATTTTCACTCGATTGAGCACTTATCCACATTATTCCCTAGTCTAACTGGATTAAACTTTCCTAGATACTTCATAGGTTTCTTAAGGTTTCAGTCAACTGCTCATTAGCCATGAAAGAGAGCCTGTTGCTTTAGCTTTCCAATTCGCACACAGAAGCCACAGATTTATACAGTTACTATATGAGCATAACCAGATTACCAGAAGTACTACATGCATCAAATAATAATTTGAATTTATACGAATTGCCCCAAAAGATCCTCCACAAGTACCTCGTCATGGGCTAATTTCTAAAAGGCCCTGCTAAATTATACAACTCATTGTCTCAACGTGTGTACATATGTCATTATGCTATAAGAATGTTTAAATTCAAGTAAAAGATGCTCAAATTTTCCTCTGATTATTTCAGTCACCAATTGGGATTAAAGAATGCCATCAAGTACCAACTACCAAGGGACTAAAGAAGTAAATATGTAGCATGCATGAACAAATGGGCGTTAAACTACAAGTGAAATGGCACAAGCAACACAACTGACCAAAGGGACATGTACTCCAGAGAAAAACTCATCCATAGAAAGTAATTTATTAAGGAAACTTGCCGGTAAGCACTGAGAGTCCAGAATCAGTGATCTGGCGAGCATCTAGATTGAGCAACTTCAGAGAAGAAAGTCCAGATAATTTTCTTAAACCAACATCAGTAACAGCAGTGAACGATAGATTTATGCTCTCCAGATTTGTTAAACCTGTACGATACAAGCTGATTAACAAAACCTACATGAATCTGATAATGGAAACACAAAAACAGAAACAAAGATGCAGATTTTGACTAATAAAACTCTTTATGTATATGCATTCTGCTGGGTACTACCAAAGTAACGATTGCAGCTACCTATGTTTTGCTAAGTAGATGGAGCTAGAACTTATTTACTATTGTAGGAGCAAGCTAAATATGCTCAGGATAAACACAACACATGAAAAGAAGTATCTAGTTGTCCATATTATTATTATAAGAATCCCCTTTGAGGGTTCATAAAATGTCAAACCTCAAACCAGAATATGAAAAAAGATGCTCTAAAAGGAGAAAGTGCCTCACCAGAAAGATGGTGGAGCCCATTGCTTCCAACATCAGTATCGGATAATTCCAGACATCTCAATGCTCGAAGGCCTAAAAATGCAGCAGCATAGTGCCAAAGAATGAAACAAAAATCAAGAAAAACGAATAAATGCTCATCTAGACTTAGATACTTCTATCATGAAAAGAGAGAAACCTCCCAGATGCTATAGATTAAACCCAGGACAAAGTTGTTCTGGTTGAGTTTCTCAAATGAGGGTTAAATATTAAGCATACTAAAAGGACACTTGAACGAAATGAAGACTAACAGAACTAGACAAATGTGCAGATAAGGATTCAATAGATTACCTTTCAAATGAACCAGGCCAGAATCTCCAATCCTGCAAGAATCTAAGTTCAAGCTCTCCAAGTTTGTCAAACCTGCTTCAGCAACATGAATACAGTGTTGGATAATTAGTCAGCTCTGTCCACTAAGAATCCACTTCTTCTCACTGCTGGAAAAAATGCTTGCCAGCACTGAAATTATTTAAAAATAAAAATGCAAAAGAAAATGCTCGAATGAATTCAGAAAAATTCTTATTGCAGAGGTCTCCTCCACAAGAAGAATGGGCACAGAGAAGTTCCCATATGTTCATGATCTATTTTCATGATATTGTTACAGCCGTTTAGAACTAGCAAGGGAAGAAACAAGCTACCTTTAAGGTGTACTAGACATGCATCAGAGATGTCATTGAAGCCCAAGTTCAACTCTCTTAAATTACTGAGTGCTGCAAAAAGTAAAAAATAAGAACATGGTTCAGAGATATACAAGTTTAGCATTAACAATTTGGCAAGCAGCATCACCAACAAAAATATAACAAACTAATAACAACTAAGCTACTCTGTATCAGAAGCATATAGAGAATGTAACTTGCAATTAGCATAATCATGTTTATATGCAGTGACATTTTCATTAGTTTATATAATTAAAGTGTTTTAAATAAACAAAAGAGCCAGATCAAAAGAACGAACCATCAACCCCAAGCATTCCTTAGTTATGATCCAACCATCCTTTTTAATTTAATAATATAAAACGAGAAAAAAAAAAAAAAAAGGCATTGGAATTACATCCTTGCTAATTACAAAGTTATAATCTCTTGCTTGACACTGAGATTGTTAATATGAGCCAAGGCAAGAACTTACCAGACAACTTCTCACAGCCCTCATCGGTCAAATTACATCTATTAAGATTCAAGTACACCAAAGCAGAAAGAGCTGCAAAAAAAAAAAAATTGGGATATGTTAGATGCTAACACACAGAAGAACCACAAGGCATATAGAGAAGCAAAAGAAGTTGACAGATTAAACTGCAAAAGCCATGAAAACCTTCATCACACAAGGGAAAAAAAATTTGATTGGTAAGCAAACCATGGATAAGGAGTAAAAAGGATTACAACCAACAAACCATGAGACCAGTGAAATATAAGTTTAAATACTGTTTCAGCAACTCAGAATATATGGTGATCATACCAGAATAACCAGATACAAACCTGCAAGGGAGTCCAGACATGCAGCAGTAACAGGGCATCCCTCCAAAGTTAATACAGATAGTTTATGCAAACCTGCAACACAATAAGAAATGAATGATCCAACAAATTAAGAACAATCTACATGCTCATGAGGCATGGAGTAGGGAGAAAATGGGGGGAGGGGGTGTGTTTAGTGTTAGTAACATATGAATTTGGGAACAATGAAATAGAGTTACCCTTCAAATGTTTAATTCCAGCATCAGTGACCTTGCTGCAAGAAATTTGCAATGCTCTCAAGTTTTTGAGACCTGAAAGACAGATACTATCAGTACTACTTGTAGATTGTTAAATATTGCAAGAAATGAGTCATTTGCAGTCAAAACTTGTGCGGATTTTCATTCATAAACCTTGTACAATAGAAGGTTCCAAGCTTCCCAAAGCACTTTTCTCCCTACGGTGGCAGTGCATTGCAAGGTTCTTCAGCTTTAGGTGTCCTTTTTTTCTTTTTTTTTGGGGGGGGGGGGGGGGGTTGTGTGTGTTGTGGTGGGAACAAATAAGCTTTAGAGGTCTTTGGTAATGAGAAGAATGAAACTTTTTATCCTTTTTCTTCAATGAAAATGTACATATTTCATTATGAGGGATACTTTGAAAACCATGCTTCTTGGAGTTCAAAACCATCATTTTGATAACACCTCCATATTCACCCCCAGAAAATAGCACCCTCAAGTAGTTCACTGTTTACCCATATATATGGCAATAAATGACTAAATGCACATATAGCATCAAGACCTCTTATACCAACTAGAATTTAGATGTCCATTGCATTACAGCAAGGTCTTCACAAATCTTTGTAGTGTTTTTGACTGGTACATAATGCACAGCATACCAAGCATATCCCACAAAAATTGCAAGCTGCTTTTATAAGAAAATAATTATACAATTCAGGGGGAGAGATAATATGCAGGTCAAAGCAAGGTTTGCATTCCGATTGATATAAACGCTTGGTAACAAAATTTAAAAAAAAATGAGTGGAGATACTCATAGTGGTGAAAGCGCCAGCCTACAGGGCTCAAGCAGAAGATCATAAACTGGAGCTCTTGCACAATCAAAAATTTCTGATGTAAACATATAAATTGTAATGCTACCTGAAAGAGGCTTCATATCAGCATCGGTAACCAAGTTGCACCATTTGATATTAAGAGACTCTAATTTAGATAAACCTGGAGAAATTTAAGCTTTTTGCATGTCAAAATTAAGGTGTAAATACAAGAATCTCTAGCATCAGTAAAACAAAGAAAATAACACGGAATACACACAAATCATAATTTAGTTAAGATCTATCTTCCCTAGGAAGCACGCCAATGCCCCAAATATAAATTTCCATATATCCAAACATTTGTATATACATAGATAAAATTTTATTTAGAAAAGAACCACGTGAAACTTATTTGATAATATATGGGGCCATTAGTGTCGACATGCATGAGTTCCAGCAAATGCAGTAACTGTCATTGATGCAGATAACAATTTGAGACACTTTATGCACTAACCTCACAGCACTGTCAATCGCACACGATGTTTCCTCATACAAAATCTAGTCCCCATCATTTTAGGTCTCTCCCACTAATAACATTGAATTCATACTAAAATCTCAATAATTTGAACAAAGAGATATACCTCCTTATTTCCTAAACTGACATTCACACTTCAAGTGTGACCAGACTCCCCTTATCTAAATACACTCACTTTCATCGATTAAATCATTATCGCCGCCATTGTATGCAGTGTCAGTTTATAATGATACTTGATCCAATCCCATATGTCAAGAAGGAGGGTGGGAGGAGGGGAGAGAGAGATACTCATCAGATTATAATGGAAAGAACAACCAATTCCTTTGATCTTTTGTTCTATAAGTAAATATTATGCAATTTCCTAGTGGTTGGTTTACACATACCTTCAAGATAAACAAGTCCATTATGGATTTTTGGACATCTCTCCAAATCCAGCTTCACTAAATTAGCTAAGCCAGCTAAAGCACTCATTCCTCGTGCAGTGATTGCATTATTTCTCTTAAAGCTCAAACTTGTCAAATTCAAAAGACCTGAAGAATCAAGAGTATAAACAAAGCATTATAGATGATGAGAATATAATATTTCCAACATTAGGTTCAACCGAGACATAGCCGACTAAATGCTTTTTCCAGAGTTCATAGGACTAAACAAGTTGCATTCTTGACCTCTTGTAATGAAGAACTTGCCACTAGAACCTAACTAAAATAGGACTTAATTGAAGATGCAAGAGCCTACCTCTAAGGTGTTCCAGCCCGTGATCTGATACAAGCTCACAACAATTAAGATTCACAGCTTGGAGATTGGTACAATTCTTCAGATAAGTCAGCCCCGAATCCGTGACTTCAGATCCAGAAAGATCTACAGAAAGCAAAGATAATCCTTGTGAAGAGATCATGTCCAACCAACTGTCGTTCACCCCAGGGTATTCCCCCAAACAAAGATCCTGCACATTTAGAAGCAGTTTGGCTTTGACTGCAAAGCATTGTACGTCAAATTTGCAATTTAACAGTTATGTAACTTTAAGTTATTACCTGGAGAGCACAGTCTCGAAAGGCTTCAAGAGAGACATCATTCAAGCGCTCAGTATATACCAATTCATTGAATATCAACTGGGTAATATCTCTAGGAAGGCTTGCAAAGCTGGTGTATTTTTCTATGTCCTATCACAAGGGATAGAAGGGAAAAAAATGAACAAAAAAATAAAAAAGGAGGCGGAAAAGCAGAAGAGAAAAAGAGCCAAATGCAGAGCTATAAGATTATTTGACAGAGTAGCAACAAGCCAGTCTAAGATCATTATATCAATTCCCCATACCTCACAGATTTTTCGGACACACAAGTCCATCAGGGTCGGGCATTTCTGATGTCCCTGTCGAGTATCAAGAGCAGGCCGAGAAAATAATGTAGCTAACCACTTTGAACTCCCACTTTTGCAATATTTTCCAGAAACACCTCTCTGGAGAACATCATCATCATCCTGTTGGTTCGTCTTTCTAGAACACGCTCCACCCATCAAGATAGCAACTTCTAACAGAGATATATAATAAAGCAAAGATTGAACTCTATTATAACAACTTAATTTACTTCCCCTCTATAGGCTTCAAATACATGCTGGATGTCCTGGAATGAGAAGTCAGCCAGAACAATTCAGTTTAAAAGAGTCTGTTTTCTTTATTTAACCTTTTTGATGAATGAACAAGCCATATACAAAAGTACAACACTGCTGCATAGTACCACCAGACTACAGGTTCCAGCTAATTCTAAAGGAGAATAAAAAGAGGACCACAATGACATCAGCTCAGAATGTATAATTTATATCATAGTGCAATTATTCTTTTTTCTTTTTTTTTTCAAAAGGATTGTAAAAGTATTTAACAAGTTTGGACATGTATAATCCATTGCAATCAACACATGCATAATGCATAAATGCCAATCTGTATAGATCAATGAAGGAGTGGCACCATCACACAAAACAAATGTAAAGAGACGAGGGTGTTGAAGGATATACTATACAACAAGAGCATTTAAAACTTTTGATCTCAAAAAACTACAGGATTCACAATATCTATAGAAGACGGGAAAAACATACAAAGCCTGACACAAAAGATAGGCCTAAGTAACCTCACAAAGTGAATTCATCTCATACCATTCAAGCTTATGAATATCTGGTCCCAGACTCCCTCGAGTTGACTTTCTATCTTAAGCTTAAATCAAAATTACTCAAGTTCGAAACAGATTCAGGCTTCGATGAATTTAGGTTTACATTCCCAAGAGTGTGCTGATGAATCAACAAAAACCAGTATTGAGAACCGATTGGTACAAAAACTTAAGATTATGTTCCTGATCCTTAGTAACTCAACAAGATTTTCCCCAAGTTTCTTCGATTGATGATGTTTTCTTTTACTAGTTTACAATCTTCGCGCCAATAAAAGACAAAAACTTCCCTAAATTGTATTAGTTTCTATTAGAAAACCCAGAGATTTAAGACTTGAGATATCTGTCAGTAGCCTGAGCTTAGTAGCATAACATTCATCTAGCAGACGTCACAAAAACGGAAAAACATAATTTAAAAGGAAAAAAAAAAATCCATTGCACGTTCACAAGCATACAGATAGAACACTGAAGCAACTACTAAAGAAGAGGAAATTTTCAATATTTTTAAAAACAAAACCAGGCAATCAAATAAAGCCAGTAAATAAGTATGCAAAGTCATGCCATATATCAGTTTTCTGAACAAAGCAGAGCTACTAACCAAGAAATAGCACTGAGAAGACAAGGTACATCAAAAGTCTGTCATGAAACATAAATTGAAAATAGAGAGAGAGAGAGAGAGAGAGAGAGAGGAGGCTGGGGGGGTGGTGGTGGTGGTGTTGTTGGGTTAGGAAGAGAGAGACACACTCACAACAGTAATTATGTATTTTTTTTTTTTTTTTTGGTATTTAACATAAAACAATGCTCATCAAATACAGTATTATCCCTAGGGCAGTACGATAACCCAAAACGATGTACTTATCACTTCCATTTAATATTAAAAAAAAAAAAACATACCAAAAATGGAGCTACCTCAAACAGTAGATGATCACCAATCAACAAAATATCAACATCCCTAGAAGGAGAGAAAAAAAAGAAAAATCAACCCAGCACCGCATATTTAAGATTTTTTGGCGTTAAAAGAGAGCACATTTAAGCTTGTCATGCTCACTAAATGGTTTTTTCTTGTTCCTTCATAAGCCACCAAAATAGGAGGGCGGGGGAAGAGGGGGAGCATCATCTTATCATGCCTTTTTTCTGAAATTTCATTTCTTTCACAAACCAACACCTCAAAAAACACGAAAAGTTTCTAACTTTAATTTAAAAACTACCATTTCAGCACACTGAAACAGAACCCAAAAAATATCTTCTTAAAAAAAATGAAACTTTCTTGTACCTTAATATGATGAAAAACAAATTTCACTCTTTTCAACATCATCATCGTCCGTAAAATTAAAAACACACAAAGCTTTTCAATCAAATTTGTCCAAACTCAGCAGTTCTCTCTAGAGATAAAGAAAGAGAGAGAGAGAGAGAGAGAATTAAAGCTAAAGGGAATATGGCACAAAGTCCAGAACAGACGAGAGAAGAAAGAAAAAGAGAGAGAGAGAGAGAGAGAGTGGGAGAGGAGTGTATCAACAACTGTGGGCGTGGGAGGTGTAGGTTAGGTTCGTAACATAACTAAGCAGATTCCGAAGCTAGGGATGGGAGCCACGTGTGATGTGATTAAGCAGAAGATGGAGGCTTGGATTAAGTGGCCTCGGAAAATGGAGATAAGGCAAAAGAGATTACGGGTCCCACTTAGGTTTCATTTGACACTCTCCCTTTGCTTTATCCATGGGTTTTCGGTGTGGGGGCCATAGGTTTTAGCATTTGGAGGATTGTGCACGCAACACACTAATTAATTAGATTTATCCAACAAATAAGTACTAGTAAATACATACCCACGGTACATGTTAACAAAACTAATATTATAATTAAATTTAAAATCTAAGACAATTACTGTATTTATAAAACATAAAAATAATAGTACAATAAAATTTTAAAAATAAAATAATTATTAAGTCAAACTAGAACAATTTATAATGCAAAAATATCAAAAATTACCTTAGAAATTGACATAATAAAATCTCTTAAAATAATCATACATTAGTATAAAAAGATAAAAAGAAAAAAAAATTATATACATTGTTAATATCATATTCAAATATCTTAAATTATTAATTAAACTTTATTGATTTCCATCATGTATGGAAACATTTTACCTTATGTATAAATACACGTAAATTGTTTATTTATAGGAAATGGTGAAAATAAAAATATATTAAAACTAGTAAGGAGAAACTAAAGAAAAATATAAAAGAGAAGCAAGACGAGGAAAAAATAACGAAGGAGTAGAAGAAAAATTATTATTAATTGGTTAATAGGGTTAAAAGGTGGTTATCTTAAAAATTATTACAATATCTTATATAGTTACCATTATAGCATTGAACAATATAAAAGTTTCAACAGTTTATAATGGAATTTTATGAAGAAAAAAAAAAGGGTGACCATTATACAAAAGTTTACTCACTTTAATAATATTGATGTAGTCTTAATTGGTTAATTTATTGGTTTTGCTTAATGAGTCACCCTGATCGGTCATGATTAAGAAGGCCACCTATCTTTGCTTTTTAATTGATACGCAATCTAAATTTGCATATATGAAGGCGGAGTACTCCTAGCGCATGTCTTTCTTCTTTGGTCATAGTACCGGTAGTTCATGGAGTGTGGCATATACTTTTATTTATTTTGATTTATTGGTGTGTTGATTTCACATGTCATTAATAAATGTTTTTAAAATACTTATTAAGAGTCTTAAAAAAAATTAATTAATTTTTTTTTAATTTATCACATGCTTAGAAAAAGAAACTCACAAAAATTCGAAAAGTATCAACAAGTATTGATAATTATTATAATATTAAATAAATGAACATTTTTTTTTTCATACGTTTAAACGTTCCAAGTTTTTCCTTTGTTTGTAAAATGAAATAAAATAAAAATAAAATTATAATTTTTAAGAAATGGAATAAAATTGTAACAACTGCTCATTGTAATTCATTTAAGATTTTAATGCGAAAATATACTTACAAATATTGAAGAGTAGTTACTCACATAGTTCTAAAGAAAATCAATTTCCCGTTTTAGAATAATAACTACTCCATTAAGGAAAAAAAATAAATTCATATGAAAGATTAGCTAGATTTAGATCGTTTTTATTTACTTTCTTCGATTATTTTTAATTTATAAATCAATTATTAATATTATTTAAAATTTTAAAATATCATATAATATTATTAAGATCATCATATTTTTTTTATTATTTTATTTTATCCTTATGAAGTAATGAAGAGATTTTTTTTATTTCAAATCATCCAGGCGGCTCACTTTTTAATTTTATTTGTGTCCCACTTGTGGTTGATTATATTTACTTACGACGCAGTACAGAGAAGGGGCTAGAAATGGAAATATAAATGCAGATGTTATTCTTTTAGGTTTTGATGACGTGGTTAAATATGATTGATTGGCCCAGCTTGCCATTAGCATTATGCAGAGAATCCGTCATACAAAGTCAAAAAGTCTACCTCCCTACTTCTTCTGCAGAACAAGATGATGACTTTTTTAATGCAAATTCGAGAAACCAATTCTAATCCAACAAGTCTGCCCAAGGCGGCCTTAGACTATGAATCTGTGGACAAATTTGGTCTTACTGGATTTAATTGTCATTGTGCAAAACGTTGATAAACTACATAACTTCTCATATACGCAAGTGTTTTATTTATTTATTTATTTTTTATTTTTTAGCATCCTTTTCTTAAGCGTTTTGCCAAAATTGGACACAAACAAGATAAGATTATGAAATTGCAAATGATAATTATAGGATGACTATTGCAGCCACTATTTAAACTTTATAGTACTTTTCTTATTTTCAATTTATCATCTAAAATTTGAACTTGTTAAAAGTAATATTTAATTAAATTTTAAGATTTCAACATCATTAATCAATCATTTTCCTAACTAGGAGCCCAAATGAATCACGCTAGTTTACAAATTACTTTTTAATTTGTTGCTCGTTTCACAGATTATTTTGCTCTTGGTCCGATTGAGCCAATTGAAGTTAGAGTCGCTAGCCAGTTTCCAAGAGGGAGAAGAGAAGGTCTTATGGCAATATTGGGTATACTACTCATTGATTATTTGGCCATCATGCTTTTAGAAAAAAGATTTATGAAATTTCATAAGAAGAGGATTCGGACGTGAGCAAATGGAAGCTAAGTATTATGTTTCATGGGAACATGTTTGTAAACATAAGGAATGGGGTGCAGCACTCCACTGCTTTGCTTGGCAGCACGATGCTTTTATAGCACAAGGCAATCCCATATATTGAGGTCGAAAGCTCAAATAAGAGAACACGTTATCGCAGCAGTTTTATTAGCAAGATTTAGGGTTTGGTTTTTCAAATGATGCAAACTTTTGGGATACAAAGACAAGGCAATGAATAAAAAATACAGCCTAGCTTAGCATCAAGGGAGGATCGCCTAGGAATAAGGAGAGACAAGAGAAAGAAATAGCTCACCATAAGGGATGACCTAAACTCATTAAGTTGAAACTACTTAAAGTAGTAAACTAAGTCGAGCTCGAGTTTTAAAACACTAAACTTACAAAACACAAAAGCTTAATTAAACTTGATATAATTTATATTTTTTTAAATATAAATAAATTTAAGATTATTTAAGAAAAAATTATAAAGAGTTCAAGCTCATTTAAACTAATTAAGTTGAAGTCGAATTTATTAAATATATCTATGAATTGAGTCCAAGCTTGAACTCAAATCAAGTTCGAGCTTTGAGGTTTCACGTTGTGCTCTAACCTAACACAACGCTCGCTTGATTTGACTTGACTTAACTTAATAATGCCTCTATTTCTAACCTATTGTTCTTTGCATGTGTACTTTTAACCAGTAAATTCTCTAGGCAACTAAGATTAGCACAAAAACACGAATTTTGATAAGTCAAAGTTGAATTAAATACTATATTTAGTAAGTTCGCATTTCAATAGGAAAACTAAAAATAATAAATATAGTTCAAAATGATGGAGCAATGCCATACCAAAAACAAATCCAATTTTTAAGTGGAGAAGACAAGTAGATTTAATTGAGAATATGACACCATGGAAATAGTATTTCAAACGCTTAAGACTCGCATATCCTGGCTTTGATCCTTTCTTTCATGAAAGAAAGTTTCTTGCCTTCTACTACACGGAACACATAAGAAATTCAAGCAGGCAAGACTTGGAAGTTTTAAATGGATGTAAACATGAGATGAGAAAATTCTTCCTTTCTCTCCTTTCGGGCATACCTAATCGTGCAACAGCATCACACATTTGGCATAGAAATGTCTGCATCTATAAAAGGGCAAGTGATGTTTCCAAGATTAGCTTTGATGTTATATTAAGGAGGACGTAAAAATAAAAGAGATTCCTAAATTTTATTTTTCTTTTTTTAATGATTTAACAAAGAATATGTTTATGAAGACGTGAAGGGGAATTCCTAGGAATTCCTATTTCCTATATCCTAATCAAGGTATTACTTTCTGCAACCAGAATCGAAGTGATTGATTATGGGGGAGAGCTAAGAATGAATTCTAGGTTTGTCTTTGCTTTTGGTAGGGCCATCAAGCCAATCCCCATCAATGAATATCACGTTATTCACACAAAATCTAATAGGGTCCTGCCCCTTTTGAAAACAATGAGCCAGGTCTTATGGTTTTGAGAGGAACACGAGATGTGCTGCAGGACCATTCGTGATACATGCAGAATGCTCTTCCACATAGCAATCTGATGAATGTTCTAGCTTTTTCAAAACCAAGATAAGTAATCAAAATCTTGTGTCACGTTGTAGATAACAAGGGTCTGATTCAGCTCATATACGGATGTAAACGGACCAGCTCAAGCGGAATTTATATTAGCAAGCGTAAAATCAAACCAGCTTAGCCACCCTGAGCTCAAGCCTGTTGGGCAACATTGAAACGGAGCTCAAAGCTCGCTCCATACAGTGGTCCATCCATCCATGATTTTCTCTTCTAATGTAGTTTATGAATTATGTATTTGTTCCAATCAACCTAAGATTGAATGAAGACAAAAGGTTAGACAGGGAACATAACAACCTAGAAACAGATTAGATCACAATCGTATGCCTTGCAGCCATTGCAGAGCAGGGCTTAATACAATAGTCGTGCATAATCACTGGCGTAAGATTTATAGCAAGCATTATAATTTTAGCATAAGCAGCAAAAGATTGATCCTAACAATACAGTCGAGCAGCACAGATGCAGATAAACAATAAAGTAAATGGTGCAGCAGAACTGTGAGAAGCACAAAAGAAATGATGAAGGCTCATGAAGTACTACATGAAAACCATTGAATTGAAAGCTTAGAGCTCTGAACAGTTTGCTCAATCTTTAAGGCAACTTCCTTAACTACAAGTCACTGACACCAAAACATCCCTTACCTGTTTTCCATTCTCATTCAACAAACCTTAACTGAATCTCTCTCCTTTGTCAGAATCTCCAGTCTCAAATTCCATCCAATAGCTAGTCCCTTGAGACATATTGAGTTGCTTCTATGAGCAAAATTTCCTATGTGTTTCCATCAAAGCTTGCTAATAGCTCCATGCGAAGAATGGTGAGAATTTCTAAAAACCTGAGTTTTCCCATCATAGTTCGATGTAGCTAAATGCAAAACCCTAGTAAACACCTTGATCAAAGGTTTTAACTTTGGACACTTGCTCACTCCTTAAGGCAACTTACTTGATCAAAAAATCACAAACTTATTCAAATCCAAATTTGAATTCTGTATCCAACCTAGACAATGTTTCAACCAATCTCTATCCTATTAGGATCAAAATTCATGACACTCAGTCTCATATAACTAATCCCAAAATCATCTTATCATCTTCTTTCCATTTCCAAAGCAGCAAAGCTTTTTCCAAGAAAAAACTTATCAACTACTGAGTACTGAGAATGATGAGGAATTTTTAGAAGTCTACATTGATCAAAATAAATACGATTATCATACAAACATTATTGAACATTGAACACTGCAAAATTTTTCACATTTGAACACAAATACCTAATCACATTTTCCATCAGCAACCCTTCAAGCAATCCTCTATTCTTTTCAGGATCTCGGCTCTTGCATTCCATCTCACAATCCTCCCCAAAATCATTCATTGCCTCCCTTCCCATTTTGAAGAAGCAAAATTACCCCATACATTCTCAAACAAAATCTCATGATTCATGAGAATTCTGAAAAGTCTACTTATATACAACTAAATACAATTATCATATAAACATTTGAAGATTGAACGACTGCTAGCTCCATAAGGCAACTTTCTCGATGGAAACACAGCAACCATATCGAGGCTCGAATATGAATATGGAATCCCATTTTCTTCCTCACTGTCCTATTCGGGATCCCATGTCTCACATTCAAAATTCAATTATCATATAAAAATACTGAATATCGTGCTATCATTTCTACCTTAAGGCAACTTCCCAGACCGAAATATTGCGAACTTATTATCGCTTGAATATGAATACCTAATTCCATTTTCCTTCAACAACCCTTCGATCAATTCCCTATCCCTTTCAGGATCAGATGTCTCGCATTCAATCTCATAACTCATCCCGAAGTCATACATCGTCTCATCAAGCTCCAATTTCAATCCCCTCCATTCATATACTCCCCTCACATTCCTAAACCCACCTAAACACACCAATTCACTCACATTATACCCCTCTTTAACTCTCCTTACTATATCCGAATCCCTGATCCCCAAAAGCCTGCTCGGTTCCATGACACAAGCCCGGCCGAGTGCAGGTTCAAGGGGCTCTTCCTGCTCCTCGATTCGACTGACACCAGCAGAAATCGAGGGTTTAGATTTAATGGAGAGGACGCAATGTGAATCGAGGTTATAAAAGCGGAGGCGAAGGGCGGCTAGGTTTTTGGAAAGCTCTGAGTTGGGGCCATCGAAAAAGATGTTTTCTTGAATTAGGGTTTTGATGTGGAATGGAAAGAGAAGGTCTGAGAGCTTTTGGTGGAAGGATGAATCGGGTAGGCGAAGTTTGATTTCTACTTCCATTGGGTGTTTAGGGTCAGGGTCTCGGGGTGGCATTTGGGTGGAGAGAAAATGGAAGGGAAGTGTCAAGGTCTTATTTTGATGAGGTTTGAAGCTCCATCTATTTGGTAGAAAACATGGGCAGATGGAAATTGGGAATTTCGCAGTACCTATTTTGGCTGTTTGAATGGTTAGGAAAAAGAAAAAAATTCAGGGGTTAGGGTTTTTGGGGGTGAATAATGAATCAAAATTGAAGCTTGAAGATAATGGAAAAGGAATAGTGTTATGGAGTAAGGTTAAGTGAAGCCACAAAGCTGTGATAGGATAGAAGAAGAGTGAAATTTTCAGTATGGATAAGGTGGAATTGATATATACGGTAGAATCGGTCTAACATAAGTCCAGTTTGAAAGCAATTCTGGCAGTTAGTCGACCAGTTTAGTAGTGGAGATTAGAGGCAGGCTGTAGAGCTGGAAAAAAAAAAAAAAATCGAAAAAATTGGATTAATTTGTAAACTGAACCAAATTAAAATAAAAATATTTTATGATTTAGTTTAAAAAATTTTTAATCCAAACCAAATTAAAAATTTATGATTAATTTTGAAGAATAAATCAAACCATTTTGTAAAACTAAACTAAACCATTTAAAAAAAAAATGTAATGATATTTTATTTCAAGTAAAGAGTGTTTTTGTTATAATATAGCACATAAAAAAATTTATTTACATTTATTGAAATATATATATTAGACTTTTAATCACTATAATATATAAATTATATATGTAGCTTAACTCAAATTTTGTACTATATACTATTTTTATAAATGAAATTAGCTATTAACCAATATTTAAAAAGTTTTAATCACGTGAATATTAATTTCATCAATCTCTATTATAATAATATTTATTATTGTAAACATCTCATTTTTGCTTCACTTTTTTTTTCTATTTTCAAAAGCTTCATTATAGGGTAAAGGGTCTTAATTTAGGAAAACCCAAAAAATAAGAAATTAAAAAAAATACAAAAAATAGAAAATTTAAGAAAACCCCAAAAAATAAGAAATTCAGAAAGATTAAAAAAATGGAAAATTTAGGAAAAGCCAAAAATAAGAAATACAAAAAATAAAAAAATTAATAAAATTACAAAAAACTAAAGGAAGTTTAGAAAATAATAAATTTTTTTAAAATAGAATTTTTAATAAAAATAAGAAGAAAACCATTGAGCTTAAGTTTAGATTTAAATTTACTTTAGGCTAACCCAATTCATATGTATACAAGCTAATATTGACTTGTTTATATTGAAAGTCTTGGGTTTGAATTTTACTAAAGGCATAAAAATACTTTTTATTTTTTCTTCACAAAACACACTACTACACGAGCGCACACATACAACACATGTCGCTATGTAGCATAACACATGTCACATGCGTCAACCATGTCACTAGCCACATGTCTTTCAAGACACATGACAGCTTCTTTTAATTTCCTTCCTTTTCCCCAACATTTCCTACACTTTCTTTCTCGTACAATGCATTTCATAGGCATTTTTTGTTCCCTTTTCTTTGTGATTTTATCAAATTAATTATGAAATCACATAGTACACTTGGTTTACTATGGATTAAGATCAAAAACATGTCCATATACGAGCATTTAGAGCATTAAATCTACCGAAGAAATAAGGAAAAAGCCAACATCCAAAAAATTAGCTTTCGATTGATTTCCTCAAATTAAATTCAATTTGATACTTTCCAAGCTTAATCTTTGCTTAGATAGTATAAATTGAGGGTGTTAGAATCATTCCAGGCATCGATTCTTCTCCCTATGCCTACAACCACAATTCATGAGCTATCTCTCTCTTGACATCATGCCTTCTCTCGGCAACCATTACCCAAACATATCACCCTTACTACACAGTTACGGTATACACATCCTATACACTCACGAACAGTATACCTATACCCCATACACATTTATAACCAATGATAGCAACGTCAATACGCACTATACACCATGTCCATCTACCATCGCGGCTGTTGTGAACCATAATCAAGAACAAACAATGCTAGCTACTGAATGGATCTAAGCTAACAAAAAGCTAAAAAAAAAATTTAATGGAGAATGTGTGAATAGACAAAATGAAGAATGAAACGGTAAGCAAAAACCTACAAATAACTCCAGAGAATATGACGCACCAATGGAACTCTCAAAGACTTACAACATAATTCGATATGATGTACAAATTGGTCTACTGAGATTACTCGCCACCTAACCTTACTTAAGAGAAATGATAAGAGTAATGCCAAAAGTAAACAAATAGTATTTACGCAAGAAATAAAAGTACTCAAAAGTGTATTAAGAATTATCCGATCTCTCAATTACAAGTACAAGAGTATTTATACTCATAAGTTAGGGCAACTTACCTAAAAAAAAAAAGACAAAAAGAGGATTTCCTAAGTAAGTAATATACAAGATACAAAAGGATAAAAATAAATATACAAGAAAAACAATTATTGGTGTAACGAATTCTGTACATGATACTGTATACATGGCAATGCTATATTGGTGAGGTTGTTAAAAGATGCGGACAAAAAAAGTATGAACAGATGAGCTTGTTCGAGCTAGGATAACTTAGTCAATTTGGATTCTCTCTTTCGACTTCTCGGCATGGAATATGCTGAATAATTAATCAGCTTGGTGTTAGAGAGTAATCATCAACTCAGCATACTACAGAAAAATGAGCAATCATACGACTCGACATGAAAAGTAACTTAATAAGGAAGTACTCGGCTTCAACAAGGGTAAGTCAGAATAGAAGGATTCGTCATGCCAGCTCCTCCAATCCTTAGACTCAACTGCAAGTTAGAAGTCCGGTAGCCTGATTCCCATTAGTAGTACCATGTGTTGCTTGAACCGCGACCACATACTGAACACCATCACTAAAGTGCAGTAACTTGACAACAACCGACAACCAACAACCTACGAATAGCCACAACTAATGCCACTTTTGCACATAAAACACATCCGCTGCACATACAGCTAAGTTTTCAAAAACTACCACTGTTCACAACGACATTAGTCTTATACCCCTATTCTTCAATCCAAAACACACCGAAACATTGTTTCGCACTCAATTCAACATCAAAATCACTCGAAAACGTACCTCACTACTGCTACTGTTAAAGACTACTTGCGACCCAACCTAATGGACTCAAACCTTACTGCTCCAAGACCCAACCAACCTTGCTCCATTTGATTCACGTCCTGACTGATGAAGGCTCCAATTGGTCTAAATCCTTTTGTGTCATTTGAGTTTTATGTTTTTTTTTAATTAATTATTGATTTCTAATTGTGTTATAACAAAAAAAACAAAAGAAGAAAAAGGAAAAGAGCAAAGAAAAAGAGAAGAAAGAAAAAAGAGAAAGAGAGAGAGAGAGAGAAAGCAAGAAAAATAAAAGAAAAGAAAAAACTAGTTTATTTTCAATTAAAGCGTAAATAGAAATAGATAAAAAATGAAAAAATATAATAAACAATAAATAATGAAGAAAATAATATATATATAAATAGGTTAGTGAATAAAAAATTGTTTTAACACTTAGAAAATCGGTCTTCTAAAATAAATGAAAGTAAATGATTTTTTTTTTTAAATTAGGACCTTTTTTAGAACTTTCCAAAAATAAACCTTTATTTAGGACCTTTTTTAGTTTTCTCAATAAAACTCAAACTCACTTAAAACGTGAACTTAGCTTTTCTTTCAAATTTAAAATCAACTCACTTACCTAAAATTTTCACAAACGAACTACGAAAATCTAATTCCGAATAACGAATACGTAAGCACTCGTGCGTACAGGACAACTTAAAATATGGAAAAAATTTATTTTTCCCTTTTAGTAGATAATTCTTTAAATTTTTATTTTTTATAAATAGGTATAATTTCAATTATCGCTTATAAATAAACATTATTGGAAGGGTATTTAAAAAGTAAAATTAAATTTGGAAAGTTAGTAATAATACCCATAAGGGTTTATAAGATAGCTCATGGATCTAAATTTTTAGTTTTAAAAATTAGTTTTATCGATAGACCAATAGTTAAGTCATAACAAATCTATTTAATTAATTATAACTTAACTCTTTTTCTCGACTCTAGTCAGGTGACGATTTCAAAATGTTTTCAAAGTTAAAAAAACTGATTTTCTTTAAACTTTAGTCGAGAGCTGGTATTAAACGGATAGAATTTAATATTGATCGATTTAAAAAAGACTAATTTATAAAAACCAGGGGGAAAAACCAAGCTCGACAATTACTTTTAATCAACTCGATACTTTTTACGTAAGATTATATGTTTCGTATATATATAGTTTTTCAAGTTAAAGTTTTAGTCACATAAAAATCAATTTCATCAATCTCTATGATAATAATATTTATTATTTTCAATCAACTCAATATTTTTTACATAAGATTACATGTTTCGCATATGTACTTTTTCGAATTAGAAGATATGGTTCAATCCATAAACTAAACTAAATCGAACCAAATGTAAATTTTATAGTTTGGAAAAATTCTCAATCTGACCCTTATGGTTTGATTGAAGTTATAAAAAAATCGAATCATATTTTTATGGTTTGGTTTGTTTTGTTTTAGAGGAAAAATCGAATCAAGTCAGTCCATGCCCACCCTACCCTTAGTTGATGGGGTATTCCGCTTTTGTGGTGAAGATAGAAGATATCAAGAATGGACTAGAAATAAACATCAATTAAGATGCTCTTTTGCTTTTCTTTATCTCATTTTTCATTTCATTTCAAATCACTGTATTCCCAATCAACAAAAGGTTTGCGGGAAGGGTCAATACGATATGTTTGATCTCATTCAATCTTATTTATATGAATTGATTTTTTTTAAATGGTTCATAAATTTTTCTAAATCTAAAAAATGAATTTATATTTGTTCAATTTACAATTCGAACTTATTTTGGCAAAAAAATAATAAAGATTTACGATTCTAACCATGAGGCATGAAGAGAGAGATTATGGAGACATTTAAAAGGGAAGTGCAATTTGCTTTCTTTATTATTGATTCGAATTTAATATTATAGTCAAGTTCTCTTTTAAATTTAATTTAATTATACAATTGGAATCATAAATTTTTTGAATCTAAAAATGACACATGGTTTGATATAGTATTGTGCAAAAATCTAAAGCTTGCTTAGCTATTAAGCTTATCATTTACACAGTGAAGGGATTTCACGATATCTAAACACTATAAAAATTCTACTATCTTTTGCATAAAACGAACGGGCTCTACTTTTTATGGATCAATCAACCAACACAAAGAAAATAGATTAATGCAAATTCTAGAAAGTAGTTACACTTACATACACTTGATTAGGTTTCAAACAAAGAATCGCCATAAGACCATATACATTTCTAAGAAATCCAATTTATGTTCTTAGATATCACATCAATATATTAAGTAACCCTCTTGTCAAGAAACTCACTGCTTTATTCCTTAGTTTTTTCACAAAAATTTCTTAACATTTTTTGTTAAATTTTTGTAGGCCCTAATATAGTTATTCTACTAATCAAAACTAACAAAAAGAAAACAAACAAATAAATAAATCCATTGTTGATGTTGCTCTGCTCCGCAACATGGCTTGACTAAGTTATGCACTCCATGGATGAAGTGAGTTGCCTCTCCTTGGAATACATGGTAAGCATCTAACGAGGGAGATGGTCTAATAACATTGTTACAAACATTAGTGAGAGATTTCCATTACTGGGGATTATTTACTTAAGTTTCACAATTTTTCTCATGCTAAGGTTTGCTATTATGCTTGATCAAATAATCTGGTTAAAGTATTTATAAAAAGAAAATGACTAAGTTCGATTTGGTTCAGTTCAAAGTTACACATGGCCAAATTGAATTGCAAACCAAATTGTTTTCCAAAAAGAATATATGATTTTCTAGTTTTAATTCTATTCAATTTCATTCCATCCAATTAATGGCTTGATTGATTTTTTTTTTTCTCAACCCTATTTTCTACAAAGGGAAAATTATAACCACTTAGATTTGTGTTACAAAATTACTCCATTTTCTCAATTTGATTGATAATAAAAATTCTCAGATTAAGAGGTCAATGTATATTAGAAGAATTCCCTATTGCATAATGAGAATATAATCATGTGATATTGAACATTTTCTTTTAGGCTTATGCTTTAATCTTCCAATAATTTGTC
Source organism: Lumnitzera littorea (assembly GCA_024138015.1). NCBI lineage: Eukaryota > Viridiplantae > Streptophyta > Magnoliopsida > Myrtales > Combretaceae > Lumnitzera > Lumnitzera littorea. The sequence continues at coordinate 1,441,456 of JAMXBB010000009.1, read as the reverse complement.
AACTTCTAGCCATTAAACTTGTGAGTATATTACGATGGAATTTTTTACAAAAAAAAAAAAATGGTAAAGTTAATGAAAGGATCAAACCAATGAAACGGGTAAACTTCAAAGCATTATATACCTACAACAAAATCAAATCCTAAAACTCAAAATACATGTTTTTTAATTTTATAACCAATTCGATTCAATTAATATAGGTTGGTTTAATTATAATGTCTAACCTAAACTGTGAACCGAAATAATATACTTAATCGAAACATGAACTGAACAAAATTAATGGAAAAAAAAAAGAATAAACTAAATTTGGTTTGGTCCGGTTTGCTCCAATTTACTATGCATACAATTATTTTGCTCATCTTATTAAACATATATGTGTATATATATATATATATATGTTTTATTTATTCATATTTATATTTATATGCATCATTAAACAAAAACATGATACATTTTCCAATCTTAAAGATTATTGACTATAACTATTAAGTCCTTCTTAATTAATATAAAACTAGCTTTCAACTATTAATATATCCACAACTAACTCCACCGTTTTTTCTGAAGCCAACCAAAATAAGCTCTTCAAATCTTTCAAAATTAAGGTCCTATTTGTTTCAAAGAAAACTCCATTGTTCGTAGTATATACAATTCCATTAAAAATAATTTTATGAAAATTGAATGTTTTCATATGCTTTGTTGTACCTATAAACAATCCTCTCTCCCCTCCCCATCACCCCCACCCCCGACCCTTCAGTGCAGCTAAAAATGGAAAAAGGAAAAAAAAAAAATGCTTTCAAATTCTCTGTTAGAATATTAAGAAAAATCAACGGGAAATTGATTCGAATATTAATGAATACATATGACTAATTAACCAATGTAATCAAGTTAAAACTATAGTTAAAGCTTCATTAAGATCATGACTTTGTGTTCAAAGAAAACCGACATAAAGTACACCAAAGGCATTGCCTTCCCTAATGCACACTAGACCAAAATGTAGCCCTTAGCTTAACATTGTCATACACAATGTATCATGGTTACAGAGTACTATGTAACCGAACAACTTACCACATAAAGTGTTTGTCACTAAAAGAAATATCACTACTAATTAAGTCCTAAGCTTTTTTAGAATTATTAATGGAATGTTTGACCGTTGTTGACTAGTATGGATACTAGAAGTGCTATTGGATAATCAAAGCAAAGTCCAACATATGCATAATCAAGAGTATAGAATTTCAAGTGTATATGTAGGCTAAACTACTCTTTCATACTGCAACACATTAGTACTACTGGTACATAGGGAGAATAGGTCGAAAAATAAGGTACAAAAGATTAAAAAAAAAAACAAAGAAAGTTCTTAACTATGCCATATAAGTAAATGTTTTGACCCTCGCACTTTCATTGTGTTGTGTTAAGCGCTATGAAAGTGGTTTTAGTTGGAAAGCCCACCAAATATCTCATCGGCACATGGATACCTAAGTTGTATTCTATTTTGATGGCTTCTTTACATTATTTTTGCAAACCACATCACAAAGAGAACTTGAAATTCTTTGCAATTTGTTTAAATATTATCTGCAATTCCTACCCTTGTAAATTTTAGTCCTGTTGCTTACTTAATAGTTTTCTTTAGTTCTATATTGCTTATTATATTTTCAATTGTAGAATTTTAAAGCATATAGAGAATAAAAGAAATAATATTGAAAAGAAAATTAAAGAAATTATTGAACCATATAAGTCGCAAAAGTGTTTAGGTAGAATTTTTGAACTTTGACCATAAGTATAGTGTAAATAATACTACTTCACAGCTTATCATTTGCACTTAATTTTATTTTTTTGATTCTTATTGTAGTTTTCTTAAGAAATAATTAGATTTCTATAAAGCAAAGTAGTTGTATGTATGACAAGATTTAGATTTGTATTGAGGAAAACCCTATTAGTGAAGTTTTTGTTGAAAACTTTAAGAAAAATGGAGAAAATAACTCAAGAAGATATCTAAATTGTTCCCCATTTTCTTTATGTATATTGTACTTTTAAATAGATATAAAAAAATAACAAATTAACTTTAAGTAGGACTCTACTTAACTGTAACTAACAGCCTTAAATCATTGAGGATAGGAATTCATAGCCACTTACAATTGTTAAAAAACTAAAAGAAAAGATTAAAAAGAATGTGATGGGGATAATGTTGTAAACATTATCTTAATGTAAGCCTCACAACTAGTCACTCAGGGTTCTGGTCAGCTGAAAGATCTAATCGAGCTTAAATTATAAGTAAAGATAGAAATATTAGTAAAAATGATTCAGTAAATTCGAATTTAAAAAAATAAGTAATAAAACAAAAAAAAACTAAAATTTTCAAATTTTAAATATATAACTCGTTATTTATCGAAAATGCGTAAAATTCATTCCGATAATTAACGAATCGTTAGAGATAAATTATATATATACTAAAAATCATAGAATGACCTAAATAATATTTAGAAATATTTATTTTCACTATATATGAATTTACATGTAGGTAGAAATATGCGTAATTACTTAAAATACGCGAAATAAGCTAAAATAATACTAAATAATTAAAGAAAATTCATAATTAATTAAGGAAAAATAAAGAAAAATCAGAAAAAATAAGGAATGATCTAGATTTAGGTCGTGGCAGCTGGGGAAAATAAGAAAAAAATTATCCAATTAAATTAGAACAACACAAAAGGCAAATTGGAAGAAGATAAGGCAGTTGTCAAATCAATTTAATGAATAAAATTTCCCTAATGCTTTATAAATAGCAAGAAATTTTCATAAGCTCATTTGGTTAGTTTAGAGAGTGATAAAAATAGAGAGAGGCAAAATTAAGAGTAAATTAGGGTTTTAGAAAAAATCACAAAAAATCTGTGCAGTTGGGGTTTCAAAGGAGAACCCAGACTTTACAGTTTTAAGTCATCCAATTCAGTCCTGTTTGGTATTAACTTGTAGTGCAATTTTGTCGTATAAAAGCTTAAGAAAAAAAAATCAAGTTTTATAAATAGCTATAGAAAAAAAAGACATAATAAGGATTTATAAAAGTCGACAAGTTTACAGAATATAGTATATGTAACAATAATTGAAAACTACAAGGTCATTTAAAGAAACCCTATTAGTTTTTCTTAAAGGTAAGTAAAGTCAATTAAAAAAATAGGGATCCAGTTAATTAATCTTCAACCTCACTCTTGAACCTTGTTCCTTAATCTTCTAAGACTAAGAGTGTCGCTTAGTAAATTTACTAGGAACTTGCAAAACAACTATAAAGGAATGAACAAAAATTTGCTCGGTAAGTAGGACGAAGACAGTAGTACGTATTTGAGATAGAATAATCGGGCTTTTCAAGCAAGTTTAGTTAAATCCTATGCATATACAAGTAAGTGTTATTGTATGACGTTAATCGATCTGTCATGAGATCGTAGAAATTGCATCTACTTTAATTTGAGTTGAAGAGTTTTGACACCATACACTTTGTAAATCTAAACCAAATCGGGCCTTACATAATGAAGAAACACACTTCACTAGAGGCTTTACTTTGAATTGCAATCCTCAACCTTACTATGACCTCTTCTCTCATCACTTAGTTCGACTAAGTGATTTGCTTGGTAAGTGGGACGGAGATGGTAGCACATATCAGAGACAAAATAACCGGGGTTTTCAAGCAAGTTTAGTTAAATCCTATGCATATATAAGTAAGTGTTATCGTATAACGTTGATAAATCTGTCATGAGATCACATAAATTGCATCCACTTTAATTTGAGTTGAGGAGTTTTGATGCCACACACTTTGTAAATCTAAACCAAATTAGGCCTTGCATAATGAAGAAATACACTTCACTCGTGACTTTACTTTGAATCGCGATCCTCAACCTCACTATGACCTCTTCTCTCATCACTTAGTTCAATTAAGGGTGATGAGAAGACTATTTTAGTTATCCTCATAGAAAGGTTCATGTTTAGCTCGATAATCCTGATCATTCTCCTACTGGGTTACGATGCATGTTTGGTTAGAAGTTAGGTTAAATTTGAGTTAGTTTGCTTTTTAAGGTGATTAAGCAATTTCAGACATTTTAATTAAGTAACATCATAAAGCAATTCAATATAAAGTCCAGTACTCTAGATAGCATAACCATATTCAAGCGCACATGTTGCATATTCACAAGCAACACTAACATACAATCATAAACAAGCACAAGCAATACTAACATATAATCATAAAACAAGACATATATAAAGGCTTCTAAGTATCCTTAAATAATACTCCAAAGTATGGTAAAGCACCGATCCCATTTACTTAAACATGTGATGCTCAAGAGTTTTGATAGTTGGTTTTGCTCGTTTTAATTATTCTCCTCAAAATACATAATATAATTGCTTTAGTTTTATTAAATAAAGTGAATGAGTTTATTTTAATAGTTTAAATGCAGTTATGACTTATTTTTAACAAGTTATGTAAACTTGGTATTGAGTTATATCTTGTTATTGAAGTCTCCAAACAAGGTTTTGATAATTTGTTTAATATCAAGTTTTGGTGTTAGAACCTTCCGATAAAGTCTCTAAAGTTATTCCAATTGTACTCTTAACTTTAATAAACTTTATGAACAAACCTCTAAAGTTATTTTCTCTAAGCATTTCACACCAATCAAACCTCAAATCAAATCTTAAAACCATTCTAACCACATTTCTTATCACGACCCGAAGGATGACCTAGTCGCGACAGGCGCCATATATTATACAAATGACTGTAGATTAATTACCCTTTCAATCAACTACCCTTCATGTGACATACAAGGTTATTACTACAACTATCAACTCAAGAGATATATAGGCATAAGTAATAGCATCACATAGTTATTATAACGTAACTATCAAATTATAAGTATTACATATATATACATTACATATACTAAGTCTGTAACATACTAGATAGTAAACTAGTAATACGTTGTATCATATAATAAATTCCAAGATCTAATTACAATAGTAGAAATATACTCTTATCTCTAATCTCATACTCATACCAACCAGTAGGTGATCCACTAACCTCGGGCATCTTATGACCTGAATCAACAAATATATCCCCCTGCACAAGTAAGCTATGGGGTGTAAACAAACAAGTTATTTAACAATTAAATTCAAACATATGAATACATGCTCATACAAAATGTTATACGAATACATGTAGGTGTTTAGGTACTGCATGTAACTTAGATTTAACGGCCTTCGAAGTCATGATTGAAGTATACATGACTCCAGTTAGATTCAAGTATTATACCAAAACTTACTTTATTACGAAACTTTGAGTTTCGTGTTCAAATAAATCAATATTTTTGTTTTAATAAGAAAACTAAGTTCTAAGTATAATTGTGAGTAAGCCACTGCAATTTACGCTCATCTCTAAATAGAGGTCTTTGAACTCGACCCTTAGTCAAGTGGTTAGTACATCTAACGCATAATAATCTTATGGGTCAGGATAAAGTCATATTGCGTATATGCACCATATTAAAATACTATAATCATAATTTATAATCAACCTATGTATAACCTCTCGTTATCTACATATGATGTGATGGACAAAATCATATATGTAATGCACAATTATGCATGTCTGATTTAGTTAATTCAAGTCTGATATCATTAAGTCTAATTATTGTGTGATCAATCAAAATCACAGACAGATCAATTCCTATTGAAGTCACTATGCAGCAAACAACACATTATCATACTTTAAAGTAATTTCACATTTAACAAACAATATCATGTACATGCATAACCTAATCCCAAATATATCAAATTATTTATATCAATTTATGTCTACCGATTACACACATAAACATGTATAGAATTATTAGGAGTATTCACTCAGCCATGGTTGATGTTAAAGATCGTAGTAGTCTATAGGTAAATTAGTCTCGATCTTGAAATCACTTGACATTTAGGGGATAAGAAAATAATAAGTGTTTGAGTTAAATAACTAAACAATTTGTATATTTAGTACTAACTATTTAAATTAGCTATTTACTCTTATGAAATGCTTGGTTTAAGCTTTTTCGTTAATCGTATATAACTTTTTTAATTTCATTCCGATTTTTATGAATTTATAGTCTATTTTTATCATTTTTGGATATATTTTCTAGTAATAGGATCTATTTTGAATATTGTAACCCACGTTTTTTATTATGATGTAAAGATATTGCGAATTTTACTATTTTGACCTAAACAATTATAATTTACTATTTTAAGCTTTTATTTACCTATTTATGAGTTAATAAATATCCGATGCTTATATTTTGTAATTTTCTTATTTTTGAGTTTATTTTATCATAATTTTTGTATTTCACGATTTTTGAGGTTTAAAACTTATTTATTTTATTTTTGGCTATTTTAATAATTTTCTAATTAATTAATTATTATTTTTAATTATGATTTTTAATTAAAGTTAATTATATGCTAATGTGGCAATATGGATAAGTGCTACGTGTCATTTTCAAAATTTATATATTTTCAATATTTTTCCTATTTTGTATTTTTACGTAATATGTATATAATTATATTTATTATTATATTTTATTAAATTTTACAAATTAATTATTTTCCATTTTCTTAGACCTTACGACATATATACTTACTTATATAAATTATCTTATTTTAGTATTATAGTATAGGATTTCTATAATATTCATGTATACCCGTATACTTAGATATATACTATATCCTTAACATATGTATTTTTATACGCATACATATATTTATGTAGTTGGTTTTCTTCACTCATTTATACACATATATACTTATATAATTAAATAATATAATCCCTAAATATATTATATACACTATACACATATGTATGTATATACTATACCTATACGTATATTGTACGAGTATTTTTGTATTTTATATGTACGTAATTGTAAAAATACCTAATATACATGTAGTATATATGCATACATATATATATGTACATATACACAATTTCTTTATACCAAATATTTGTAAAATCAAATATAACATATGTATACATGTGAATACTCTAAGTATTTATACACTTATGAGTATATGCACACGATATAAGATCAATTTTTCATAAAATCCCAATACATATACATAGATTTTCTTGCAAATAACAATAGAATACCAATAACTTTACTAAATACACCTATAATATATATGAAATTCTAGAAAATATATGTACATGAAAGAATATGTTCGAATATTTATTACAAACTAAATATAATATACATACTACTTATCTATTTTTTTTGTAACTTAATAAAATATGGATTAGAAGCTCCTTCTTCTTCTTCTTCTTGCTTTAATTATTGCCTTTGAAGTCCAAGAAAATTTGAACAAAGGAAGGGGAATGTTTTTCGGTTTGGAATAAATTGGGAACTTGTAGTGTTTATGTCTTTTTTTGTGTTAGAACAATATGTGAAATGGGCTTCTTGTTTCAAGACATGTTTAACTAAGAAAAAGGGGCAGAAAATGATGTGAAAAAAAGAAAAAAAATCAAGACAAGATAGGATCATTAAGTGACAAGATAAGGCCTTATTTTATTAGATTTGTTTTATGCAAATGAATTGCACATGGTGAAATTAAAACACACCTCATCAATCGAACACACTTTTGGAAGTTCATGTGGCAACAAAGGAAAAATGTGAAGAAGAAAAAGGGAAAGAAAAAGAAAGAGGAAAGAAGGAAAATAAAAAGGAAAAGAAAGAAAAAAAATTAGAAAGTTTAGGAATTTCTAAATATAAAAATTATAAATTTACTAATTATAAAATAATATTGAATTTTTATAAAAAATTGTTAACAGTTACATTTATAATATTTAGAAATTATTTCAATGAATTAGTTGTTAATTTCGTATGATTATACACATATTGATTGATAATTATATTCGTTTAGAGTTTTATTACTATTAGGGTAAATTTATTCATTTTATAAGTTTAAAGTTATAGTTTTAAAGTTTTTCTTAAGTTCGAGTTCAATTTTAGGTATATATATGTACATAGAGTTTATGATTTTTGTATATGATTTAGGTTTCAAGCGAAATTCTAGTGTTTTTATTACTTATAATATATTTAATTTCATAATTCTTGCCTTGAGTGAACATTCAATCTTTCTTAGCCATCATCTGTGTTGTATGGTTAGGCCTGTCTGTCCATGTGTTGAGTTTTTTGGTTAAACAATTATGCGGTTTTGGAGATACATTTGGAAGATACAAATTAAAATGACGGTGATCTAACTGCACCCAAATACCCCCTAGATCATCCAACTGCTCGGAGGTATGAGCAATTGCTTATACTCTGTATAGTAGAGATGCAACTCAAAGGGTGTCTAGTGATATATAGCATTCCTTCATTTTCATATACTTATCAATGTATAGTATTCTCGCTTGTGAATCACTGATTCAGTTCTGGAGATGAAGCAGTGGCTTACTCAAATCTATGCTAGGTCTGGCAGTACACATGGTCAGAAATGTTAAGCTATTTTACAGGGGAGAATTCTTGTTTTACTAGCAATGATATTGTCACCTATGGCTATTAAATCATATGTTTTAATGAACCTGCTATGTGAAATTCACTTAAAGCAGACTAGTGGCTTTAGAAAAATGCATGAAAGACTAGTTGACACATAGTTGGCTTATCATTTAAGAATATATTGATCTGCTTCATCGCTTTAAATGCTGATGTTCAAGAGTCTAAGCAACTTTAATTACTTGTTGTCTCTGTCTAAAATCTACAAGCTTCGTAGTTGATTGAACATGATGCTGCTAGGGATAATTATGGTTATTTCTTCATGTCTCCACCTCACATTCATCTGAATGCTCATTAGAGGCTATTCCACGAGCTTGAGGGGCAAAGCATAGAGTTGGTTATTTTGGTCTTTTCTCTTTCTCTCTATAGCAAACTTCTAGGCTTCTTAACATTTTTAGCCTGGATTTTATTTGTTTTTAATATTGAATCATCTGCTTATATTTCATGGTGTCAAAAAGTGCATTCCTTAATCCTCAGTGACATATGGTATGAGACAAGGAATTTCTGCTTTATGATATGTAATGCAAGCTGCTGAATATAAAGATGTACAATATTATCTACATAGTGACCTTTTGTTATTTTTCAACTTCATGGGTGAGGCTAGATTTTGATGGTGCTCCCCTATTAGTTGTCACCTTTCACTGGGACATTAGCTATTCACCTCTAGAAGCTTGTAGTTCCTGTTGGAGGCTATTTGTGATTGTTTCCCTCTTCTTCTGGCAACTTGATGGCGGTGTAAGTGCCTGCTCCAAAGAGTGCACCCAGGATTGGAGCAGTTATATAGATCCATATGGCTTTATAGTTTCCTGCAGCAACTGCTGGTCCCAGTGTTCTAACAGGGTTCATCGAGGCTCCCGTCATTTCACTGCATGAGGCAATCAAAGGGAAGATATCAATAAGCATTGCCCTTGCATCCTTGAAAGCAAACAGACGACTGCTATTCAGGTTAACCCAACACAGATATTTTTATGTCCTACTAGCTCTTTTGTTTTTATAAGTGGTTTCTGGAAGAATCTCCAATTCTTTACTAGGAAGATAGACACGCATATCTGAGAATTTTACTTGTGTTTAATCGGTGAGCTAAGGTAAATGTTCCTTTGTTAAGTGCAAGTTGAACGTTTTGACCCAAATACGATGGTGCTTTTTCTTGCAGCTTGAGCAGGACTGCAAGATCTTTCTCAAGATATCAAGAAATAACCAGTGAAAGCTATGGGGTCATACGTTGTTGCTAAAGTTTTATAGCTGCCAGGGGCAACCTCATTTGGATTATTAACTTCCACATAGACCATCGTTAAACTAAGAATTTGAGGTACATCGGCATGTTAAAGAACTCTTGCTTAAAAATCTCACTTTATCATTGAAATTTATTTATATTATTTATGGCACTAACAATACGAGAATTATATAAAACTAACAGTAAAGATTAAAAAAAAAAAAAAAAAAGAAGGAAAAGAAATGAGCAGCTTTTTGGGATCTTTCATAGAGGACTCTAGTATTTTCAAGCACCCTGTCCAATGCTAAATTCTTGAAAATCAGTCCCAGAACTGGCATAGGCGATGGTCCTAAAATTCAAATTTCATTTTTATTCCTTACTCTCACTCAGCAACTGAAAAATATAGAAATCTTGATGTCAATATTAGCATGAGTAAAATGGTACATAGCAATTACAACCTTTATGTTTTTTTTTTCCCCCAAATCAGGTGCGTTTAGCCTCCTTTGAAATTAGGCATTCATATCCTCCAATTTTTGAAACATGTGCATTTACCTAGTTTACTATGCTGCTATCATATAAAATGATAGATAATATTAAAAAGAGAAATCAAGAGTCAAAGCATATTTTCCAAAACTTTGCAGATCTAAACCCTTAATTTTAAACATAAAGGGCTAAATCCATATGAGACGAATGTAAAGGAGGGTGTGTTTGTTGTTTACCCTAAGTAAAAATTTAACTATGCTGTATTATTCTGAATTTTCACTGGATCTTGGGTAATTCTATGACACTAGCTGAATTCATTTCGTGGACTTTTTATATTTTGCAATCCATTTCCTCTATCTGGAGGGAAAATGATGAATGTCTACAATAAGCGGGAAAAGGGAAAAAAAAAAAAAAAAAAACAACATTGATCTTTGAGAATGGAAGGAAAATCACTTGAAATTATATTATTTGCTCATTGAGCAGCCTAAGAGGAGAATTTCCTACCCTAAGGAAGCTTGCAGCAAATCTATTTCTACTCTCACGTATCATACTATCACGTGTATAAATGAGTTATGGTTAAGTGTTAATAAAATTTTTGATATTGACAAAGAAAACGAGAGATACTGCTATTTCATGATTAGCGTACCAAGCTATGAGGTTATTGAGCACGACTGTAGCTCCTGCTGCGATCCCGGCCAACTCCCCAACCTGCAACATTAATCCATCTGTAGTCAACGAACCGGGTTTAATTTGGAGTTGTTGACCCTGAAAAAGTGAAATACGATATCTAACCTATAGCTGTTGATTTTTTTAGGTAAACCTGGTCATGGCGAATCTTATCATGGTACTCATGCTAGACTCGTGTAAACATCGGTTTCAAACCTTGAATAGCTTAGTAAGCTAATGAACCAGCTTGGTAAGTCAACGAATCAGCTTAACTTGAAAATGGTTGGACTTGAATTACTCCTAAACTGTCGGGTTCTAAGGGCTTAGAAGGTTTAAGAGGGTGGAACTATTTGAATCGATGGGTCATGAATCATCGGGTTAGCCCGTTATTGAACCAGCAGTGTCGGCCTATTTAGTTCATCCTCTAATTAAAAAAAAAAAAAAAGGAGAGATAGAGAGAAGGGAGGCTATTAAGTTGAAAAATAAATAATTAGATGATATTTATCGGATCATAACATGTTAAAACTACTTTTTTTGTAATGATAAATAATACTTTTTTAAAAATAATATCATTAAACTAATGATAGATAATTAATTATAAATTAATTATGTGTTAAGAATAGATGAAAAATTCAATTTAAGTTAATGTAAATCCTTTTTGTAAAATTTATTAAATGTTAAGGATTTAAATATAAGGAGAAAAAAATTTGAAATTATATTAAGTTGGAAATTAATAAAAAATTAGAAATTATTAATGAATTAGTACACTTAAAAATAAGAGAAAGAAGGTCATGTTATTATAATTTATTAATGTATTTAAAAAAAATTAATAAAAAATTTAATATTAAAAAAAAAGGGTTCAAGAGTTGAATTGGCTGGAGCACTATATATATATATATAGATATCATTCTAAAAAGTTTTATATGGATCTCTTCCCATACTATGGAAAAAAAAAAAACTCAACCACTATAAGATAATCTTAAGTGGAAAATACATAATATATGTAAGTTTACTAACATTGGTTACAATAAAATTCACCAAGATATTAGAATAAAAAATGAAGAGTTTAGACGTTAGGCATCATGGATACCTACATTGCATCCTTAATTAATTATGTTATTCATTTGATGGTATCAATTAAAACTGCGTTATATCTACAAATTTACTGTTTTAAGTCAATTCACATATCGGGTCAAAATGGGTTTGTTGAATCAATGGTCCATGTATTTTCCTGGTTGACTCCTAAGTATATGCCACAAGGGTGGGGAATGGATCACGGATTTACGGCAACTGTTGAATTTTGTGAATTCCACTCCACCATTATGACTCTGTCATGTGTGATATTCCATTCAACTTTACAATAGTGAATAGTTAAATGTACAGTACTAAACATCAATATGTAAATTATAAGTTTCATCTTTCACCTTCATCCTCTCTCCTCTATGCAAATAAATTTAAAACAAACATTTTAATCATTTCATTGTCTTTCACTGTTTTTTCAAATGAAGTAAGTATGATGTTCTACCCCAACCTAGCTTATCCTATGAGTATTGGTTTTAAAATTTTTAGAATTAGAATTTGTCTTATAATACCTTAAAATTATCCTCTGAAACTTATGTTTTGTAAAACTTATAAGATATACGATATGCTATAAAACTTGTAAATTTTCGTATCTTTCCATAGATTTCAAATTCCTACTATTTTTTAATAGCAAATTCAAGTTACATTTTTTTTTTTAATGTTAAAACATTTCTCTTCATATTTGATAAGGGTTTCAGATGTGCATTTTCAAATATCATTATTTATTTTTATGACATTAGTAGATTAGGATTAGCACTAAGTAGATAGAGAAAAACAATTAAAAAGAAAGAAAAAAACACATAGAAGGAAAAGAGATGCTTTATTGATACTCAAAATGTATAAGAGATAGATAGCTTTAGGATTAAGATTCTATCTTATTGACTTGGTTTCTTTATTTTTCCTTTTAGCAAAATATTTCTTGAGCAAAAAATAAAAATGTAGTATTATTTTTTATTTTACAAGTTGAGTATATCGTATTCTAAACCTTACTCTATATACCTTAAAGTTAAGGTTTCAGGATGGATACAAGATATAAAAATATTATACTTGTACTTTACCCTTTGGATGAGGTTTTTAAAATATTCGAAACTTAGCTTATAACCCTTAACATCCTCCTGCAATTTACTTAATCAAGTAAGGTATAGGTAGTTGAACAACAAGGTTGCTTGTTTCATTATGTAGAGGGCTAAAAATAGTTTAAGGGTTTTAAGCCCAATAATAATATGGGTTATTTCTTTTGGCTTAAGTGATAGAGTTTAGGCAAACTTCATAAAATTAGAATGACTTAAGGAGATGTGACATGACAGGATTGAAGTAGAGTTCATTGGATTGGCATGCTTGCTCTCAACCTTTCTTAGAAAGCTCATGCACTTAAAAAAGCTATCAACAAGCCTATACTCAATATAGGCCTTTGGAGGAAACTATTAATATGGGGACTTATCTCTACCATTAATTGTTAATGTGACTTGACAGACGTCATCAATAGCCTGATTTTATAAATACTCAAGTACTTCTTTTTATTTCAACACTTTTTTAGATATTAGAGAAACATCATTATGTCGTCAAACTATCACATGCGCATTTGAACTTATTGAAATTGCTTACTTCTCCTCTTAGTCTCTCTCTCTCTCTAGTTTTCCCTTTGCGTGTCATTATTAAGTTATTATTCTGAGATCACGTGTAGCACAAGATTCATATAATATACACGCGACCATTCAATTAAATCCCCCTATCTACACGTTACAATAGAGCAACTTAGTTAGTTGTGTTAACGCTTGCCTTTGGAATAATACTATGTATAATAATTTCTAATTGTGGGTCGATTTATCTAAATATGAAAAGGAACCATGGCAAGGGGGGGGGGGGGGGGGGTGGGGTTTCAGGATTTATATTAGTTTTATGTTGCTAATCATATTGTTTTGTCATTATATAATTCTTTGGATCGATTTAAAATTGGATATATTATCCTGCCTTTTGGCCTATATGAATATCGTTAAAGTTTAATTGGTAAAATTATCATAAACATTTTTTAATTTTTCTTAAATTTATCAATCGATAGCTTTTTTTTTTTTAAATTCTTTTCATATCTTATAACATCATTATAATGCTGCTTCATTTTTTATCATCTTAACCATTAATTATTTAGAAAAATTTTAAAAATTTAAATTTAAACGATACATCCTACTGGATAAAATCTTTAATGTATTAGGAAGTTTTAATGAAGCACAAACCACCACTTGATTATGTCCCTCATTTAGTAATCCTAGTGAGGCCTTCTAGAAAAATTAGCATTCAAGTTGAATCTTTGCCTAAGTCATGGCATCCAAATCTAACATCTTGTAATTTTAATACAATTGTCTCTCAACTTAATGTTTGAATTCAAGCAGTGACTAATCTTTGAGCGTTTTTTAAGTTAAGCAAGTTCTTCAGCTTTTTAAAATTATATGTGCACCTAACTACATTTTAGTCCGTAATTATAATTTCATAAGAAATACTTATTACAAAAATATTTATATATATATATTAAATAATTATTCACTATTTAGACTTATAGATAGTCATTAAATGTTGGAATTGATTTTTGTTCTCAAAGCACCCTCAATAAAATTAATAAATAATAACACAATAACACTAATAACTTATTATCGCTTTATTTCATTTTTTATTAATAACTATTACATCACAATCTTACTCCATTCAAAGAAGTCAATACGCTATTAGTCCGGTTAGTGAAATGGGCATGCAACTTTCCTAATGAATGGTTATAATATGGCAATTACTCCAACGTGAAACCTACAAAGCTAAAAAGAATAATGTAGAATAAAATAATCCAAGTCAAAGGTCACCAATTAATTAATGTGAAATAAGAGTAATAAGTCTAGCATTAAGCTACACCATTCGATTCTAGCATCACTCTCCATTGAGACATGAACACAATGGAAAAAAGAGCTCATATATGAAAAAACACAGTGCCAGGATCAGCCAACTAATATTCAAAGCCCATCATATTTGTCTTTTTGAATTTTTTTTTTTAGGTTTTTTAAGGAAGTAGTAGCCATATTTTATATTGGAAGCTCTTTTTGATACTGTTAATTGGGAGTATGTGTCCATACTTAAGGGTCGGGTGTTGATACAAGTTAGAAAGTTCACAAAATAGAGAGTTTTACTTTACATTCATCTTGCACATATATTAACTTAAAACACAAATGAACATGTATGGTTCGGATTAGGAAACAACATATTAACTTAAAAAAAAATTATTTACCGGCAAAAATTAGATAAAAACTTTAAAATTTTTTCTCTCATGCATTTGTATGAAAATTGTGTTATTACCATAACAATTGTAAAATATTAATTACAACTAAGAAAGGCAGTTTCAAGAATTGATCCGAAAATACTTACAGCTCTAGTGTCAGTGGCAACAGCCGTCACGATGAACATAAGGATAAAGCTAATTATGAACTCCAAAGCAAAAGCTTGAGCATGATTTATAGAGGGAACGGTCACTCCTCCATCCATCATGGGATGGAATATCACTTTGAGGGTAAATGCTGCGCACAATGAGCCCATTACTTGTGCTGCAACATAAATGGGCACCTAAAAACAAGACCAAGTTTTGGGAAACAAAAGGTGAATATCAAGTATGATTGACAATTGAGTATGAGATTGTTGGTTGAATCCCCTAAAACATTATTTTTCATTCCAATTTTAATGGTATTGATTCAACTCTCTATTTTATTATTGATTTATATTTTTTCAAGTTTGAATTATTAAATTTATAATTAATTTAATAATCCAGATTCATAAGAATATAAGTCAAGTCAAGATTGAGATGAAGAGCTGAATTGATTTTATATAAAATAAGAAATAAAAACGAAACTATAGAATAATCCTTTTATTTAATTATTTTCATGCGAATAGGCCTTAAAGAATTCGAGTATAAAATACTTAAAGCCTACAAGAGGTGAAAGAATTCGAGTATAAAATAATTTACATGCTTAAGATTTAAGATTTGAAATCAATTCATTGTAATGTTAATTCTAAAGGTGTAGTAATTGGTTAATTCGATCTGAATTATTTTTAGTCGCGAGTTAAAGACGTTAAGCTCGTTTAAGTTACTTTTTAAACGAGTAAAAAACCTTAGTTTTAATACATTTAAAATATGAGTTAAATTAGTTGGCTTACGAGTTAAATATATAAATATGTTTTATGAGTTAAATGTATAAATATGTTAAACAGATCGATGTAAACTGATTTACTTCAGCTCGTGGTTAAAATAAATTAGTTTCATTTGATGTACTTTTTAAATAAATAAAAATATCTTGATTCAAATCTATTTAAAAAATAAGTTAAATAATAAATTTTGGATCAAAACTTACTTGCACGCCTATAATTAATTGATTTGATGTAAGATAGTTTGTAAGTCAATTAGTAATGATCAAGAGTGTGTAGTTTTCGGTTACTACATGTTTCCAGGGGAAATGCCTCAACGCGGCGAAGGAAATGGTAACAGCAGGGTTAACATGAGCCCCTGAGATATGGCCGGCTGCAACGATGACAATCATGGTGGCAAGGCCAGGGGAGGCGGCAAGGCCGATGAGGCCTTCAATTCCATTAGTCTTCTGGTTTACAATCGGGGCGGCCGCTCCGGCAAAGATGAGTATAAAGGTCCCAACAAACTCTGCTCCTACCTGGTAAAGTTGGGCGGATCTTGTTACTTGTCAGTTAAATCATAAAAAAAATAAAATAAAATAATTCCTTAAATTTTTTAACTTGAAAGAAGAACGATATACAAATACGATGAGGAGGATCATGACATGATTAAACATAATTATATCTTAAGCTAAATATTTATGATCTCTATTTGCTTCATATAAGTTTTTAGCATCGACACATATTAGACCTGAAAAATAAAAAAAAAAGAAAAAAAAAAAGCGAACACTCCCCGTCAACTCATATTGGAACCCCATACATAGTGATGAAGATAAATGATGGTGTACCGATGCCCAAATGAAGTTCCCATCTTTACCTTTTTAGCCAGTGAAACTGGTGGAAGTGGAAAAGAGCAAGAGACCGCGGTTGAGGGTAAGCACGTGCCTTGTCCCATGTTTTCTTAAATTAGGGTTTTGATGCGGAATGGAGAGAGAAGGTTTGAGGGCTTTTAGTGGGTGGATGAATCGGGCAGACGAAGTTTGATTTCTACTTCCATTGACGGTTTAGGGGTAGCGTTTGGGTGGAGAGAAAAAGGAGGGGAAGTGCAAAGGTGTCATTGAAGCTCCATCTATTTGGTAGATTGAAATTGGGAATCTTGCAGTAGCTATTTTGGCCGTTAGGTGGTTAGAAAATAAGTCAATTCAGGGTTAGAATTAGGGTTTAGGGGAGTGAGCAAATAAATAAAATTTGAAGCTTAAAGATAATGGAAAAGGAATAGTGTTATGGAGTAAGGTTAAGCGAAGCCACAAAACGGTGATAGGATAGAGGAAGAGTGAAAATCTCAAGTATAGGTAATGTGGAAAGAGGCATATGTGGTAGAATTGGTTTTATATCTGCATTTCTAATGCTAAGTCCAGTTGGAAAGCATTTTGGGTTGTCGGTCGATAGGTTTAGTGGTGGAGGTTATTCCACTTTTGCGGTGGAGATAGAAGATAAAAAGGTCCAGGGACGAACCAGAAACAAACATCAATTCGGCTCCTTTTTCGCTTGTCCTGTCTCATTTTTTCCTTCATTTCAAATGGATGTGTTTCCAACCAGCGGTTTTTTGGAGATAAAGAAGATTGACGTGAAAGTGGACGCAGTTCAATTCGATCCGATTCCTACCGGTCCATCTTCTAAATCTTGTCCTTTAATTCGATTTTTTTGATAAATTAATTTGTATCCGTTCCATTTACGGTTCAAACCATAACCAATACAAGGAGGCTTTCAGCCATGATGAGAGAAACGGTGGGGACTCTGGAATGGTGATGCAGAATTGCTCCACTTTGTCAATGGACACCGAAAATTCCCAAACAGAACCGAAAGAGTTAATGGAGTAGGCAACCGAGGGAAGCGTAGCCCCAACGCATCGCATCACTGGGATCCTAGCTCGTAATTACAAGCCGCGACTTCACTTCCCCATGGATATGGAAACGGTGACGGAAACTGAGATAGACATAGACCCTTGGACAGCTCCGGACAAATTCTACCACCTCCTCTTCTGCTTCTTCCTCACTCTTTTCTTCTCCCTCGCTGCCTCCCGCACTCGCTTCCTTTTCCTCCGCCGCCACTCCATTGTCATCGGCTCCATCATCTCTCTCTTCGCTGGTGCTGCCAAGGAAGCCGCCGACCAGATCGGCATTTTCCCTTCCGCCGGTGCCTCCTTCAGGGACGCTGTCGCCGATATTGTTGGCGTATTGATTGCCGCCGCCGCTCTCTGGGTCTGCAGACGGGGAAAAAGGATTGAAAGACTGAGTAATGAGGTTAAGGCTCTGTCAATGGTTTGAAACCCTAAATTGGCACGAAATGAGATTGCGGTTCTCATATACATATTGAAATTGGGAGGTCGTTATATAGAAATGTCAAGGTATAGACTTTGCCCATGAAATTATCTTCATTTTGTTCCCATAAATTCAATGCAAGTTTGAAACTTTATGCTTGAACGTGTTGGTTACAGTTTAGTCAACCACCAAAACGCACTGTTTAGTCAATATAGTTCTAAAAAGATGTAAAAGCTTTAGGTTTTTTCGTAGTATTTTTTAGTATGGTACATTTGTGTATTAGTGATTCATTTTGAATGCTAATCAATATCGTTGAATTATAATAGCTAAACTCTTCCAAATTTCCCTACCCTTAAATGGTTTCCCGTCCGTGTTCAGGTCAATATGCCTGTGAATGAACAAATATGTTCAAAGTGGTGCTTGCATCAGATATCCTTCATATTTATGGACATGGATTCAGACATACTGTGTTTTGCTTATATTATAGTTATGCACAATCTTTGGATATTAGAAGTCTATCTATTTGGTATAGTTTTTCTCTGCCTCATATTGTTTGCTTATTTTATGTGCAGCTGATTTTTCTCAATAGGAAATACGCCAGACATGACACTTTCTTTAAGAGGATTAGAAGGGGTACTCTCTTGCTTTGAGTGACCATTGAATCTTTCTTAGCCATCATCTGTGTTGTATGGTTAGCCCGTCTGTCCATGTATTGAGTTTTTTGGTTAAACAGTTGTGGTTTTGGAGATACATGATACATATCTGGAAGCTACAAATTAAAATGTCAGTCCTGCTGTGACCTAACTGCATGCAAAATGCTTGTCTTGGGCCTCCTGGATCATCCAAATGCTTGGGGGTATGAGGTAATTGCTTATACTCTGAATATAGTGGAGATGGAACTTGAAGATTGTCTTGTGATATATAGTGTTCCTTCAATTCCATATACTTATCAATGTCTAGTGATTCTCGCTTGTGAATTGCTGATTCCTTCCTGTTGATAAAGCTGTGGCTTACCGAAATCTATGTTCAGTATGGCAGTGCACATGGTCAGAAATGTTAAGCTGTTTTACGAAGGGATAATTCTTGTTTTACTAGCAGTGATATTGTTACCTATGGCTATTCAATCATATGTTTTAATGAACCTGCTATGTAAAATTCACATAAAGCAGAGTAGTGGCTTTAGAAAAATGCACGAAAGACTAGTTGACACATAGTTTACCTTATCATTTAAGAATATATTTATCTTCTTCATTGCTTTAAATTCTGATGTTCAAAAGTCTGAGGAATTTTAGTTATCTCTTGTCTCTGTCTAATATCTACAAACGTCGTAGTTGATTTTTGGAGTAATTGATTGAACATGATGCTGGTAGGGATAATCATGGTTATTTCTTCATGTCTCCATCGCACATTCGTCTGAGTGCTCACGAAAGGCTATTCCATGAGGTTGAATGGTAAAGCCTAGAGTTGGTTATTTTGGTCTTCTCTCTCTCTCTCTCTGTAGCAAACTTCTTGGATTCTTAAAATTTTTAGCCTGGATCTCTTTTTTTTTTTAATTTTAATTTTAATATCGAATCATCTACTTATTATTTCATGGTGTTAAAATAGTGAATTCCTTAATCCTCCAGTGATTTATGGTACGAGACAAGGATTTTCTGTGTTATGATATGTAATGCAAGCTGCTGAATATAAATTTCTACTTTTGACGTTTTGACAAAAAATATTCAATGCTAATCTACATAGTGACCTTAGCAATAACTAGTGACTTCTTTTGTTATTTTTCAACTTCAGGGGTGAGGCTAGATTTGGATGGTGCTCCCCTATTAGTTGTCACCTTTCACTGGGATATTAGCATTTCACCTCTCGAAGCTAGTAGCTCCTGTTGGAGGCTATTCGTGATTGTTTCCCTCTTCTTCTGGCAACTTGACTGTGGTGTAAGTGCCTGCTCCAAATAGTGCACCCAGGATTGGAGCAGTTAGGTAGATCCATATGGCTTTATAGTTGCCTGCAGCAACCGCTGGCCCCATTGTTCTGACAGGGTTCATCGAAGCTCCTGTCATTTCACTGCATGAGGCAATCAAAGGGAAGATGACCAAATAAGCATCACCCCCTAAATCCTTGAAAGCTAACAGAGGACTGAAATTCAGGTTATCCAATAACAGATATTTTTCATTCCTACTAGCTCTTCTCTTCTTCTTCCTCCTTTTTTTTTTTTTTTTTTGTGTGTGTGTGTGTGTTATTTATGAGTGGTTTTTGGAAGAATCTCCAATTCTTTAGTAGGAAGATAGACATGCATATCTGAGAATTTTGCTCTCGTGTTTAATTGGTGAACTAAGGAAAATGTTCCTTTCTTAAATTGCAAGTTGAAGAAACTTTTTGACCCAAATACGATGGTGCTTTTTCTTGCAGCTTCAACAGGACTGCAAGACCTTTCTCAAGATAACAATAAATATTCAGTACAAGTTGTGCTGTCATCATGTTATTGCATAAGTTTCATAGCTGCTAGGGACAGCCTCATTTGGATCATTAATTTCCACAGAGATCATCTACTAAGGATTTGGTGTTTTTAGATGGCACGACAATGTTTTAAAGAACCATTCTTTAAAAATTTCTTCCTTTTATCTATAAAATTCTTAAGAAGAGTCATTTAATATTTATTTATATTATTTATGGAACTAATAATACAAAAATTATATAAAACTAAAACTAGATTGGAAAAAAAAAACAAAAGGGAGAGGGAAAAAGTCAGCAGCTCTTTAGGATCCTTCACAGAGTACCCTAAGTATTCTCAAGCACCTTGTCCAATGCTAGTCTTGAAAACCATGCCGAGAACCGAGCATTGGAGATGGTCTTAGAATTCAACTTTCATTTTTATTCCTTACTCTCACTTAACAGCTCAAAAGTATAGAAATCTTGATGTCAATATTAGCATAAGTAAAATGGTAAATTGTAAATACATCCTTCATGTTCTTTTCAGGTGCATTTAGCCTCCTTTGAAATTAGGCATTCATATTTTCCAATTATTGAAACATGCGCTTTTACCTATTCTACGTGCTGCCATCATATAAAATAATAAATAACATTAAAGAGAGAAATCAAGAGCAAAATGATTTTAATGAGTCAAAGCATCTTTTCCAAAAATTTGGAGATCTAAACCCTTTATATTTAATTATAAATATAAAGGGTTTAGAGCATATGAAATGAATATAAATGGGGGTGGCTTACTGTTTACCCTAAGTAATATTTGACTAGGCTCTGTTATTCCGAATTTTCAGTGGATCTTGGGTAATTCTATGACCGTTGCTAAATAATTTCCCCTGGATTTCTATATTTAGCAGTCCGTTTCCTCTATTTGGAGGGAAAATTATGTCTCCGTATGCGTTATGGAATAAACATCCGACATAGATACTCTAGTTCCAGAGAAGAATGTGACTTGTCATTTATAGTATCGTCTTTAGACGAGATAGTATTTGGCTAGGTTAATGCTTATGTCTGACGAAAGGGGGTGTCATTCCCTTTACAAAAACTCAATATGGGGTGTCATTCCCTTTACAAAAACTCAATTAGGGCTGCAATTGAATGGAGTTCCTAAAGATTTAAGCTGGATTTGTTTAAAAATTATGGAGTTAGTGTTTAAAGCTTTTTATCGAGCCTAAAATTGAGACTTGCACTTGACTTGCTTAGATAAATTAGTTTTTTTTTTTTTATTTTCTTTTAAATTTAAGCTCAACTTATTTACTAATCGAGCTTAAGTAAAACCGAACCTAAAATAAGTTAATCTCGAGTTTATCAATGAGTCTAAATATATAAAATAAAAAACATATATAAATGAATAGATTGACAAATAGTAAATAAAGATTATATTATATATTATTCTATAATATATTATATAGATATTAGCATTTAGATTTTAATAATATATAATATTTGTAAACTTATTTATGTACTTAAATAAGCTAGCTTGTGAGCCTCAATTGAAACTCGAGCTGAGACGAGCAAAAAAACGAGCCAAACAACTCAGTTCATTTGCAATCCTAGACTCAACATGTGTTATATGTCATGTATATATACGAGTTATAGGTAAGTATTAATAAAATTTTGAAATTTAGCACTATTAGTAAAAATACCGATTATTCACCACTATTAATATTATATATATATACATATACACACTAATGTGCTGTATGCAGAGGGCTAAAAATTGTTGAGATAAATCCATTATTTATTTAAGTTCGATTCTTTAGATCAAGTAATAGGGCTTAAGGAGTTCGGTTCATGTTTTAAATGACTTAGAGAGATTTAGTTTGGTAGGCTTAGAATAGGGATCATTGGACTAATTCATCAGGCTCCAACCTTTCTCTCAAGTAGGCTTATACACTTATAAGGAAGGTTACTAACCTTAGGCTCATTAGCTAACTCATTCTGAATAATTATGAATTGAGTAAGTTCCATCTTATCCGTTGATCACCTAGATGATCCGACGAATACCATTATACCTAAGAGGCTATAAATACTCAATATTTCCTCATTATTTAAACTTCTTAGAGAGATCAAACAAACGGTATTCTATTGTGAAAACTCTGCTCTCTAAGATCAAATAACATTCAGGCAAAGAATTGATTTCATTTGCTCAAGCTACAAGGTAAACGCTTGAGGTCCCTTAAGGTTGCCTTATCTGTCACTTGTACATTTGAGACACTGAGATTGGTTGTTCCTCTTCTTTGCCATATTCTCACCTAATCATTTCTTCAAGTGACAATCTCACTTTACTCCTTTGAAATCACGTATAACACGCTACTCACGTAATACGCACGTTATAACTCCAATCGAACCCCTACTTCTACATTATATAATACTATTTGTCAAGTACTGACATAAAAAATGCTTGTTTTTGTTTTGTAATATGCTTTGCTTAGAATGATGAATGATGACAAAGAAAACAAGTAATACTACTATTTCGTAATTACCGCACCAAGCTATGAGGTTATTGAGCATGATAGTAGCTTTTGTCGCGATCTTTGCCAACTCCCTAACCTGCAACAATAATTGATCTCAAGTCAATGAACCATATTTGATTTGGAGTTTGCTAACCTTGAGAAGTGAAATACAATCAATATACACAAACATCGAACCTATAGTTATAGTTGTTAAAATCACAAATCAAAATTACAACTTTACGAGTTTATAATCTTACAATGTTATTTTTAGTTAAAATGGATGTAAAGTCACTTAGATGGACGCTTTTAATAAAATTATGAACTTTCATATATAAATTTATAAGTTTATAATTTTATCGATTTTGTATGATTCTATACATTTAAATAATCATTGAATTTTTTGGATAAATCTAGTCATAGTGAATCTAATTATAGCACTCACACTATGTATATAGATATTAGTCTAATAAGTCAACTTTCTGTGACATTTGTTACATTTATGCGTTGTCCACCAAAAGGGAAAAAAAGGTGCACTTCAACCATTATAAAATAATCTTAAGTGAAAAATACATTATATCTATAAAAAATTTTAAGTAATTGGTTAATTATATCATTCATGTGATGATATCAATCAAAATTGTATTGCTTTTACAAATTTAAGCTTCTAAATTAGATCACAAGTAATTAAAATGCCTTTAATGAATAATCTATGTATTTTCCTTGTTGACTTTTAGAAATTAGATGACAAGCATGGGATGAATCTAATCCAAGACCTAACCTAACATAGAACCAAATTGATAGGTCAACCAAGTCTGAGAAATACGGAATCGGGAGCCGACCCATAATAGGAATAAAATAGTTAGGCCCAACCTCGGATTTGTACTTCTTGGACCTAATTAGGTAAGGTCAAACCTATACCAAGGTCCGACCATAAAGAAATGGATTATAAATTTGTGGCAACTATTAGATTCTGTGAACTCTACCATTCTAACCATGTTGTGTGTAATATCCTATTCATTTATCTCTCAACTTTATCTCCTCTCTTCTATCCAACTAAATATAGAACAATATTTTGATCATTTCATTTTCTTTCTCTTCATTTCAAATAAGGTATGAGTTATCAAGTATATAGTTACTTATAGAGGGTGCATCTTATTAAGAGTTATGTATGCTCGAACCTAAGATCTTTCATTACAAGAGAGCAACATAGTTAGTTAACACTTACCTCATGAATAATACCATGTATGATAATTTCTAATTATGCCTCTACATATAAATATGAATATGAATCGTGGCAAACCCGGTTCAACCTCAAGCTATATAAACATTGTTTTTACTTTCTTCTTGTATATCTTAATATGATTAAAATTAAATTTGGTCTTTTCGTGATTTATATTAGTTTCAATTGTTATGTTATTATATAATTATTGGATCAAGTCAAGATTGGATATTTTATAATGACTTTTGGTCTATATGACTATTGTTGGAGTTTGATTAATAAAATCATCTAAAACCTTTATTCCCAATTTATTAAAACAATACGGTAGTGTGAAGTCATCCTAGGGCTAGGAGGTCGAACTATAGAGTCAATAGTTACATGGGGAGTCATGTAACACAATACTTGCATACTTTGTTTAAATTTTTCTTAACTTTACCAATCAATAGCTATTTTTTTTTAATGAGGTTTAATCATTAATTATACAGATAACATCTTAAATTTTAAAAAAAAAAAATGATACATCCTACTTAATTGTATCGTTAATGTATTATGAAGACTTATCAAAGAACAAAACAATAAATACAGGACCTATAGTCGTGGAATGGAGATCCCACCACACAATAATGTCCCTCATCTAGTAATCCTATTGAGGCTTTCTAGAAAAATTAACATTCAAGTCGAATCTTGCATAAGTAATGACATATTAACATTCAAATCTAACATCTCTTAATAATCTTTCGCTCTTAGAATTTCATAATGGTTTCTTTTAGTTAGAAAATGAAAATGTTGTCATCTTGTAAATATCTTGGTAATTTTAATATAGTTGTCTCTCAACTTAATGTTTGAATTCAGGCATCAACTATCCTTTGAGCATTTTTTTAAGTTATGCAAGTTCCGCAGCTTTTTAAAATTTGTACTTTATTCCTTACGAAAGGTTATTATGATATCTAATTACATTTTAGTTCACAATTGTAACTTTTTTAAAGAATAAATGTTAGAATTGCTTTTTGTTCCTAAAATACCCTCAAAACAAATAGTAATATAATATCCACTCATAACTTATTACGGTTTTATTTTATTTTTTAATAATAACTATTATATTACAACCTTACTCCATTCAGGGAAGCCATCACACTGTTGGTCTAGTTAATGTTACGAGCATGCAACTTTTGTTACAAATGGTTATGATATGACAATTACTCCATCATGAAACCTAGAAAACTAAAAAGAATAATGTAAAATAAAATAATCTAAGTCAAAGGTTGTCAATTAATTAATGTAAAAATAATACGAACAAGTTAAGCACAAAGCTAAGTAGGTATTAGCATCATGCAATTCTAGCAACATCCTCGATTAAGATGTAGACACTTTGAAAAAAAGAACTCATGTATAAAAAACACAGTAACAAGCATCACTTAACTAATATCCAAAAGCCATCATATTTGTCTTGTTGAACTTTTTAAGTTTTTATATGAAAGTAGTAGATATATTGTATATTGCAAGTTCTTATTGATACTATTAATAGGGAGCATGCTTATGTATGAAATTTGTGTTATTACTAAAACACTTGCAAAAATGTTAACTATAACTAAGAAAGGTAGTTTCAAGAATTGATTTGGAAATACTTACAGCTCTAGTGTCAGTGGTAGCAACACATGTAATGAACATAAGAATAAAGCTAATATTGAACTCCAAAGCAAAAGCTTAACCATAATTTATAGAGGGAACAGTCACTCCTCCATCCATCATGAGATGCAATTAGACCTGGGCGAGGGCCAATTCAAAACTGTGAACCAGCCTAACATTGTCTTGATGAACTATCGAGCCTTAAGGGCCTAAGCGGGTTGTTGGGGTGAAACCACCCGAACCGACAGTTTAAGGATAGCCAACACAATTAAAAAAAAAAAAAAAGTAGGTTGGTTCTTTTGATCGCCCGCACCACCCACTCCCCAGCCTTTACCCCTTACACCCCGTTTTCCTACCTTTTGATTTCAAAAAATGTTCGATTACTTTCGGCATATGCAATTCAACATTTGAATTGAAAAATTCAAATATTATAGCACCGAAATGTTTAAAAATTCAAATTTTCAAAATTTGAACAATGTGTTCACACATTCTTTTCTCCTTATAAATTGAATGGTGCTAATATACAACAATTATTGCTCCACAAATTAATTAAAACGCTCTAAGTCCAACCATTCTGCCTTCAAATTTTTTTCAACTGTGAAACATTATCGTAGAAATATTTATTTCCGTGGTTCCATTAACCACCAATATTTAAGTATAGTTCTTCATTCCACTATATTGAAACATTTGCATTAGTAAATAACATTGACATACACCTACTCACTTTGTTTTGTCTTACATATTATTTCTGCATTTAATTCATAAATCTTTGTTGTAGATTGTTGTAAACAAGAGAAAAAAAAAATTTAGTATGCATGGAAAGATTTTTGTATCGTATCTTCTCTGATAAGAAGCACAATTCCTCATCTAGTTGGAAAAGTTAGAGCAAGGGCAAGAGCACTAGAACCAGTACATTGTCTAAGCTACAACGATTCGATGATGTTCAGGTGTACCCAGATAATGAGTACGACCTAAATAAGCAAAGGACATATGATATAGTTAAGAATGTAGAAGAATAAGTTACACCACCTCATCGCATGAGTTATTGTAGTATGCCACCTCTTGGCTTTAACGTTGAACCTTAATGCATAAGTTACTGAGGCACACTTCCTCCTGGTTTCAAACCTCCACGTATGGGCGTCCCTAAACATCTTACTAGATTTGAACCTCTTCGTATGAGTGTCCCTGCATGACTTGCAAGATTTGAACCATTACCGATGAGTTACCCCGCAAACATGTTCGAGGATGAGGAGAACAAGATAGAAATTATTCCCAAAACAAAAAAGCAACATATGGGACAATATGGGGCTGGTAGTTTGAGACCTTCAATATTAGGTAAGCGCTATAAACTCGGTAAGTCTAATATTTTTATTATGTATTTCCGTAAAGGTATAGATGAAAAAGAGAACTCGAGGGTATTCTGCAACTACTATAATGTGAGTCACTTGTAGAAAACTAAAGAGGGATATGATACCCTTAATAGGCACTTGTGGTTGAAGCATCCCAGGGATGTGAGAATAGATATTATGCATCAACGGATTGCTTGAAGTAATGGTTTATCCAGTCAACTGTTGATGAGGTATGATGAAAAAAGGCACAAGTACAACTTGGCACAGTTCTTGGCGAACATGCACCTATCATTCAACACTAGTGCATCAGAGTGGCGGAGTCAATATGAGCAAGAGACATTTAACCCTAACTTGCAACAGCTTAGCCACAAAACGTTAACCCGAGCTACACAGAAGCTTTACCACATAAGTAAGAGAGAGCTCGCAAGTAAGTTCGCTTCCCTCAATACGCATGTATTTATATGTGTAGACATATAGATAGCTCCTTTTCGTAATAATTCTTATTAGGTGTTACTATTCACTTGATGGAAGATAATTGGCAACTTAATAAATAACTATTGGCTTTAAGAGTATGTAATGAGTGACACATGGCACAAAACATCTATAAAATTATTAGAAAAATCCTAAATGAGTACGGATTGCCGAGGAAAATATTTTTTATTTTTTTTGACAATGCAAAGGCCAATATTGCCTCAATATTTGATATGCAAAATTACTATGAACTAGCGTTAGGGGTTTTTTTTTCAACATACGTTATGCATGTTATATTTTCAACTTGTGTGTCAAGAATAACATTGTAGCTTTGTAGGACAATATAACTCCAATCAAGAACATCGTTAAGACAATAACAGAGAGGTTGTCTCTTCACAAAAAGTAAAAGAACTTTTGCATGGAGCAAGGGAAAAGGCTTCGAAAGTTTAAGATAGATGTGCAACACTGTTAAAACTTGACTTACGAGTTATTGCATAGCATGGTTGCTTATAGCGAACTGTTGTATGACTTCGCAGTGTACAACATGAGGGAAGTTGACATTCTCCCCAATAACTGGGATATATGTATCCAGTTGCTAAAAGTTTTGCAAGTTTTTCATGATGTCACTAAGACTTTCTTACAGGTTTACAAGTGTAGGATACACTTGTTTGTTATGTCAACCGTCAGTATACTTGATGATGCGTCTCCGAGGTCGAACGCATGGAGAAATACTATAACAAATGAACTAAAAAGGAAATAGAAAAGAAACTAGCGAAGTCTGGGTAGCTATTGAATGGATATGACTCATCACTCGATCTTACTTGGCCTACAATCCGTTGAATATGATATACTGGTCCAAATTGAAGAGTTACTCACCACCATTCCTTATTAAAGGGAATATATAAGAGTTGAATGATGACAAGAACACCAAGGTTGCTCAAAGTGAGTAATTCTGTATTAAAAGATGAATGTCTACGTACAAGGAAAGTAGAGGTTTATATACTTGCCTACTAGGATTATTTTACATATATAAAAAGACAAAAGGGTATTTTACAATTACGTCAGAAAAAAAAGAATCATTTTGGAACGTTGTGTTAGAAGACACATGTCACTTGATGGCTGGATGTCAAGAGTATGATATAACATAAGTAGAAACAGGAAGTGCTAGTAGTCAGGGGCTGATCTGATCTAGATCAGGTCGAGAGCCAATTAGTTTGGTTAAGAAGTCAATTGAATTGGAGTCAGGCATTAGTGGTCGGTTGGAGAGCTCGGTTCGACTAGCCTTTCTTGGGTTACCTAAGGATGAAGAAGGGACCAATTATACTATCCAGTGTTATCCCTTTCAAAGAGATCAGTATTTGGCTGAAGAATCCTAGTTTTCCCCTAATGGGTTGCTATACAGGTTAAATTTAAATTTATGAGTCAAATATTTAGTTCAATCTAGTTTAAGATGTTTGATCACTTCAAACAAATCACATAGACAAGTCCAAAGCAACAAATTAGAAATCATATTAGTAGCTCAGAATAAGTACATGCACATAACTAATTATCTAACAAGAACAATCCAGTATAATTTTAAGCCTTCAAGTGCTACTAATTTAGTACTCCGAAATACAGTAATGTATTAATCCTAATTTACCTGAACTCCTTGCTTGCTCACTTGAGGTGAAACTTATACTAACTATCGCCAAAAATCCTTATAATACAATTATTGTTTCAGTTTTCCACATAACCGTTATAGATTGATTTTATCTTATAATGCTTATTGTTATATTTGGTTTAGGGTTTAATATATCCAATTATCTAGGTTTTTTGAGTCTTTTACAATTATTCTTGATTTAGCTAAGTTCTGGTTCAATTTCCATGTCGATTTTTAAATTAGCTTCTAATTCAATTTCTAAGTATAGTTTTATACGCGAACTCTAGAAACTCATTTCAACAAATAATGTGAAATTAATTACATTATTTTCGGGTATCCTAAATATTATTTTTGATCTCTAACCAATGTTCTAGTTCATGTGGTACATTCTAATCCTAATTTAACTACCAAATTTACTTCCGTTATGAGAAAATCTTACATTTTTCATATAATTACCCTAATTTAAGTTTTCTACCAGATTTATTATATATTCCTATTATTATTACAATATCAATTTTTAATATAATATTTTTCTACTTATTAATTTCTTATACCTATATATTACATATTATCACTTAATATATCTATAATATACACATCTTATATTTTTATCACTTCAAATGTCATCTCCCAACATCAACTAACATTTCAAAATATTTAAATTCATCCCAAATTAGATTTTACACCTAATTACCCTAATTATAAAATTAACTTAAAATTTACCATTTTTACCTATTACATATTTACTACATAATATCCTAATAATTACATCTAACACTTTAAATGCTACAAATATCATACTTCATTAGATTTCAATATCCTAAAACATATAATTATATACTAAATCAATAATTATCTATTTAATTACCTAATTTATGTAAAATTACCCATTTTAAGCATCATTTTAAGGTCTAAAAATTATCTAAAAATTTCAAAAATTAATTTTTGAAAAGGGGCTTTATAACATTATTCTATAACCTCTAAGTAATCTACACAAAAATTTTGGACTCAAAACTATACTCTTAAAGTCATTTATTTCTAATCCGAATGAAGCTTGAATTTGTACGATTTTTTAAGAACGGTACATTTATAGACACAAATTGATCAAAATAAATTTTTTCCCCTAAATATGCATGCTAAAATATCTCAAAATAACAAGTTTCATAATTTTCCAAACATTTTTTATATTTTGAACAATTTAAGCAAAACTGGGGAGAAATCGGAAGTTACCGAAATTGGTTACTTCGGCCACCAAGGCCTTATTGGCTAGCCTAGGCGCTGCTATGGTGGTGGCGTTCTACTTCCAGGTGCTCATCAGGTATGGGTTTCCCTCTATGGCCCTAATTGCACAAATTTTTGTAATTTTTTTGAAAACCTTAATTTTCCCTTTGTTTTCAACTCTCTCTAATTTTCTACAATTCAAACATCCCAAATGAGTTTCTGTAAAATTTTGAGTATTTATAGAGGTCTTAAGGGCTTTTTATGTATTAAATTGATATAATATTTACCTTATCTTTTCTTTTTCTCACTCTCTATTTATTGTAATTTAGTTGTCGTAATTTAGTTTGTTGCTTTTATTCTTCAATTCTAAATTGCCATACTCCACTTTTGGAAATTTCCTTATTTTTTTATAATTTTCTTGATTTTTCCTTAATTATTCATGAATTTTATTTAACCTTATTTTAGCATATTTTGCGTATTTTAATTAATTACGCATATTTCCACCTATATGTAAATACATATATGATACAAGTAAATACTCCTAAATATTATTTAAGTTATTTTATCATTTTTAATGTATATATAATTTATTTTTAGCGATTCGTTAGTTATCGAAATGCATTTTACGCATTTTCGATAAATAACAGGTAATATACTTAAAATTTGGAAATATTATATTTTCTTATTTTATTACTTATTTTCTTAAATTCGAATATACGGGATTATTTTTACTAATATTCTTAGCTTTATCATAAAATTTGGGCTAAATCGAACAGTTTGCTCGATTGCCCTAAATTCTACGAATCGAACTTCGAGTAGCTGATTGTGAGGCTTACAATTAGCGTAAAAATTGAAGAGTCAACGGTCTGGTGATCTAATATCTGAGATGTAGCGCTACACCAACATTAATTTCGAGTTTTCTGATAGTATTTTCATCAAGGACTTTGATATTTTAGAATTGTGGCAAAGGTACACAAGGGATTACTCACTCCTATCTCGTATCGCTCATAAAGTACTCACTACTCTAGCTTTAACAATTGTTGTTGAGTAAGCGTTTGGTACAACAGGCTTAATTGTCAACGAACACCATGTCTCCTTATCTGTTGTTAACGTTAAGGTAAGTGCTTCCACAGAATATTGGTATAAGGTAACCTATAGACGACAAGAATCATGCGAGACCTTAAGCAAGGAGGATGATTACTTTAGTAACTTGAACAGATTTGATGAAAGCATATGCTCAATCATAGGTTCCACTTTTGGTTGCGAACGTAAACAGCTACCTCAAGAGAAGACATAGTAAATTTTCTTTTCATCCTAGCCAAAAAAGTCTTATCACGTAGAAAAATTATTTTTCTCAATTATTCAAAAAAAGTAAATGGCATAGTTTTCCCAAAAGTGGTGATTTAGCGTTAGGATTTTTCAAATTATAATCGAGTAAAATTATTTTCCTTCAAAAAATTTAAATTTGATACTTACGCACACTTGGATTCTTTTCACAAAACGTAAAATTGATTAACAGACTAAAAGTTTTCTAAAAATTCAAATCGAATTACGGCAATCTGATTTTGATTAATGGATACATAAGTACTTTTGAGGCAATCATAAAATATAGTAAAAAATATTTTCTTTTTGACCGCTTCAATCTACTTGATTTGATTAGTTCTTTGAACTATTAAAGACTTCTCTATATTTTAATTTTTATTCATTTGTAATTTATTCTTTATGGAAGGAGGAAAGAAAAAAAAAAAGGATTGAAGGAAAAGGGAAAGAAATTATGGAAAGAAAGGAAAAATAAAAAAAAATGAAAAAAAAGGGTTTAAAGGTCTTGAACCGGCCTGAAATTGTTGGCTCAAAGGTCAATCATGGTTTACTGTGTTCCCAACCTAAAACTGTCGGCTTACGAGTCGATCATAGTTCATTGTGTTTTGGGCTTGTAAACTAGCGGCTCAAGGTTAGTTGGGCCCTTTGCCTAGGTCTAGATGCAATATCACTTTGAAAGTAAATGATGCACACAATGAGGCCATTGCTTGTACTCCAATATAAATAGGTACCTAAAAACAAGACCAAGTTTTGGTAAGCAAAAGGTGAATATGAAGTATGACTTGGTAACTGAGCTCCCATTATCTCGTCTCCTTTCTTGATGAAACTGATTTAATCCTCCAGTTTATCCTTAATTTACATTTCTTTAAATTTGATGGTTCAGATTTAAAGGAATGTAAATTAAAGATGAGGTGTAGGGCTGGATTGGTCCAGTAGAAAACAAGGATAAGATCATAGAAAATGTTATTTGACTCTTCATTTTTTTTTCCAATAAATAGGTCTTAAAGCCCTCAAGTGGGGAAAGATTATAAAATAATTTACATGTTTAAGATTTGAAACCAATCCATTGTAATGCTAATTTTGGTAAGATAGGTTTACAAGTCAATTAGCAATGATAGAGCATTTAGTTTTGGGTTAGTACATGTTTCCAAAGGAAATGCCTTAACGTGGCGAAGGAAATAGTAACTATGGGTTAAGATGAGCCCTTGAGATATGGGCAGTCGCAAAGATGACAATCATGGTGGCGAGGCTAAGAGAGGCAGCAAGGCCGATGAGGCCTTCAATTCCATCAGTCTTCTGGTTTACAATTGTAGAGGCTGCTTCGATAAAGACAAGTATAAAGGTCCCAATGAACTCAGCTCCTACCTGGTGAAGTTAGGCACATCAATGTCGTTATTCATTAGTTAAATCATTAACAAAAAAAATCTTAGACAATAGTTAGGCAATGTTTCAAATTTTCTTTTTTTAGATAAATTTTGAGTTTCAATTAGATTAGACACAAAGCTTAGTATCCAAATTGAGACCTATTACACTCTTAGAAAAGTTCATTACTAGCATTGATAATTTCTAATACTACACAGTAGTATAAACATGTCACGATTGGAATCATGATTACAGAGACAATATGAAAGTAGAATGATACACAACATGATGAAGAGGATCACAACAGGATTAGACATTATTATATCTTAAACTAAATACTTACTAGATATGGAAATTAAAAAAAAAAACACCGCCCATTTATTAAATGGCAAAGATTAATGTTGTATGATTAAGGCATATTTTCATGTTTTAAAGTAAAAATTAAGATAGAATTAGTATTGATTTTATAGAAATAATTAAGAATTGGTACTTAATTATTTTCACTTAGACATTTCAAGAATTAGAGTATTCAAGAGTAGAATTACGGACGATGTAGAGGAATTTTACGCAAAGGAACGAAATTCGAATCAACATGCATAAGATAGAATTGAGGGCAGCCGGCCTATAATAAACACTGACAGCCTTTTGAGTCTACGTTGCCAACCTTACACTTACGCTGCTGACCTTTATGAAAAAAAAGTTTTATGTAAGTCAACCCTAATTTTTCTTATAGATAGCTTATGTTTCACTATTTAGAAAACTTTTGGTTTTTTTTAGAGACTTTTGAACACACTTTCCTTAGACTTAGAGAGTTATAGAATAGGTTTTAGATAGTTCTTGAAAAATTCTTCGTGATAATCACTTGGATCATTGAGTTGAAATTGCAATTAAAGATTATCTTTTTCAATACAGAATTGGTAACATTTATTCCAATTATTCTTATGCAATTCTATAAATTACTTATGATTTCAATTATGAATTTCCTTACGATTTCAATTAGTATTTGTGTTTTTTTTTTCGAATCCATGGTTAGTTAAATTTATTTGTAGGAATTGATGAAACCCTAGATAGTTAAGATGATGATTGTGTTCATATTATAGGATTAAGAGATATATGGATAATTCATGATTGTAATTTGTACAATTTCGATTATAATTGTTAGAAACCCTAATGATACGAGAGTTGATATAGGGTTTGTTAGAAATTCTTAGTTAATTTGATTAATCGATATGAAAGCAGAGTTAATTGAATTAATTAGAAATTATTTAAAAATTGATGCAATGTTCGGCGATTAATTACTTACTAAGACATTAAGGATAATTGATTTAAGACATTAGACAATTATAGTATCAAGAGATATATGATTGTAATTTAGAGTCTACAGTTAATTGAAAGATACGGAAGCTAACTAATTAATTAGAAGTTTAAATCCTTAAGTTTTAAGGTATAATAATTTCACTTGAATGACCATATAGCTATTAATCTATATAACGTGATAACAATTTGATTAGCATAATTTAGGGTGGATTTTGTTTTCCCGTAATTCTCAATTGATTACTTAATTTTAGATTTTTCATAGTTATTTTCTTTTCAATAGTTTTAGAGTAATTATTAGATTAATTTATTTAATTTTGATTGCCTTAATATTGATAAGAACTATCATAGGTTTAGAAATATTATAGTCTTCGAGGGATCGATAACCTTATTTTCTCTATATTACTTGATTTCGACTTAATATAGTTGCTGGAGTATTCGTGATTTATTTTTATATATATTGTTTAATCGAATCATTGTATAATAGCATGCTCTTTGGCATGTTAAGCTCAATAAAGCTGTTGGACATAAAAATGCTACTCAAAAGCGGCAAAATATTAAAAAGGAACATTTATGGCACCTAACACATTGGCCATACGACCAACTGTGTAAAAAAAAAGTAAAATGGAGAATTAATTTTTCATGGAACACCTCACTTGAGTTAAGCACTTTTTCACAAGTGTAAATTATAAAGAGAGAGGAGTGCTCAGCATAGGTATTTGAGCTAAGCACCCTGTTATAAACATGCTCTTAAAACCCTATACATGGTGATGAAGATGAATGATGGTGTATTGATGCATCAATGAATTACCTATCTTTACCTTTTTAGTTAGTGAAACCGGTAGAAGTGGAGAAGAGCTAGATATTGCGGTTGAGAATAAGCATATGCCTTGTCCTATGTTGTTCCATGCTTCATTACAGAAGCAATTGTTGTAGTTCCTTTCATAAGCTTTTCTACTATTATTATTGCTAAAGCCATTTACCATGCTAAACAAAGGAGCACCTAAAGTTGCCGAGCCCCCTGTTGCCGGTGTAGGGATGATGGAAGTGGAACATTCTCAGCCTGCATTTATTATAGCAACTAAGAGAGCAGCTACAATTATAGAAGTATTAGAATACTTACCTTTATGTATATATAATAACAGGGAAGCTTCTAACTTTTTTTTTTTTTAGCCAACTATTATAGTATTATTGGGGAAGGAGAGATTGGATCTTGAGCCATCACCAGTCTTCATATTATTAGATTACAATGGTTTTAACGAAACTTCTTATATTTAAATAAGTTATATTATAGAGATAATTCGGTTACTCATAATGGAACCAACATGCTAGATTAAGTATTATGTAATTGATTCATAAATGAGAAACTAAGATTCAGTCTAGTATGTTGTTATTTTTGTGTAAATGAGATCTATCTAGATTGCCTAAAATAAATGTTTGTATAAACTAAGATTCAACATGTAAAAAGGCAATCCAACAATCTGAATTGTCATACTCTATGTCCATATGGATTGTCAAGAAAAATGATATCGATTTATGATATAGTTAATGTGAAGGTAACACTAATTAAAAATTATCAAGTGAAGTAAGAGGAAGAAACACATTAATTACTCATTAGTTTGGCTAATTAACTACTTTGAGCTTGGAAAGTCATCAACGATATTAGAGATGACCTTATAGTAATAGGTGCAAGATTTAAGTAGACTTAGGGAAGGGTCGGATCTCACCCGTTAATTGAATTGGCCCGGACCCGAGAGTCACAGGCTTGAACTGTAGCTTGACCCGCCAGGCTTAGCGGGTTGATGTGATTCAATATGTTAGATTTACTAAATTAGTGGGTTAAAGCTCGGGTTGAAGGAACCGACGATTCAACCCATCGGTTTTGACTTAAAAATAAATAAAAAGTTTTTTTATAAATTAAATTTAAATATTCTCTCTAATTAAAATATAAAATAAAATCGAATATATATTATTATTTATATTTAAAAGTTGATATTGAGACTAAATAATATATATGAGTTTATAAAAAAAAATCATTAAAACTTGTATATTTTAATGTTGGTAAAAGTAGATAGTTATGGTATAAAATATATTATTTTAACCACTAAAAGAGTTTTTCAACAGAAAAAAAAAAACCACCAAAAGAGTTTAAGGCATAAGATACCACAAGTTTCATACGATTTTGTCTAATTTTTGAAAGAGCAACTACTTTTTGAAATAATATATTTTAATGATTTATAAAAATGTAGTGTATTTATGATTTAATACCACTAAAAGTCATAAGAAATATATTTATGACATATATAAAATAACAAGTGTATTATAAATATTAAATAGATGCTATTATTTTTATAATATCAGTCTAACTTCTACATATATTATATTGTTTTCTAAAGTTTCCTCTAAAGTAATAAAAGAGTATAGTAAGTATTACTTATCATAAATCAAGTCCCAAATTAATTATATTGACAAGATTTTTTTTAGAGGTTGTTTATAAAAAGAGGTTTACTTACTCAATCTATTAATTGTGGGCATAAAATAATAATTATGCATTATTACAAATGCAGATTATTAATATCGTGCCCAATAATTAATGAGGTACGAATTATTAATCTTAATACTTAATAATTAATAGAATGAAATTGTCAAAATTTTAAATTCTTATGATTTATTAGTGGTTTTTTTTTTCAAATAAAAAATAAAGGTAAAATAATAATTTTTTAAAAAAAATTAGACAGTTCATAAGCCGAAAATTGATCCATCGAACTATCGAACCGAGTGAACCTGCTCAAAATTGACCTAAGTTGGGCCTGTCCCGGTTTTGACCTGACCACAAGTCTAAATTTAAGGATGAACAATGATAGGAGTTGGTATGTCCAATTAAAAGAGTTTATATCAAATGATATGTCATCAAGAGGGAGAATTGGGGAAGAATCGAGTGTGCTTGTAAGGCACGATACAAATAGTGGAGAATGTAAGTAATTTTAAATCCTTTATAGAGTATACAAAAAAATAAAAAAGTCATAGAGTTATTTATCTTTTTATTGATAAAAGATTAATTCACAGTTGAGGTTACATCCTCTATACAAAGTAAGTGATGTGAACCCTATAAATAAAGGTGAAGAATATATGGAAGATCATATATGAAAATATTGTTCTTGATTTGTTTGGTAATTAAATAACCAAAAATAAATATTAATTTGATCTCTCAAAGAAAACAATAATTCATCAAAAGATATTTGTTAAATGAGAGGTTATTTATTTGTCCTCTTAAAACCTTGTGAATTAATTGTAGAAAAAAAAACTAAAAAGGACAATTTAAAATAAAATAACAAAATAAGAGCAAATACAATGAAAACCTTACTAAATATGAGAAAACCTTAATAACTATGGATAATAAAAAGACTTTAAGTATTAATTTTTTTACTCCAATTCACACCTTTTTTTTTTTCTAAATTAATAATAATAACATTAATAAGATTTAAGCTAAATTTCAAACTTGATTCATAATATGTACCTATATCATTAAAGGTCTTGCTAACAACTCTATTAAATGAATCTTAAAACATTTTAGCTTTGCTAGATGTGAATGTTCTTGTAATCACCTAAAGCTTATCTAATGAATCAATATGAGATGGTCCTCCTTTTGCCATGATAGCTATGCTCTACTTTTATTTTAAGGGTATAGCTGTATTGTATGCATAAGATTATAAACATTGAAATATTCAACTTTCCAAACAAGAAAATGGGAGAAAGGGGAAAAAAAGGAAAATTGCTTGGAGTTTGGAGCATAAACTATGCTAGTGTTTAGCTACTAGAATTAAGGGTATAAATAAGATGAGCCTACTTACAAGTTACTCAAGTTTCACCGTATATTTACTTGAATTCAACTCAGTCATAGTCGAGTTAAGTTTAAAGCTCGAGCTCCTCGAGTAGCTTATTAAGTCAAGCTTGAGCTCTTTGAGTAGCTTATTGAGCCAAGCTTAAACGAGCCCAATCAAACTCGAGTTGAGCTTAAAATATTAGTTGAGTTTGAGCTGAGTTAAGTTTAAATATTATTATTATTTTAATTAAATTTATATATTTTTTAAGATTTTGGGGTTTAAATGAGCTTAATTAAGTTAAGCTTGAGTGTTATAAATTAAAGCTTGATTGAATTCGAGTCTAGTTTGAGTTTTAAGTTTTTCCATTCAAGTTAAGTTCAAACTTAGTGCTATATTATCTCGAGTTGACTTATTTACAACCTTAACTAAAATTAGGTATGATGGGAATCAAATTACGGAGCCTCTGATCCGCAACCGAGCTCGAAGACTAAAAGGGCTGGTATTACGCCCCGAAGTCGCAAAGTCGTAACAGTCCCGCTGTATAAACCATTCTATGATAGTAATTGGCTTCATAGTACCTACCATAGACATGATCTACACAAGGTGTTAACGACTCTTCGCTTGGAAGTAAACAGTTCAATTAAATATTTAACTACAATTATGATAAATATCACTAATTTTGAATAAATGTATATAAATATATGTAAAGTCTATAGAACTTCCTAGGAATTTCTACATAAACACAACGGTTCACTGATTTATATAATAACTATTAGTCTTTCATCCTTACTACAAAGGACACACTAGCTACACATCACTACTAAATAAATTGATCCTTACACCCTTAGCTTAAAAAAAACTAACCTTTGGATAATTGTAAGGCAGCATAATACTTGAAGTATTTAGAAATTAGGACCTGTAAAAGGATCTATAAGGGTATGAGCAACTACAGTTCAGTAAGTTGAAATAGAGACTCATGAATATATACAAACACAAACAAGATTATCAAACAATTATTTTCATGCAATGCAGTAATCAAGTGTCATCGCACAACGTAGTCCGGTTCGTTGTGAAATAAGAGAAATTTCACTCGCTCTAATCCGGGTTGAGGAGTTTTCATGTTATACAGCAGCTCACAACCAAACCCAGGCTTATGCAATGGAGACCTCGCTCCTCCCGTGACTACCTTCGAACCATTGACTTTACCCTCGTCGTGACCTCCTCTCTTGTCACTTAGTTCGACTAAAGATGAAGAATGAACCATTATGTAATCTTGCACTATCCCTTTCGAAGGGGTCGGTATTTGGTTAGAGAATCTTAATGATCCCCTAACGGGTTGCAATGCATAACATTTTAGGTCATTAAAGTCGAATAAGATTAAATTTCATTTAGGATTTTCAAACAATTCACCCAATTCAATCATAACACAAAATCAATCATATCACAAATTTCAGTACGAATTCAGATACCTTAAACACATGCGTAAACTACTTACAATCACAACCATATATAATCCTAAGTCTCCGAATACCATAAAAATAGTACTCTAATACAGTAAGTAATAAACCAACTTACTTGGAATTTCTCAATCGCCCGATCACTTAATCGTAAGCTGATTCATCTCTAGGTATCCTATAATACAAATAGGTCTTTTTAGTACTTATATTTTAAGGATTCATATTCTAAGTTATAATTTAATTCATTTTTTCCATATATAACTATTATGTACTACTGATTCTTTTTATCCTATTTTGGGGTTTGGATCCTAAATTAGATTCTAGTTTTGATTCCGAAGTCTTAAATATGCTCGAATCCTAATGTGAAATTAATCATATTAAGCTTGAGTATTCTAATATCCTATTGGGTCTTAATTTAGTATTCTAAACTATTCGGTATATGCTAATCCTAATTAGGGTATCGGATTTATTCCCGATGTGAGAAAATCTTACATTTTTTATATAATTAAATTTTGTTTCAAATTTAGTAAATTCTGATTTTTATTATAATATTATCTAATTAACCCTAATTTTTCAGATTTATTAAATTTTCAATTCCTCATGTTCCTAATTTTCTACAATTACTATCTAATTCCTAAATTAATTACACTTAATACTCCAAAGGGTAGGATTAGGTTTCCATATCAGAGATTAACATCCCTAAACATCTAATTACTATTTAAATTAGTAATTAGTGTCTTAATCACCTAATTAACCCAAAATTACCCAATTTTTCCATCATTTTAGGGCTAAAAATTAATTTTAAAAAAATGGCTTCATAACACTGTTTTATATCACTTAAGCATTCTACAAAAAAACATTGAGCTTTAAACTATACTCTTAAGCCTATTTATTTTTAGTTCTAATTATACTCAGTTTTGTTTAATTTATTAAGAATCCTATATTTTTAAATATGATTAAACTAAATCACTATTTTTTCCTAAATTTACATATAATAAAACCTTATAATAACAAGTTTCATAATTTTCTGGGCAAAATAACTAATTTTAAGAAATTATATAAAACCGGAGTAGATAAGGGACTCACTCGGTTTGATGCTTTTTGGCCGTCCAACTCCAGTCCAAGTGTGTCGGCCAGCCTAGACGGTAGGTCTGGAGTGGGGTGGTAGTGGTGGCTCGGTCCCAGGTGGTGCTAATGTGTGAGTTTGGCTCACTAGCCCTATCTGCACAATTTTTTTTTTGTTTTTTTTTTCTAGTTTTTCTCTTAAATTTTTTAAGCTCTTTATTTTTCTCTAATTCCTAACTGTCCAAAGGAATTCTGTGAATTTTTTCCCTATTTATAGAGCTTGGTGGTAATTAATATACATTAAATTAGACAAGACATTGTCCAAATCCCTTAATTTTTGGCTTTTATGTTGTTTGATTCTAATTGGCTAATTTTTCTTCTTTAGCTCCTAACTTCCCACGATTAGATATTCATCATTCCCTATCCTTCTGATTTTTTCTCAATTAATTAATAATTTTCTTTAATTACTTACTAACTTTTTGGCTAATTTAAGTAATTTCGCGTATTTCTATCTACACGTAAATACATATGGGGTACATGTGAACATTCTTAATTATTATTTAGGTCATTCTATAATTTTTAGTATACATATAATCTATCTCTAGTAATTTATTAGTTATTAGATTACATTTTTCGCCTTTTCGGTAATTAACAATTATTATATTTAAAATTTGAAAATTTTATAGTCTCTTATTTTATTACTTATTTTCTTAAATTCAAGTTTATGGGGTCGTTTTTACTAATTTTTCTATCGATAGTTTATAGTTTGGGTTTGATTGGATTCTTTAATCGATTTTAACCGATCGTCTTAAACCTTATATTCTAAGTTCAATCCTCCAGTCACTTGGTTTAACTTTAGGGCTTACAACTGGCACGATGAATCCTTATGTTTTAACCAACCGTTGCTGAGGCCGAATACACCTCTAATGCCGTGCCGTATGACTGCCCATTATTGTGTGATATGCCGAGTTAACGATTACTCTCTGTTGCTGAGTCGACTAATTACTCAGCCTCTTCCTTGTCGAGAAGCTGAGAGAGAAAGACTGGACTAACTAGGTCATCCCTGCTCAAACAAACCCATGCGTCCGTACTTTTTATTCACATATACTAATAACTTCACTAATGCAGTATTGCTACGTGTATTGTATCATGTGTAAAATCTGTAGCACCGGTGATAGTTTTCCTTGTATATTTATTTTTACCCTTTCGTATCATGTAATATTACTTCTTTAAAAAATGTCCTTTTTGTTTTTTTCCCTTTGGAAAAGTTGTCTTAGTTTACGGGTATAAATACTCCTGTACTTGTAGTTGTAAGGGATTAGATAATCTTTAATATATTTTTGAGTACCTTCTTCCCTGCGTAAACACTTTTGTTTACTCGCGGCATCACTCTTATCATTTTCCTTAAGCAAGGTTAGGTGTCGAATAATCTCATTAGACCAATTTATGCATCACATCAAATTGCATCGTGAGTTCTCGGAAGTTCCATTAGTGCGTCATATCCTCTAGAGCTATTCGTGAGTTTTGCTTACTGTTTTCGTCCTTTCTTTTCACCCTTTTATACCTTTCCCCATTGACTCTTTTTGAGCTTTCTGTAAGCTCGGACTCATTCAGTGATTGGCCTTGTTTGTTATTGGTTAGGTTCACATCATCTTGGTATCAGAGTGGAGGTTTTGTGTGAACTATAGTTAACTCTTCTTGGATTTCTATTATACTTTGTTTTTGCCTATTTGAAACAGAGTTAGTTAGTAAGTTCATTTGACTACGGTATTATTAGTTGTTTACTTTTTGAAGTGTTTGTTTAAATTTTGAATCTGTGAGGAAAAATTACAGACCCAAATATGAATGTTGGTATCGGTAATGATAGTAGAGTTGTCCACCATGGGCGTTAGTCTCAGGAAACTCCTAGAAGCACTGACAAGAGACTCGATGAGGTAGCTAACCTCCTGGTAGATCTGACTCAAGCTGTTTATGCACTGTCTTGTTGACCTACTGAGGCTGCACAAAACACTCTATAAGCTGCTCAACCTGTTAGAGGTTAGAACCCAGCTCAACCATTTTGAGATGGAGGAGTTGGCGGACGAGTAAGGTGAATGATAGACTTGAAAGAGCTAGATGAGGACAAAGAAGAGTATTTTGAAGAGGAGTGTATACGAGTCCCCAGAGCATCCAACCATGTGAATCTTCGGATTCTGAGTTTTGATAGATTTGGGAATGTTGACAAGTATCTGGATTGGGAAGAGAAGGTGAAGCGTGTGTTTGATTATTACTAGTATAAGGATTACAAGAAAGTGAGGACTGCTGTCATTGAATTTTTTGGATATGTCGCTATGTAGTAAAAGAATTTTCAGGCCATGAGAAGAAGAGAGGGGTATTGAGAGATTATACTAGGTTCGAGATGAAGAAGGTGCTTAGAAACAAATTCGTACCCGAAACATACCTCTAAGATACTTTTACACGGCTTCGGGAGCTGAGACAAGTAGGCTGAACTGTTGATGAATATGTTCAAGAATTTCAAATGCTTATGATAAGATGCGAAGTGGAGGAACCACCTACCCAAATAGTTTCAAGGTTTGTCACTGGGTTAAGAGGAGACATCCAAGACATTGTGGAACTCTAATGATTT
The DNA here is from genome assembly GCA_024138015.1 of Lumnitzera littorea. NCBI lineage: Eukaryota > Viridiplantae > Streptophyta > Magnoliopsida > Myrtales > Combretaceae > Lumnitzera > Lumnitzera littorea. Next base: position 1,397,568 of record JAMXBB010000009.1, on the reverse strand, counting down.
GATACAATGAATGAAGCTGTTAGGATTGCTCAATGGGTAGATAAGCAAAGAAGAAGCTGAGGAGCGACTAGAGTGCCAACTAGCTGACCCAGAAAAGCAAGTAACTGGACACAGCTAAGTAGCAAGCCGAGAAGTAGGATAGATGTCAGAGCTAAGCAGAAAAGCCGACCCGTACGTACGAGAAAGGGCAAAGGTCTGGTAGGAAGACTAGCCAAATCAAATGCTTTAAGTGCTAGGGGTTCGGACATATAGTTGCTCGGTGCCCGAACCGAAGGACAATGGTCATTAAGGGAGACACCCCGAAGTTAGACGTAGAGAATACAGATGAAAAACCCGAGGAGGAGGAGGTTCTTGCTGTGAAAGAGTTGATCGAAGAAGACGTGTATGTTGAGGACTTAGATTAGCTACTCATGGTTGTCTGACGCACTATGAGTACGGAGCCCTCATGAGAGGAGGAGCAGAGAGAGAACTTATTTCATATCATCTGTAAGGTGAATGAACAGACATGTGCCCTCACCATGGATAGTAGGAGCTACACCAATATGGCATCAGTTGACCTCATCTCAAAACTGAGGTTACCGATTGTTGAGCATCCGAAGCCATACAAGTTGCAATGGTTAAGTGACAAGGGAGCATTACATGTCACTTAGCAAGTACTATTGCCGATCATTATCGGCAATTACTTCGACCAGATTCTCTGCGACATACTGCCCATGTGCACTTCCTATGTGTTGCTAGGAAGACCGTGGTTGTTTAATAGGAGAGTCATCCATGACGGTTATATGAATACTTACATGTTCGAGAAGGATGATTAGAAGATCATGCTGAATCCGATGTTGCCAAGAGAGGTTCATAAGTTACAGATGAAACTTGCTTGCGGATCAAAGAAGGTTTTGGTGCTGAGTAGAGCCGAGCTTTGAGAGGGCATTAACACTAATGAGCCGACCCTCCTGTTGGTTAGGCAACTATTAGAAATAAAGGAGTGGAATGATTTACCCTAAGAGGTAAAGGAACTGTTGGATGAATATGCTGACCTGTTCCCAAAATAATTGCCAGCAGAGTTGCCCCTGACCTGAGACATAGAGCACTGCATTGACTTAGTACCCGGCGTTATACTACCAAATAAGCCATCTTATCGCATGAATCCCGAGCAGGCTTCTAAGCTTCAACATCAAGTCAATGAGTTGCTGGAAAGAGGATACATGAGAGAGAGTCTCAGCCTTTATGTCGTGCCTGCACTTCTAGTACTGAAAAAGGATGGAACTTAGCGGATGTGTGTTGATAGCCGAGCTATGAACAAAATCACGATCAAATATAGGTATCCGATCTCAAGGCTAAAAGACATGTTGGATGAACTGAGTGGAGCCAAAATTTTTAGCAAGATTGATCTCAAATATGGCTACCATCAAATTCTCATAAGACTAGGAGATGAGGGGAAGACTGTGTTTAAGACTCGACATGGACTATACGAGTGGATGGTCATGCCCTTCGACTTATCAAATGCTTCAAGCACCTTCATAAGACTTATGAATCATGTGTTGAGACATCTTATCGGAAAGTGTGTCGTGGTGTACTTTGATGACATCCTGATCTACAGTGCCAACATACCAAGTCACTGTGAACACATCAGAACAGTCCTGGATATCCTTCATACCGAGAGACTATTCGGCAATTTGAAGAAATGTTGCTTCTACTAGGAGGAAGTGGTATTCTTGGGCTATGTAGTCAGCGGAAGAGGCTTGTGAGTCGATGATGAGAAGATTTGAGCAATTGTTAAATGGCCGACCCCTACTACTTATGCAGATGTGAGAAGTTTCTATGGACTGACTTAGTTTTACCGAAGGTTCATCAGGAACTTTAGCACTTTGCCGTACCACTAACTGAATTAATGAAGAAAAACACCAACTTCCGATGGGGAGAAAGGGAGGAGAGGAGTTTTGCTAAGATTAAGAAGTGATTGACCTCTACCTCAGTATTAGTGCTACCTGACTTTGATAGAATTTGTGAGCTAAAGTGTGATACATCAGGCATTGGAATAAGCGTTGTCCTGATGTAGGAAGGCTAATCAATTGCCTTCTACAGTGAGAAGTTCTAAAGACCTCGGCTAAATTACTTCGTGTATGATAAAAAGCTCTTAGCACTAATCCGTGCACTACAAGTATAACAGCATTATTTATTTCCGAGAGAATTTGTCATATATACTGACTACGAGTCATTGCAGTACCTCCGAAGTTAGACCAAGCTATCCAAGTGGAAGGCGAGATGGGTTGAATTCTTTGAAGGATTTAATTTTGTGATCAAGTACAAGAAAGGAAAGAGCAACGTGGCTGTAGATGCTCTATCGAGGAGGCATGTGCTCTTATCAGAACTGTAGATTAAACTGTTTGGTTTTGCAAGTATCAAAGAACAGTACTCTGAGGACCCACACTTTGGACTAATAATTTCGAGATGCATGGATAAGAGAATAGTGGACGAATATTATGTGTAGGATGGTTATCTATTCCGAGGCGAAAAACTATGCATACTAACCTGTTCTTTACGGGAATTATTAATTAAAGAAGCCTACGGTGGAGGACTCTCCAGACATTTTGGAGAGAGAAGGACCTGTGAACTAGTGAATGGCCAATTCTTTTGGCTGAGAATGCGAAGAGATGTGCACCGAATGGTCAAAAGTCGTGCTATGTACAAAAAGCTAAGTGCCGGGTTGAATGAGGGAAGGCGATGCCTTTACCTATTCTGACGAGGCCGTGGATTGAACTAAGCATGGACTTTGTTCTCGAACTGTTGAGAACTACTCGAAGAAAAGATTTTGTAATGGTCATTGTGGATCGGTTTAGTAAGATGGCACACTTCGTGCCCTATACCAAAACTAACGACGCTTCGATTATTGCTTCGATTTTCTTGCAGGAGATTATACGGATACACGGCGTGCTGAGGAGTGTAATTTCTGACAAAGACCCGAAGTTCTTAAGTCATTTTTAGAGAACCCTATGGCATCAGCAGGGAACCAAATTACTCTTCAGTACCTCTTGCCACCCCCAAATTGATAGCCAAATAGAGGTAGTTAATCGTACTTTGGGTTTACTGCTCTGAGCTGCAGTTGGTAAGAACTTGGTCGACTGGGACGTCTTCTTGCTAGTGGTTGAGTTTGCTTACAACCAAATCGTACATGACACCACTAAGCAGACTCTCTTCAAAGTGGTTTATGGATTCAATCTTGAGTTACCCTTTGACCATATCTCTATAACCGCACCTACGCAAGAGGACCCCGACGCCTCGGCCAAGGCACAATCCTTTCAACACATCTATGATAAGGTCACTCGGCACATTGACCAAGTTGCCGGAAGAATGCATGAAAAGACTAAGGGTTGGTCGACAAAACAATTTCAACTAGGAGACTTGGTATGACTACACCTCATCAACGAATGGTTTCCGAACAAAAAGAGAAACAAATTATCTACAAGAGCGGAAGGACCTTTCAAAATCCTCCAGAGAATTAGCGATAACGCCTATAGGTTGGAACTACTTAAGGACTATGGGGTTTCTGACACCTTCAATATCGTCAATCTCAGTCCATATCACCCTGACAGAGAATTGAATGAACACCATTCGGATTTGATCCCAAATCCAAAACATCCTAAATGGAATGATGTGAATCAAGCTACGGGGCTCCTAACCCGTAGCCTAGCTCGAGGACTAGAGGGGCTAACACAATAAATCCTTATGTTCTAACCAACCCCTACCAAAGCCGAATACCTTTTTGTCGAGTCATCTTTAATGCCGTACCGTATGACCATCCATTATTGTATAGTATGTTGAGTTAATGATTACTCTTTATTGCCAAGTCGACCAATTACTCGGCTTCTTCTTTGCCGAAAGGTTGAGAGAGAAAGATCGGACTGACTGGGCCATCCTTGCTCGGACAAACTTATTCGTCAGTTTTTTTTTATTCGCATATACTAACAACCTCGCTAATGCAGTATCGCTACGTGTACTGTATCATGTGTAGAATCTGTAGCACTAGTGATAATTTTTCTTGTATATTCGTTTTTACCCTTTTGTATCATGTAATATTGCTTTTTTAGGAAATATCCTTTTTGTCTTTTTTCGTTTTGGGCAAATTACCTTAGTTTGTAGGTATAAATACCCTTGTACTTGTAGTTGTAGTTGTAAGGGATCGGATAATCTTTAAAACACTTTTGAGTACCTTCTTCCCTACGTAAATACTATTGTTTACTTTCGGTATTACTTTTATTTTTTCCCTTAAGCAAGTTTAGGTGGTAGGTAACTACATTGGACCAATTCGTGCGTCATATCGAATTGTGCAGTGAGTTTTCGAAAGTTCCACTGGTATGTTATATCCTCTAGAGCTGTTCATGGGTTTTACTTATTATTTTCGTCTTTTGTTTTCAACCTTTCCCCATTGACTCTTTTCAAGCTTTTTACAAGCTCAGATTCATTCAGCAATTAACAAGTTCAGCAATTAACCTTGTTTGTTTTTAGTTACAGTTTTCATCAAGGTATGATAAGGAGAATCGTTTAGCATAGTATAAGGAGTATTAAACAGTATTATATCACATTTTGGTGTGTGCAGTATTAGACATAGATTTTTATGATTAAAAAAATAAAAAAATTTATTACTCATAATATAAATTACAGTAAAATTTGATATTGTGATTTGAGAAACTCTATATGAGGTTATTTTTGGAATTTTTAAGACATATTTGTTATGTACGAAGTTAAATGGTTCTTTGTACCATCAAATATATGGTATCAATTTTTAAGTTTTTGTACTCTTTACCTCTTTTGTTTAATACCATAGACAATTATGCAAACCAAATAGAAGTTTTGTACAATTTTATACCATTATAGTTATCAAATGATGCTTATGCTTTGGTTTAACGAGTAAGGCACTAAATATACTAAGCCAATTCATAAATTGCTTGAGTTCAGTGTAAGTTTTACTCAAATTAAATTCAAGAATGGTCGACGAACTCAAACTCGAGTAGCAAATCAAGTCGAGTTTTACTGAAATTCAGATTCGTGAGCCTATTTGAGTTTTGTGTAATTTTTAATTTTTTGAATATAAGTAAGTTCAAGATTATTTAGGAATAATTTATAAATATTCAAGCTTAATCAAATAAATTAAGTCGAACTCGAGCTTACAATCTATATTTTCAAGTGAAACACAAATTAAAAATTTAGAACTCAACGAAACTCGAGTTTTAAGCTTATAGGTTATGTTTAAATTCGAATTTAATATTACATTAATTCAACTTAATTCGGTTATACTCAAGTATACAACCTTTCACCTCTTATATGAAATTAACATTAATGTGGGGGAGTTGCACATCACATCAAGGGAGACAAATAAGAAATGCAGACTATATGCCGTATGAAGCATTTGACTTAGGTATCATTAACGAAGGGGGTGCATATGCCTTAAATAAGTATAAAAGAAGAAAAAATAATAATAATAAAGAAGAAGAAGAAGAAGAAGAAGGTGGAGGAGGAGGAGGAGGAGGAGGAAGCGAACCAGGGAGTTGTAGGAAGCGAGGATAGGGTTTGCTTCCATCGTGGGTTGGGCAGTTGGGTTTCTGCTTGCTCGAAGCAGAGTGGTGGTTCAGTAGCAGGTTTCAGTGTGTGGTGGTGATTTGGAGAGGGTCGTTGGGTCTAGTCAATGGTGGTTCGTGTCAGGTGGGGTTTATTAGGTGGTTTCGAAACGGTGGATGGTGGTGATCATGTCCGAGGGGTGGTTGTGGTCGAGATCAACGATGGAGATCCATTGGAAGTAGGTGTTTGATGATAAAATGGGTTATCCGAAATAAGTGTAGAAGCTAAAGCTTCTGACTTTGGTGGTTGAAGTGATCTTCAGTGTAGATTGTTGTTGTTGTTTCAAGCTTAGGGAGGTTAAAATTTATAGAAAGAAGGCGAGAGGAAGAAGATAAGATTGAGCTCGAAGAGGATGAAGCTCACTGGAAAATCGAATCCGAAATTCGATCTCTTAATCCATGTCAGATTTTGGTCTAGTGATTGTCAAATGGAAATCTGGGATTACGATAAAACTTAAGCCCAAGATTTGAACATGATCCGTGTCAAAAATGACGATTAGGCTCATGGATTATAGCCATTGGCTTTCAAAATCTAATGATTATGGCCGGATTTGTAATTGGTCGTCCATTTAAGGCCATTGATTTGAGTCAATTTGTATCAAAACCTATGACAGTACCCCTGTTTCCCGGCCGGTGTCCTGTGGACATCGCACGTCTACTAGATACGGCGGCGTTTTCTTTCATTTTTTCTTTCGTTTGTTATTGTTGTTTTTCGTTTTTATCTTATTATGTTATTATTTTTCATTTTTTAATATTTTCTTCTTCTTTTGTTATTATTCATTAGATTCTACTATTTTCTATTTATTCTTTATTTTCAAAATTTTAAAAATTTATAATTTTTATGACTTTTTTTTTTCTGATTTTTGCAATTTTCTCTTTTACTTTTTGTAATTTTTAGTTTTCTTGTTTTCTAAAAAGGATAAAAATGAGATATCGATGATATTGATTTAATATGTTTTATAAATATATTATTATATTAAAAGGATAAAAATGAGATATCAACGATACTGATTTAATATGTTTTATAAATATATTATTATATCAAACAATTGGGTCCTTGTTATCAATTTATAATGGATAATAGTGGATAAGTAAGTTTATCTCATATCGATGTTCTTACCAATTCAATAATAGCCTATAGCGAACATATGCTTTTGAGATTTGTGCATCATATATGATTATAGTAGCGTGCATCATGAGAGTTAATTTAATCATAACTTATTTGTTTTGCTATTTGGTGTGTCGTATCCATATAGTAATTTGTCCATATTCCCCTTAATTTCGTTCAAAAATATGTAGACAATTCACGAAAATATATCTTTTATTTACATTTGTTTATCATAAATCCTAGACTTGCCTTCCATATAAATTCAATCTAATCCATTCGATTCAATCCACCCTTTATTTATCTTAAACCTAGGCCATTCTTTATTTGTGTTAAAGTAAGGAAATGATATATTATTTGTTGAAGTATATTTGTGTTGTTTGATTCCTTTATTATATTTGAAAATTAGGTTTAGGGTTTGTAGTTAAATGGAAAAAAAAAAAGAAAAAAAATTGGCTATGGTATTATTTGATAGTATGGTAGTTAACATGTAGAGCATGTCTAGAGATTTGATTGTTTTTTGCTGTTTAAATTTGTGGTTGGTTGTGATATGTAGATTTGTAGGTAGTTGTTGTTAATAAACATTTCTCGTGGTGATAATTAGTGGGGTTAAAATGTTTTTTTTTTTTTTTGTTTGGATCAATGGAGTTAAAATGTTAATTATTGTGGATGTGTTCTTAGGGGCTGATATTTTGGAATTAATGTTGTGGTTGGACAAGAAATTTAATTTTGTTGAATAATTTCAATTTCTTGAATGATTGATATAATTTATACCATCCAATACTCTTCATAATATTGATGATTACAAAAGCTAAAACCCTAGTACAAAAAGAGGGATATTAAGAAATAGGAAGTTATCGAGGCCCTCTAATGCTTAATTAGACTAAAGACTGTAGACACCTAATTTTTGTCTTTCCCATAGTTCTAATTTTTGTTTTTTATGGGGTCCTAATTCCAAAATAAAAAAAATAAAAAAAATAAAAAATTGAAAAAATCCTAAAAATACAAATAAAGTGAGAAAAGAAAAAATTATAAATTTTTTTAGAATTTTAGAAAATAATTTATTTTAAGGTCAATATTTTTAATTTTAGCTCAGTTCAAATAATTATTTTAGAGAGTTGTGTGATTTAAGTATAATTTGATTATACTAAATATCGAGATATAGACCAACGGCCTAATGAATAAGCATATAAATTTAGCATTGGGTATTAGTTAGCAATTTTGGGTTTGAATCTCGCTAGGCATTTATATGCCTTTTATTGATTACATTTCCTTTTCTTTTTTCTGACCTTGGTCAGGTAGCGATTCCAAAAAATTTTCTAAATAAAAAATTGGAATTTCTCAATTTTTTTAATCGATGATTAATATTAAATAGGTTTGGGTTTAGTGTTAATCAGAAAGTAGAAAATTGAATTAAATAAAAAAATTGAAAATTCAAACTCGACAAGGACTATCCGATAAAACACATAAAGTCATGCCTTAAACTTAAAAGGGTATGGTTAATCCACTACATATTTCCTATCTAGGGGAAATATGTAAGGGTTATCTCCTAAAATCTTCAACTCTTCATGTCTAAAGTAACTACCTGAAAACCATTTTCCCTAAGTGGGATGAGCAAAAAGCTTAACAAATACCATACTATGTATATATATACATATACAATAGTCCCTTAAGAGCCCATGATTTACTAATTACAATAATCACATCCATTATTACATATTTACTTAATCCAAGCACTTCACACACATAACAGAACATTGTTAAGTTTAAGGTTTGCAACACTTAAATCTCGCTACTCAACATGGTTGATTTATAGTTTAGTGCTAGACATAGCTTAACTAAGCTTATAGAACCAGCAACCATAAACATGATTCTATAAAGCATGAGTCTATGATACTACTATATGCGAAGGTTGATCTCATTACCATTTGTTGAAACCATTAATTATATCATTATGAATTTGTCAATTAATATAAGCAATTGAGCCCGTTTACAATGTTATGGTCAATACCCCATTCTATTGATTTGCCTATCATTATAACTTCCTTTTCTCTCATTGATTGCATCATATTTGACTTACTTATATTGACAACCCATAAATTCAACTTAGGGGCCTTAGCACCTAATCTATCCTCTTCATTCAAAAAGTGTAGGACTACACTATAAACTTCGCAATCAGGTATTCGATATGTATAATTTAGGGTTTGATTGGACAACTTACCTGATTGCCTAAATTTTATAATGGAGATAGGAATATTAGTAGAATGATATTGTGAGTTTGGATTTAAAAAAATAAATAATTAAATATTATAATATTAAGTTATATGTATATTATTCGTTATTTATCGGAAATGCGTAAAATGAGTTTTGATAATTAACAAATCAATAGAGATAAATTATATGTATATTAAATATCATAAAATAACAAAAAAATATTTATGAGCATTTCTTTGTACTATATATATATTTTTGTGTAGGTAAAAATACTAGAAATTACTTGAAATATATTGAAATAATGCTAATTAATTAAAGAAAATTCATAAAAAATCAAGAAAATTGTTAAAAAATGCACACTGGTCTGCAAATGGGCCATGGAAAACTAGAAATGGAGAATGGAATTCAACTAATAGAAATTAACCAACTAGAAAGTGAAAAAAAGAAGAGAAAAAGATAAGGACACTTAGCAATTAAAAATTAAAAGAAAACCCTAAACCCTTCTATAAAAATCAAAAGACCCCCACTAAAACTTAGTTCAGTTAGTTGCGAGTCTAGAAAAATTAGGGAGAGATCAATAAGAGAGGAGAGAGTATTTTTATAAAAAAAAAAAATAGTAACAATAACAAAATAGTGTACATTTAGGGCTTATAAGGTAAACTTACACCCAATGACCATTGGGAGAGGAACTGCCACCACCAATTGACATCAAAACTACTACTTGGTTGTGTCAACAATGGTGGAGCCACCACTGATGGGTAGAAGTCTTTTAATTGGTGAGTTTCGATTTCTCTTCAGAATTTGTTTAATTTATTAAAAATATTGAATATGTATGAAAAATTATGAAATTTAGTATTCTGGACTATTTTCATATGTCAATTTAGAGAAAAATATGAATTTGATAAAATGAGGTCTTAGAATATATCATTATTAAAAAATCACTAAACTCGAATTAGTTTTCGATTTTGATTTTAATGACCTTAATGATGTAATTTTGACTTTAATTTTTTTTTCTAGACTATTTAGGATACATATGATAGTGATATGAAGAGTTTTTTTTTTTGAAAATTTATTTTCTAAAATTTTACTTAATTTTTATGCTTTAAAATCACGCATAAAAGACAATTTATGGGTTTAATTTAATGATTTAATGTTAATTTGAGATAAATATTGATTTAATATGTAATTAGATATCTTGAGATGTTAATTGCTAATATAGGCTAGTAATTGTGGAGTTTGGGGTATTAATTGTATGTATTATGCATTTTAGATAATAATAATAAATGAATAAAGGGTAAAAGTGTATATTTAAGTTAATTTTATGATTTAGGGATTAATTAGGTATAAATTATGATTTAGGGTATAATTAAATATCTTGATATGTTATTGAGTAAAGAAGAATGATATTTGTAGCATTAGAAATGTTAGATAAGTAATTTAAGTGTAGATTATGTAATAATACATAATGTGTATATATAGAAAATTAAATGAATAGAAAATATTAGGTTAAAATTGATAATATTATAAAAGTAATAATATAAAATAAATCTGATATGGAATGAATATTTAGGTAATTATATGAAAAATATAGGTTATTGTTATATCGAGAGCAAATTCGATAGTTAAATGAAGAATATAGTATACTGTATCGATTGAGATATCGTTTAGAAGCCAAAATGGGGATTTAGGATATTTAAGTATAGTAAGATAAATTTCACATATTAATTCGGAAGGAATTCTTAGAGTATACATATAAAACCCGTAATCATAAACTAGTTTAGAACTAAGTTGACTATTGGAAATATAAAAGTTGAATAATTGAGTAAAATTGTAATTTTAAACAAAAAATTAATAATTTAAAGCTTATATATACAAACATATGTATGAGTGGTTATGTTATAATGTAGGCAATTTTCGATCAGAATCTGATTCAAAAGCAAAATCAAAATTATGGCTAATAGAAAAAAATAAGAGAGTAAGTCATTTATAAGACTTACAAACAAAAGGTAATCAAAACGTAAACTAGAACTTGATTCAAAGGCTAAACTAGAGTTAGAATAAGAAGCAAATTCAGAACTTAGTTGAATAAGAGGAGTAATCTCCAGATACCTAGACCTAAATAACTAAATGTTGCAGGACCCTAAATTAAAAATAATAATAATCTAAATTACATAATAAAATTTATTTATGGTAGTTATATGAGAATTAAAGCAATATTTATATTATAGGGATTATTAGTAACAGTCTGCTGTGAGTCATATCTTAAGTGAGTAGGCGAAAAGTTTAGGTAAATTTACGATCAATACATAACTATATTTTGGAGTACTGTTTCATAGTACTTCGAAGTTTAAGGTTATACTTGTTTATACTTATAGGTAGTTTAATTGTGTATATGCTTATGTGTGCATATTCTTAAATATATTGTATACTATTAGCTTATTGTACTGGTTTACAATTGTTTTGTATTGCATGATATGGATCGATCATCTTAATTGGACTTAATTATATATATGACTTGTAATTCTAAATCGGACCTGTAGGGCAACTTATTAAGGGAAATGATTAGGGTTCTTTAGCCAAATACTGATCCTTTCGAAAGGGATAGCGTTTGATAGCACGATTGATTAATTCTTTATTTTTAGTCAAATTAAGTGATAGAAGAAGAGGTCGCGGTAAAAGTGAAAGCATTGGTTCAAAGGTATTCATAGGAGGAGCGGTATCTCTATTGTATAAGTATGTGTTTGGTTTAACTTGTTGAAATGTGTGCTAAACTTTTTAACCTGAATTATAGTGGGTATAATTTGTTTAATCTTATGATGGATCGGATAACGTTGTGCAATAGTATTTGCTCGTCAGGTTGCATTAAAATAATTGGTAGATAACCTTGTTTATGCTTGATATATATTTTTAAGTCTTAATCCTAACTTACTAAGCAGTTGGTTGCTCACATCCTTATAAATGTTGTTGTAGGTACTAGTTAGGAAACAACTATATAACTACCTTGAAGCTAGCTATTGCTGAATCTTGAGCAGTGAGAAAATAAAAACTAAAGAATAAATACATTTATAAGGTTTTAGTTCTTAATTTAGAATCTTCAATTGTCAAATTAGGTAGTTTATAGGTAAGATTATACTATGAAATCATTGTGATATTTGAATTTTAGTATATATTTTTCATACTCTCTTAGATAAATAACATGTTTAATTTACGAACTATTTACTTTAAAGTAGGTTAATTATGGTTGCTTTGTGTAAATCAGGTTTAAGATAGTGACTGTAAGAACAGCTTTTATCCTATACTGGTTTGTACGGCAGATTGTTACGACTCTGCCGTTTCAGGAGGTAACGGTTCTAAGTGAGTATCAAAGTATACTTTTAGTGAACTTGCTTTGAAATGTTATAATTAAAAGAAGTAGATATTATAAGAGCATATTGAGAATAGGTAATAAATGGGTAGTTAAAAAATGTAGACTTTAGGTATATGTATATCTTATAGATAAAAGTAAAAGAGTATATGATAATAAAATCTTACTAATTTTCCTTTATGCTAACTTATAAGGCTATAGAAATAAACTTATGACTATTTAGTCATACTTAGAAGATCTAAAGGGAAGTAAAAAATGTTATAGCACTTAACGATAGAAGCTCCTATAAAACCTTCAGTAAAAGACTATAACTATGTATAGATGAAGTTATAGGACCTCGAGTAAAGAGTTGGCGAAGGTTATTTTTAGAAATTGTAGAATTTTTTATAAAAGGTGATGTAGAGCCCTTGAGAAGGAAAGTAGATAGAAACTTTTGTAAAAGGTGAGATAAAACCTAATAGTGACTTTGTAAAAGTTGTGGTAGAAGATAACTAAGTAGTAAAACCCAATAGAGTAAGAATTATAAAAGCTAATGTAGAAGGTTGGAATTAGAAGTCAAAGATGATGGATTTCTTATCTCTGGTAGTTCTAAGAACATATCACTAAGTGGGACATTGTTATTGAGTATAAGTATAAGAGTGAGATAAATGTAAGATAATTAGGAATATAATGAGATCCTTAACTAGTTTGGATGTGGAAGTAAACTTGAATAAGACTTAAGCAAAACATGAGTTAGATTTTAAATGAAATAGAGAATAGAAGTTTAGATGCATGTAGAATTTATGAATTGATAGGTGTAGCAATTGATAAGTGAAGCTTACAACTAAAAGCAATGAACTGGGTTAATTTTGGTGTTAGATCGAGTAGACTAATAGAGTAGTGAGAGTCGCCACTCGCTTAGGTAATTAAAAAAAAACGATAGTTTTAACACGTACTTACATTAACCTTTAAGGACTCGTCTAAATACTTGTCATAAAATCACATATACCTTAGTAACCTCCAACTGATAAGAGAACTCTTTTGTTAATCCAATATAATTAACTTCAACCATGTTTAGATTCTCAATATCTATAAGGTACATCATAAATTCTAAGTTGAAAAGATCCATTGCTTATATAGATGTTTATAGTTATGAATTTGGGTATACTTAAGATTGATGTTTGCTTCTATATATACATATATTACATAGTTGGGAATCTAAAAGCAATTATTGGAAATTGATGTAATTTAATCATTACTAAAATTACATCTTTTAGAATAATTTCAAACTATAATATTTATGACTCGTGTGTGATGTATTATATTTTGTATTATTATGTATAAAATTTGAAATTGATAAAAGACCTAACATGTATAAGAAACAATAAATATCTACCGTATATAACTCATACTAGAACTTGTGCTTTCTCTTCCCCCTTTAATTAAACTTTGTATAACTAGTAAATCTCATGTAACTAATAATTCGTTTATTCTTTATATCATGACTAAATATATTAAACTATTTATCATGAAAGTTTTCAATAGAAGTAGATCTACACTTTATCTCGTTTAGACCTATGAATCATGTGTGTGTATGTATATATATATGTACGCTAGGTTGATTATAATTGATAATTCTAATTGTAAAACCTAGTTGAGATTTAGGATAGAAGTTGATAGTAAACTACTTGAAACCAACTCATACATCAACCTTCACCCTTTTAATATATAAGATGAACCTTAAAGGATATCCTTTCTCATTCCTTATACCACATGCACCTAGTTACAATTTTGGTTTTTTTTTTTTTGATATCTTTACTCATTATGTTTTCTTAGGGTGTTTTAACTAGTCTACTGGTTAACTAGCTACTTGGGCGATCATCTACCACCTAGATTATTAGCTTGCCTTGCTTGGGTAGAATGGTTGACACTTAACTGTACGCATTATAGCCTTACTATTTATGCATTTTTTTTTTTGCCTAATCACTCTTCCAAACTTGAGTCTTATATAAATTTAAGGTAAAAAAATTCCTACTTGGCTTGAATTGACGCAATTCAATACTTGTGCCCATATACCTAATCAAACGTGCAATGAAGCTCCATTGATTCGATCTCATAAATCACCAACATCTAGCCTGTCCAGTTCATAACGTATACCTATAAGCCTTTGTCTCCCCCTGCTAAATACATTGTTTATTTATTTCAATAGTACCTAGCTATAGTTATTGAGACCTTGAGATCCTTTAATTGTTCTTAGGCATTGCCTCAAATCCTCCATACTCTCTTCATCTTAAGATTCCATGTAATACTTAAGTGAAGTAAAATAAACTTTTCTGCTACACAACTAGTACACACTTCAACAATTGTAAACAACAACACGAAGACTAGGATCCTTTACTTTATGGTCGATATTTACCATAGGCCCATTAGAAATAATCAACCATTATAGTAGGAACAAATTCTCAAACTTGATTCCTCTCATCACCACCAACCTTCCACTGATACCTCCATGTTACCAAGTCTCACTTTTCTATATTTACTAATATAATCCATCAATCTAAATAATGAAATATTATAGGACAACTTTAGCACACATCTCATATTTGACAATCATATACATCCATCCATTGTACAATTTGATTCAGACTCTACCTACATTGGTAATCTTTAGCCTCTAGTAATTGAACATTTGCATGTAACTAATCTATAGGTTATTAAGCTTATAGGTCTAGATCTAATTTCTCTTATAACTTACATGGAAAGTACTCCTACAGCCTAAGACCCTATTCAAGGATACTTCTGGACGTTAAATGTCAATAATACCATAAATCCATTACTCAGTAATTGCTACAATAACAACAACTTTATTTCTTTAGACATTCAGCCTTTATGTAACCCTTTAAGCCAAGGTTGCAGTGATAACATCTTATGCTTTGGCTTCTAAACCTTCTTTTAAAATTGCTATTGACGTTGAACCATTGATCCCTAGCAATTAGACCACGTATAACTACACCGCTCTTTGATCCCTTTTGGCTAATCTTTACTTAATAGATTGCTTTGACATACTATATTAATATGGTTTCCCAGAATACATGACTTGAAGATATTAGAGAGCATAACAAGCTTGTTACCTAGTCTTTGGTCTTAGCCTCAATATAAATAGCCTTTAAATCGTTAATAAGATACATGAAATCTAAAATATGTTATTTTACTAGATGAATCTTTGTCCATCTTGAGAGAAAACAATATGTTCTTTAATGTCACTTAGTTTACAAGAGACTTGGTCATGTATAGTTCTTCTAATTTCTTCTACAGTCCTACAATTATTTTCCCCATTAATACTTCTTTGCATTATTTGTAGAATTAGCTAGCTTGTTGTTAGGGCTTTCCTAATGAACTTTATAGTATATACAATGTTTACCAAATCCCAAACTCTAAATACACAAAATAAGTAATAATTTAGGCAGCAAAGAACTACAAAAAAAAAAGAAAAGGGAAGTTGCTAAAAAACCACTAATCATACCTTACTTTTCCCTATTTTAATTATAAGAATTGTATAATTAATTATACACCTCATATCTACAAGGCAAATACTAACTTCTAATACCAACCATTAGTTACAGTATTCCATAAATATAATTATTGAAACTATAGCCCTAACTCAATAACTCTTCATATCTATGATATCTTTTAATGTTACATTTTTGTTTTCCTTAATAAGCATGCTTGACATCACCATGAAGAGGAATAAATCCATAATAAAATTCCTCAATTACATAACAAATGTAATTAACTAGACATGCCTCAAGCAAAAAAATATAAATACATTAAAAAGCTCATATTGTGAACAACTTTCTAAAAAGTCTATAAAAAGGATTGCCAAATATTTGAAGTAGCACATTTGAAGATGAGAATAACTTTTGACTTGTTTGAGACTTTAAACTAGTATACAGTCATCAAATAAAAGAGTACCCACTTGATCAATAATTAATAACTCCTAAACTAAGCTATGTAATAAAATATCTTAACTAAATCCCAAATCCTTTTTTTATTTTCCCCCTTGATATATTGAATTCCTTTTTATACAATAGTGGAAAAATATTTCATGATAAACCTAGGATCTAACTGTGGTATAGCTGGCGACTAAAACTTCATAATTGCTGGAATCCATGATGTCTTAACGATCGTATACACATTACAGTAAATAATTCAATATAATATAGGTTATACTAGAAAATTACCTTAATGATTAACATTACTCAAACTTACGTAACATATTTCTACAGGATTTTTTTTTTTTTATCTTGTCTTGGTTCTTTCCTTGAAAGTACATTCAAAATAGTATATGTACACAAGTGACTATATGACACTTTGATCACTATTATTATATTTAGTTAGGCTTAACTTCCTTTTTGTTACATTTAGTATACATAAAGCTATTGAAATGAAAAGAAACGAGATAAAATGAAATAGAATAAGGAACGAAATGACCAATTTACTCCCGTCCTTGAAAGTATCTACGGAATCATTGATTCGATTACAACATTATATTTGGTTGTGTTATATTTAGAATGGAATAAGATGCTCATATAGTAGCGACCAATAAAAATACACTCAATTTATAGCTATACATGCGCATGTTTTGTTACACACACACAAACACATACATATATATATAAACATATATTTTATATATTATGTATGTTTGTATCTATGTATATATAAAGCATAGTAATCAACACATATATGCACTTATATACAAATGTATATAGATAATATAACAAATGCTTTATCCATATACATAACATATAAGTATATTTTATAAACACACACATATATATGAGACAAAGTGATCATCTTGTCTTTTAGACTTTTTTTTCCATAATAGCTTCTACTTCATGAAAATAAAGTACTTATATTATGAGTGTCTAGAGATCAAGGAAAATCAACTATATAGAAATCTTTAGAATTATAAAAAAAATGTAACGTCTAAGATTCCGAGTGATTGTTAAAGCAAAAACTGTATACACTAGAAATGAACTCTTTTGTGACTTGTTTATCACCCATGATTAATTGATGAATAGTATGTTACATGGATTCCTAAAATTTGGAAAGCTTGTGAATTAGGTTTACACTCATAAGTTTTTTACTTCAAATTTATATTTGTAACTTTTCATAATTGTTCAACCCACCTCAAGGGAATAAAAGAAAAATGATGGCGTTTTAGGAGCTATGGAAACTCGTCTTAGTCTATTATTAGAAACAAATAATTCCTTATGAGTGTATTCTTGATTGAATTTTACAAAAAGAAGATGATTTTACTAGATTTTTTCTTATATTTTAATGTTATTTTAGAGCCACTCCAGTATATATTCCATTGTATAGCTTAATTGGTACTTAACATAGCATTTAAACAAATTACATTTAGATTGATTACAATGAATATTGAATAAATATTATAAAATGTTTAAATTCACTTTCTAAAATAAAGAAATACATAAAGGGTATATGGTAAAAGAGAGTAGATTGATTGTCTTAGACGCTTATATGATCAAATCTTTCTAATATTTGAATAAAATTTATATGTTACATATACACACACATTTTCAATAAATAGAAAGTGAAAAAATGAAAGGTGAGAATATACATAAATTGTGTAATCTACCTTAGAAAAGTACATGGTATATAGTAGGTATTTCAATTGATTATTATGTGAGTAAATTGTAATAATACATGTGCACAACTATCATTGATTGGATATGACTGCTCCATAAAATTAAAAAAAAATGCATATGATAATGAGAAAAAGGAAGGAAATTGGTTGATAAGATGGTTCTTCTATATTTTATTGTTCTTACTAAATAGTATGAATGATAGTGATAGACCCGATAATAGATACACATAATATAGGGGATGAGTACATTAAAATTTTCTATATTTGTAGCTAAATCCAACCAAATATATTACATTTTAAATAATGCATTTAAGTCTTCTTTGCTCTTATTAAAACTTAATCAAATCTCTTTATTTTAAGTGAATAATTTATGTATGTCTATTTTTGTTTTTTTTTTCCCATATTAAGTATGTCTATCTACCAAATATTATTTGTTGTAGTGCATGAGAAGAGTCTCATAATGTTAGTGTAATTGACTTACGTGATAAATAAATTTATGTGAAATTGAAATATAGATTTCTAATAAGACACTTGTAATCTAAATTCATAAAATATCCTTTGATTATTTGAGATATAACTTTTCATTCCATTGAATTTCACTTACTTTAAGCCTCATCTTCTATGATTAATTAATCAATTATATGTTCATGGGTTAATAAAATAAAAAAAAAATTGTAAGTTAGGGTTTTGTTTAAATATATAAATCAATTGAACATATAGTTCAAGTAATAAATGCTTAAGTTTCCTTTGGCTCCCAAATGTATTAATTACCGAAAATCTTTACTTTAAACTCATATGTGTTTCTTTAATGTATTATCTTAATATAATCACGATGGCATTTTGGAAGCCATGCAAGTACGTCTTAAACCCCCCAAAAGGGTTTTGGTGAGTGTATTCTTTATTGAATTTGCAACAAAAGGAAAGATTTGTACAATAGTTATTCTTGTATTTAAAAGTTGCAGTTATAAAAACATTTCAGATACTTAATTTTATAGCACACCCGATAGTTTATATTGCAGTTAAATCAAGTTATCGAGGTTTATTGTAACAATGTTGAATATATATGTATGAAATGTTTCGGTTCAAGTTTTGAGGTAAATAATTGCATGGAATATATATTGAAAGGAAGAATAGTGATTGTTTTGAATACTTTTATCTTAATTATATGCTCTCTAATATTTAAGATAAAATTCATATGTTGTTAGTATATTTATCACATTCTTTTGCATAAATAAAAAGTGAAAACATAGAGGTATGAATGAACATAAATAGTGTAATCATAGTCTCATCTACTACATGCAATATATCCATATTACGAGTGTCTAAAAATTAAGAAAAATCAACTATATGAAAATCTTTAGAATTATAAAAAATAGTCAATCCATGCCAAACAATGTCCAACACTTTGAGTGATTGATAAAGGAAAAACCATATGTACTATAAATCAACTCTTATATGATTCATTCATCACTCATGATTAATTGATGCATAGGATGTTCATAGGTTTCTAAAATTTGGAAAGTTTGTGCATTAGGGTTTTATACAAGTATTAATATTGTAAGTC
Source organism: Lumnitzera littorea (assembly GCA_024138015.1). NCBI lineage: Eukaryota > Viridiplantae > Streptophyta > Magnoliopsida > Myrtales > Combretaceae > Lumnitzera > Lumnitzera littorea. Next base: position 1,378,056 of record JAMXBB010000009.1, on the reverse strand, counting down.
TTTACATGGATTTTTTTTTAATTAACTTTCCATAATAGTGCAACCCCACCTCGAAAGTTTAAAAAAGAAAAATTGATGGCATTTTTAGAACCATGTAAATACATTTTTAATCTATTATTGGAAACAAATGAGCTTTAATGAGTGCAATTTTAATTGAATTTCATAAAACTCAGATGATTTTTACTATATTTCTTCATATATTTTATCGTTATTTTAAAGATACTCTGCATATTCTATTATATAGCTTACCTAGTACAAACATGGCATTTAAATAAGTTACATTGAGATCCATGCAATGAAAGTTGAATAAATATCATATAAAATGTTTAAGTTTACATTCTATAATGAAGAAATGCATGAAGTATATGTTAAAAGGAAGTAGAGTGATTGTCTTAAATGCTTTTATCGTAAAATCTCTCAAATATTTGGGATGAAATTAATATGTTATATAGATATATATTTTCAATAAATAGTAAGAGAAAAAAGGGAGGTAGGAATGCACAAAAATTGTGTAATGTATTGTAGAAAAATACATGATATATAGTGGGTATTTCAATCGATTTCTTGTGTGAGTAAATTAAAATAATACACGTGTAAAACTATTATTGATTAGATGCGATTGCTCCATAACATTTAAAAAATTGCATATAATCATAAAAAAAGGGAAGGAAATTGGTTGATAAAAGATGGTTCTTTTTAATTTTATTGTTATTACTAAATAGTATGAATGATGTAGGGGATAAGTACATTAAAATTTTCTACATTTATAGCTAAATTCAACAAAATACGTTACATTTTAAGTGATGCAATGAAGTCTTCTTTGCTCTTGTTGCAGCTTTATCAAAGCTCTTGATTTTAGCCGAGTAATTTAAGTATATACGTTTGTTTATACATATATATATGTGTGTAAATAAAGTATGTCCATCTATCAAATGTTATTCATTATAGTGTTTAAAGTATGCATAATAGTCTTGCACGATTGGCTCATCAAATGATAAATAATTTATGCTAACTTGATATAAAGATTTTTGATAAGACACTTGGAAAATGAATTCGTAAAATTTCCTTTGATTATTACAAACATAACCTTTATTTCTATTGAATTTCATTTACTCCAAACCTCATTTTCATATAAATATTTGAAGAATCGGATGTTCATGGGTTAATGAAATTAAAAAAAAATTGTGAACTAGAATTTTGTTGATGTATTAACTATCGGAAGTCTTTGCTTTGAACTTGTATGTATTTATTTGACATATTAACTTGCTATAATCATAATGACATTTTGGAAGTCATGCAAGCATGTCTTAAACCCTAAATAGGTTTTGATTAATGTATTCTTGATTGAATTTTACAATAAAATGAAAATTTATGATACAATCACTCTTATATTTTAATGTTACAGTTGTAAAAACCTTTCATCTCGATTTTATAGCATACCTAATAGTTAATATAACCGTTAAACCAAGTTATGGAGGTTTATTGTAACGAAGTTAGAATATATATCATGTGAAATGTTTAAGTTCAAGTTCTCGGATAAAGAATTGCATGGAGTATATGTTGAAAGGAAGCATAGTGATTGTCTTAGAACACTTTTATCTTAACTATTCTCTCCCTAATATTTAACATAAAATTCATATGTTGTGAGCATATCTATTATCTTCTTTTGCGTAAATAGAAAGTGAAAAAAAAAAAAAATAAAAATGAGGGGCTGGGACGAAATCTACTGTCACTATGCTGAACATCAACACAAATACCTAAAGCCATATCTCTATTAAAAATATTGGACAAAAACACGGGAATATGTCTTTCAAACAAACAACAAAAGAATCTTGTAATCCTCTCTTGAAGAGGATGTCTACAGCAGCATTCCTTTCACATTTGATCTCCTATAAATTAATAACATAAAAAAAAAACAAAAAAAGCTTGGCTGGTTTATCGTAATAGTAAAACTATAAATACATATTTAAAATCGCTTCATAAGTTTTAAAAGTATACATATTACTCTCAAATACTTAATAAAATACTAAAACTGTCTCTATAAATGGTGATTTTAGGTGCAATTGTGGTTTTTTAGCGAAAACTTGAAAGGAAGATATGACATGAATGCTTCATCATGCTCCGTCCCAACTTAATCAATTATTATTATTATTTTTAATATTTACTTACAATCTTTGTTCTAAATTAGTGCAACCAGTGAAGTAAATATGCCTTCATCTATACGAAATCCCTGTTTAGAAAAGACCAGCTTGAAAGCGCCAACACCAAAATGGAGAACAGAGAACTATAACATGTAGCCACATCAGAAATCACAATTCACACATACAAGACCAACGACACTTCTGGCCAACACCCGAAACAACAGAATCCAAACTTTCCTAAACCCATGAATCCATTCACCTAAAAACATTCATTACAATCCCAAAAAAGTGTAACCTTTTTTACTTGTCTCTGCTTGCATGCTGACCACTTTGCATTACTAATAAAATACCTCATGTTTTCGGTGGACTTGCATATTTGATTCTCTTTGGGTTTTAGTAATTTACTTCACATAAGCACATGGTCCTCATCAAGTATGTTCCTTAGTGCTTGAGGGAGAGAAGGGAGAGGCAGAAAATGGCATCTGCTTCAGGAGAAAAATCTGTGGAGGAGCAGCTGATGGAGGTTGGGAAGAGTATCCTGGTCCCTCGGTCTGTGAATGAAACTCTGATTCTTCTTGATGTAAGGACACCCATTTCACTTATTTCGTGTTTGGGGTTTAGCATACAATCTAGTGATTGAATAAGATTCAGAGTTGCTTGCTAGATGACTGACTGAGGGGTCCAGGAAATTCCCGTGTTTGGATTGTTTATAATGTTTTCTCTTGTTCGTTTTTACTGTGTTAATGCTGGTCATAGGTTCTGAAACTTAATTCCCTTGAGGATTGTTCAATGTTTGACTGGTTTTATGTCACTAATTGCTTGTTTGAATTCTCCCATTATTCTATGTCATATGCTGTTCTCAGCTGCGTATTCGATGAAAGTTAGGTCTAGTTAACATTGTGGGGCAAATATACAGGTTTTATCTTATGATGCTAATTGAAAAGCATAAGACTTGAATCTCATATGAAATAATGGGATTTGGCTAATGGGTTTTTTTATTAAATTTGGTCAGTAACCTGAACAATCAAGCTTTTTAGGTCATTTGTGGCGAGATTTGTATCCACTACTTTCTAGTTGTACGAACACTGTGCGAGTGGTGATATCTGCATTGTAAGATATGCTTCGGACTTGCAAAAGGACATGTAGTGTCCACATTGCCACTGGGAGTAAAGTGTGATAGATTTTTCATATTCTACTTGCAATGTATGAGAATCGAGTCCCATTGACAGTAATGGGTAGGGTTTATATGAATTTGGCTCTCTCACCTTAAGTTGCTTTTTGAGTGTTGCTCTGAGGATTTCTACAATTATGTTAGTAGCTTGTAACCTTTGTGATTCATCCACTTTTCTTGCTCATGATAGAAACCTTACTGCCAGAATAAAAAACATGTGTCGATTGAATTCGCTATGGAATTGATGGAGATTTCTGGCTTGAAGTATGAGAAACATTCTTAATTAGACAATGGCATATATAATGTTTAATTTCAAACTCCTTATATGCCTATCTTTGGTAAAAAACCACATTCTACATTAACCTCTCCACTCTTCATCATTTGATGCTGTGTCATGAGGCCGTCTTTGTAAAATTATTGTTTTTGGTAATGGAGGGACACAATTGTTATTGGATTAGCTATCTTCAAGCACATGATCCATCCTATAAGACTATGTATTGGCCAAGTCCATCTTGTGTATATATGTTTCCAAGAGATGGACTTGGTGGAATTTCCCCATATCTCATGCTGGTCCTTGTGCTTAACTACTGTGCATGGAGGAACCAAATGGCTTGTTCCATGCTGCCTGCTTTAACTTCAGTTATCTTCTTGCAGCGCATAATGTATAGCAAGTTTGGCTTCTTGAGATTCTGTTCTACAGGATCAATCTTGCTTGAAGTTTGGTTGTCATTAACTTTATGAATGAGGTGCAGAGCTTTCTTCCTGCACTTTTAGACTGCGGTCTTTCTAGACCCTCTTGACATTTGAAGTTGGTCTGCATTAATGATTTAATCTCATAGTCTTTATGGAGAAAATTTACAACTCTTGCTTTATGTGTCTGTCCTTAGATTTTTAGTCATTAGGGCCTATTTGGTTGATTATTTTTTCTTCTTTGGTCTCATTAATGTGTTTTTGGCATTGGTTCCAAACTGGATATTTGGTAAAATAATATACCAAAAAGATGAAAGTATAATTATATATATTCCTCTCATAATATAAAATATTTAGTGAATTCCTGTAAAATTAGAGTTATTGCCTTACACTCTTTTTGTTTATAAAAAAAAAGGCTGAAATAATATCTAATCCTCCCCCAATAAGTCAACTCTTTTTTCCTAGACTATCTATCTTGAGGTAAGTGAATTTTCACTTCTTAGATATAGAAAACTTAACATAAGAACTCATAATGATTGGATTCACCTGTCCACAATCGTGTTATAGATTGATCATAGTTCCACCAACCTGATTTAACACTTTGTTTTTCTTCCTGTTTTACTGCAATTTCGAAGAAAGCCGAGGATTTGTTGGCTGATGTGGAGCAAGCACCACAAATCTCACTCCAAGATGCACTTTTTCCACTGATGACGGCTCTCATTTCTGATGCACTATTTAAGCACTCTGATGTGGATGTTAGAGTCTCAGTAGCATCTTGCTTTAGCGAGATCACACGCATTACAGCTCCACAGGCTCCATATGATGATGAAAGAATGAAGGTGAGGAGCTTATCTCATGATATCACTGTCGTTTGTGATTGCTCTAATTTTCTGAAGCTTTTAACAGTCAAGAGAAAGAATACTTGTGACCAAAAATCATTTACTCTCGATCTTCTGCTTCAGGAAATTTTCCAGTTGATTGTAGAATCCTTTGAAAAGTTATCTCAACAGTCCACCAGTTGCTATAAGAAGGCTGTGTCAATTCTCATGACTGTTGCAAGGGTCAGATCATGTGTTGTTATGCTGGATCTTGATTGTGATCAGTTGATTAATAAGATGTTTCAATGTTTCTTGAAAGTCGTCAGGTAAGAGCCTTATTTGAAATCATTTCTTGCATTTTTGTGTAAATAGTTGGAATTCGCTAACTTCATTACCTTGGACAAAAAAAGTATTTACTTCCAAAATAATCTCTCTTGAACTTTCTCTGTATTCTTTAATTGTTTCACAGCATTGATACGTATAAATTGTCACAATTTCTTAGTTGAAATTTGAATTATGGGTTGTTGGACTATCTTGGACCTTATCTGCATGATGAAAAATCTAATTGGAATTAGGCTCTGTACATACATATTCAAGCATATCCTTGTTAGGTCCTTTATTGGCATGCAATAGGTTAGAAATAAATTAAAGCTTCCGTAAAACTTTTATATCAGTTACCTGAAGCTGGGTTTGCACAGGCTTCAAAAGGTTTACAGTGTCGGGGCTGTCATAATTTCTATTCTTCATTCATGGCCTTTTCCACCTTTAACTTCCATGACAACTTTGTTCTAGACTAGCTCAAGGAGTTGGCCTAAATAGTTATGGTCCACAACCATCATAAAGAATTGCATAAGATATAAAATTTAATTCCTATGATGACCATTTCTTGAAGCTAGCTACCCTGTCTAGATTCAATTTCAATGCAAATGTGAGATCCCCTAAAGCTTAAAGGTAAGTTCTATTAGATGAGAATAAGATTAGCCATGCTCTAAGGATCTGAATTATGAACAGTAAACCATGAACATAACCAACAATGAGAGTTGTGGAGATTGGACTGCTAAGATGTATGTGCAGATACACAAGAATGAATAGTATAAAATGAATATACATGAAACAAATTTGAAGTCATGCCAAGCTATGACAAAGTGAGGGAAACATGATTGAGATGGTTTAGCTATATGCACTAGGGACACTTGCTAGGTGTTGTAGCACTTTCAATACAATCCACAACAAATGACAGCATGTGGGATTGAAAAAAAATGTGAAAGGAAATAATTAGCAAAACAAAGTTGTTTGTTTTCTTTTGTGACAGGGGGCAGCTTTGAGTGAACCGCCCATCTCCAATCATATAAACACCCTATGATAATGATATTTCTTATGGCTTGTATTTCCTCTCAAAGGAAAAAAATTACTGACCCCACTTAGTGAAGTAATCTTGTTAATTAGCCAATTAGGTAATATCTCTCTTGATATTTTTCGAGCTCTAGTATCTGCATTTGGTGCTCTTACAAGAAAAAATTTATCTTGCTTTAGATCAAACCATCCACGTGCAGTCTTTTTGGCCATGGAGGACATCATGACAATGGTAATTGATGAAAGTGATGCTCTGTCCTTAGAGCTTCTGAGTCCCCTTCTAGCTAGTACTCGAAAAGAAAACGAGGTGATTGTCTTGTGAACGTGCCTTCTTTATGCAATATCTTCTCTCTGCCTGTGTCTCACCTTTTGTATATTTCATGATAGGATGTTGCACCTATTGCATCAAAGTTGGCTGGGAAAGTGCTGCTTAATTGTGCACCCAAGCTTCAACCTTTTCTGAAAGGAGCAGTGGAGTCCATGGGTGGTACTTTGGATGCTTATGCTGCTACTGTAGCTTCTATTTGCCAAAACGCATTTGATGATTTCAGGCATGATCATGTTGCTAGTTCCCCAGAACACATGGTGTGTTTTTATTAATTCATATTTGACTCTAACATGCTGACAGTATCTGATTTATAGACTGCTGAAAGTATAACTTTTAGTCCATACATAGGAACTTCGTGTAATCTTGATTTTTCACTCTCTTCAAGCACTATGACATAGAATATCCTTGCGATAGGTCTTGGAACTTTTTGTTTTTTGGTCAGTCGGTTAAGTTAATAGTATATTGATATAAGGAATGGGTACAAAATTGGGATTGGAACCCCTTATAGAGTATGTCCAATTCCATTCTATCAAGAACTGAGAAGTTGAACTGAAGAGGAAGTATCAATATATGCAGCCTACTGTTATTGTGCATGGTTCAAAACCTTTACAAAGTACAGAGCATATTAGAAAAAATCCCTGTTGATGCTTTGACATGGATTCTTAGCATTATGATTGTTAAAATTACGAGTAAAAAATTATGAATTTTTATGTACAATTTTACAAGTTTATGATCCTATCAGTTTTATACGATCTTATCAGTTGCACTAAAATGAACAATAGAATTGTAATTTTGATAACTATACTTAGTATAATAGATTAATAAGTAGTTTGTACCTTTTCGAGGTTTGGTTTTTAGACAGGATACCTTCTTTTGGTAAGTTTCTGATCCGGATATTAAATGGCCTGGAAAATGAGAAATCTTCTTGTGAAACTAAGTTGCTGGGAGACAGAGGACCTACCTCCCATCCATTTGCATATCTGCTCGCTTGCAGATGCAATATGCTTTTTAGTAGCTGAGTTGGATAACTTTATATACTCATCTTAGGAATGTCAGGGAGCCATTTTGTGGGAAGGGCTGACTATCTACTATCCCAAATTAGGAGGAATCTCTAATGAGACGAAACTAACTTCAAAATTAAACTACTGCCAGGAAGACAGAAAAGGAATATATCGACTTAGTTAATAAGATTTAAAGAAGAGCAAAGTTTCAACAAAAGATAAGGTGACTACTACAAAACTTTTTGCAATGGTTCCAGTGGGATAGAATCAAAGCATCTCAAATGAGCTGAAATCAGCGAAGGGATAGAGTTCATGACTTTTGTTGGGGGAAGAAGAAAACAAGCAGGAAAGAGGATGTTAGAGCCAAGGCTCAGAGAATGGTTCAGTAAAGATGAACCTTGATGCCCTAATGAAATCGTTCTAGATTCTTATCCTGTCTAAGGGGAAAGCAATAGAACTCTTTTCAGATTGATGCTTAAAAGGAGGCTGTTGTTCTGTTAATATTAGTGTTTGGCCACTTGCATTCATGCATTTGGCAGTGCCACTTCCTACATTAACGGAATTTATTTTGTTAATTTTCTTCTCTGTTAGATTATTTTGGTAATTTGTTTGCTAGAAACTGTCCTTTATAAGCACTAGTGTAGGATCTCATTTGTCTTTGCCTTTAGATAATTCATACTGAAAAAATTGCACTGATGTTCTTACCAAAAATATTGCAGCCATGTATAATTTGCTTCTCTATTTCTGAAATGTCTTGCAGGATTTGGTTCTTGGCAATTCTTTTATCTATTTATTTAGAGGCATAGATCGATTGATTGTTTGGAAAAGTGAAAAGTTATTAGCTAAAGATAAAAAAAATTAGGAAGTTCTAGTTATAAGTATGGTCATCTTTATACTTGCTTCTTTTTTATTATATAGAAGACCTAAAGTCTTATTTTCATGTTTGTGAAGTTCATGAAGACTACATAGCCCTCATCACATGTCCTGATTTCAAGATTTACATCAGATTAGGTTTTGAGTTATTTCCAATAGCTCCTACTCTGAGTAGATATAGACTTGGACTGCAACAATGGAGTGATAAAGATATAAATAAATCGTGTTTTCTAGGCAATTAATAAACAAACTTGTGAGTAGCATGAATCATTCATTCCTTAGGAGTTTGATAGGAGTTTAAGGGAGCTGAGTAAGTCAAGTGTAATGCATCAAGGATGAAAGCATTCAGTGACTCATTTTAGGGGAGCTCTGTCATCCTAGGATTTTAGGAATTTAGCATTTTATCAATGAATTTGGGTATCAGATGCAGAAACTACATTGTCAAGAATGAAATAAAAATGGAAATTCTGTTGGGCCAGATAATATTTCAATTGAAGTGTGGGAATGCCTTATGAAAGAATGTGTGATATGGCTAACAAATTTCTAAAACCTGATTATAGAGACTAAGTAAATGCCCGACTTTTTTTTTTGCATTGCCATGTGCTTGCTTTTTGTGAAGTGTATAATTAATTTTGGAAGTGTGATGAGCTTTTTTTTTTTTTTTTTTGGCAGCCTTTAACTAGTGCTCGATGGCATTCATTAATTGGACCTGGTTCACATTAAAGCTCAAGTTCGATTGAGCTCTAATCACAATAGGTTCAAGTTCTAGCTTGAGCTTAGTTGCTCAACTATAGTTAAATTAAATTCGAGCAAATGTCAAACCAAGCTCAAAGCTTGTGGGGAGTTGGCCTTTTTCATTTATGCCCCTTCTTTAGTGGTGACTAACATAAAATGAGACAGGGTTAAAACTAAAAAGATATGGAGAGAAGTAATAAGAAATGATTTGATAACAGTTATAATGAAAGTATTGTCAATAATAAAGTGCAGTGGAGAAATAGGATGATATGTTCCTACTCGTGTATGTTAGGGATAGTTGAGTTAGTTGTTTTGGATAGTTAATATTGCCTTCTTCTAGAAGATTCTAGAAGACTCCGAAATACTCTAGGATGGTTGTTTGTTAGTTCTCTTTTAATTCTTTAGATACTATTCTTGTAATAAGTAGTTGTCAGTTCATCAGTTTACTTTGTGATAGAGGAGCGCTAAGCTCTTGTGAGGAGCTGCTAGCTATTATGGACTACCATAGATGGAAGCATTATGAAGTAATAAATCTATTAGTCCTTTGCCTTAAAATCTTAACAATTGATCTATACCGTCAATCCTATCTAATGGATATATGAGGCTTGAGTGCTGTTGTTGATAGTATGAGTTTGTATTGGTGGATATCTAGGTGTGCCCGCCCTAATACAAGATGGGATACATGATATACCTTTGATCAATTATCAAGTTCAGGAGTCCAAAATGGACAGCTGCTCCTTTTAATAAATTGACAAGATGAGTGCCTCATTCTTGATAATAGAATGATCTGTTTGTGATGCACCATAAAAAAACTCTCCTCTTTCTTTCATTCCAAGGGATATCCTAATTTAATTATCCTCAGTTCTTAATTTCTTGCTAATGGAATTAGTGCTTTCAAGCATGTGTATGATTTAATGCCCTTTCTTCTTTGATCTTTCTCTTCCCTCTATTCTCCTGTTATTCTTTTCTCTATAAGATGTCTCTAGAATGGACTGAAGGGTGGCACATTTTTATTTCAATATCTTATATTCAGGAGGCTGAGGAGCCAACTTATTACCCTGGAGAAGCTGGTCAAATTTTACATGGTAGTCCAAAGATAAAAGCTTGTAATGGAACTACTGAAAGCAATGAGGTAGTACATGATGTAGGATCTAGGGACTTGAGCAAATTGAAAGCTAACTTGAAGTTGCTTCCAAAGAAAAGAGGCTGGAAACCAAATTCTTTGATGAATCCAGAGGAAGGCTATGACCATCACTGGATCTCTAGAGAGAAAAGAACTTCCAAAAACACTTGTCATGCCGATGCAGGCATGAAGTCTGTTCTCCTGAATCCCATTGTCAGAAAGGAAGCATCTCCTCCAACTAATGGAAAAGGGTCAGATTCAAAAGTTGTTGGAAGTAGAAACACGCCATCCAAATTGCATGACTCGAAAAGTATACTTGGGAGTAACTGGAGGATCAGCCAGCCCAAGAAAGAGGAAACAATTGATCAAGATGCTGATCACAATTCCTTATCATCAAGAAATGCATTTAGTCTTCATCTTGCATGTGGACATTCATGCAAGAAGTCTAAAGACTCCAGTAGTTTGAAAACAAAGAATTCTTCAGGAAGAAGCATAACTACTGGAAGATTAAACGAGGAGAAAGATTTAGCTTCCTGCTGTGTTGTTCCAGATGGTGAGATTGATGCATCTGATGCTAGTTCGGATGGAAAAATGGGGCTGACAGTTGGCATAGGAAATGCAAGTGCCATTAGCATGGCAGATGCATCAGCTAAAAAAATTAATCTGAAAAAGCAATGGAGATATTCTAAAACAGATAAAGACCCTTCAAATGCAATGGAAGATATGGTTAGGATTTACACATAATAAGCTGATCAATCACTTACTTGCGATGGATGAATTTGCTCTATATAGCTGATCTATTCTTGCAATCTGTGGTTAGGCTACTAAATCTGTGAAATTAGAAGACAAAGATGAAAATAATTTGCAAAACAAAGATGATGGTCGAACTTTGAGGAAGCGGACTAAGAAAAAGGAAGAGGTACAAACTTATGACTTCTTTTTGTTTTTTGTTTTTTTTTTTTCTGTTAAATTGACCCTTTCATTTCTGAGTTTAGCTTTATATGTTCAGGAGTCTGAGCCTCATGGTCCTGGCGAAGAACTACTTGGTAAAAGGATAAAAGTCTGGTGGCCACTGGACAAGATGTGAGTACCATTAATGTAGTTGAGTCTGTATCCTACTAGAATGTTATTAACCTGTCCAGGAGTTAGAGCATTGACTTCTTGGTGGTTTTTCCCCCCCTTGCTGCTTTATTAATCGATACACAAATAATGATCAATGGACAACAATTGCAGGCATGTTTATTGCATGTAAAATAGATGCAAAAGAGTTTAAATGTTAACTTGGCTTCTCACTTCCTCTAGAGGGACTTGGCAGTATGACTGTTGGAACAGCTGAGGTAGTGAAGGGTAGGCATGGGGCTAAATTCATTGATTAATAGAAAAGAGCATCAATTTGGGTTTTTTTTTTTTTCATTTATTTTTTATTAATTTTCTTTTGAATTACCATTTCTATGTTGATTCTTCGTCAGAGTTTAACATACTTGCTTCTGAAGTTTTTCCTTTCATCTCAGTCCTGCTATGAATATTGTCTACATTGCTGCAAGGACTTTATTTCGATGAAATGTTGGTTTATAATTTTCTTTGATGTTGCATCTGTTTTATGCATATTTAGGAGCATGACTCTTCCATTAGCACTATTTCTTTTCTTTCTTCCCTCCTCCTTTTGGCTTCACTCTTCCATTATGAAACAACAACTGATGTTATTGTTTCATGTCCTATTGTTCTCATTTCCATTATCTTGCAGGTTTTATGAAGGAGTTGTACAATTTTATAACCCCAAAAAAAAGAAAAAACATTTGGTAAGACGAGTTTCATTTAGGTATTGAAGCTTCTTGCGCAATCATTACTCTCTATCAAGTATCATTGCTAGTTTCATCTAACATATTATGACATGCCTAATCTATATATCAATACGTTTGATATCAAAAATTGTGATTAAATATCAGTTCATCAATGTCTTGGAAATTTTATGTCTCAATTTTTGAGTCCCTCCTTGGCCTTTGACCGACTGCAACTTTTTCCTATCTTGTGGTGATCATTTCCTGCTGAGTATTCTTTATTTTCCCCTCAATCATTTTATTGTCTGTCTATTCTTTCTTTGCTTTATGCCTTGTTACTCTTCAGCACTTGTCAATAGTTCAAAAGCCTATTTCTTTCTCGTTCTCATGTTATTATCCATCCCTCTGAGTCTGCTCTACTCCTTGTATCAAAAGCAATTAATTCACACTGCTTTGCCATTTAACTATATCTCCCATGTTGCCTTTTCCTCTGATTTTTGCTCCCATTAATATTTGCTTTTGAAAAAATATACATTTGATGATATCCTGTATCATTTGTTAATCTCAGGTTTTATATGATGATGGTGTCAAAGAAGAACTTAACCTTGAAAGGCAAAAATGGAAACTAGTTGAGGATAGCTCTCAGCCAGATGAAGCTGGCATCAATATGCAAAATCCCAAACAGATAAATGATGTCTGCATACTAGATGGTGTAGGTTTTGAACCTTGTTTTTTCATCCATTACTCTGTTTTATCCAACTTTACTATCTGCCCATGTTTAATATTTCAGGATGGACAGAAGGCTGGCCATCCAAAACCTGATGCTTTGTCTGACATGTAAGTCTGCTTTCCCTAACATTAGTCTTCCTTGCTTCAGGTGTGTTGTATGATGTGATAGAGAAGGATTGATATATATTTTTCAAGGTTCAAGAACAATGTATCGTAGAGCTTGGGTATAGGTTTACTTCTCATCTTCCCGTCTGTACTGTTTTCCTTTATAAGTGCTGTATACATAAACATGACATGTACATCACCTTATTAGCTTTTTCGTTTGGGGGCTTCTTGTGGAAAGAAGCTTGCATACAATGGGAATGCTAAAGGAGGTTCAGATATATGTTAGGCTCTTTTCCTGAGCTTAACTTTTGAGACATACGGTTCAAATTATCATGTTCTGCTCATGCTTATGAGTTCTGGTCATTGTACTGTCAAAAAATAATGAAAACCTCAGGGGCATATCTAAACAGGATATATGCCAGTTAAAAAATTGGTCTTTTTCTTTTGTCTTTCCCTAATAATGTCTTCGAAAATTTGGAAGAAAGAAGAGGGAAAAGGGAAAAGGGAAAAGGAAAGAGAAGAAACAGAAGTCTGTAGCAGATGAAGATTGCTTGATGCTTTTACTGTATCATTTTAGGAAATCCAGAGATAGTTTGTTAGTCATGATACTTAATGTTTTATTCTATCCATGTTTACACTGCTGCTACTGATATGCTGTTGGAGTAGAGATGAGATTTGGATCAAGTTAGATATGATAAAGATTTAGGTAACATTTGGTTAGTAGAATATGATAGTATAGGAGAACTAAACAACACGGTACAAGGAGAATCAGATTATACAACTCTCTTGTACCATCTTTGGTATGTGCAGTACTAGATACAGATCTTTATAATATGTGCTGTTTGGTATACATTAGAGCTGCATTGGAGGGAGGGAGAGGGAGAGAGGGAGAGAGAGAGAGAGAGATGGATTCTGTCAACGATTTTGGAACATGGCTTATGGTTAGTTTTGGAATTTCAGGGATATATTTATTTTTTAAGTATTTGATCGGGTAGTTGTTTTTTTCAATCTAATTTGGTTATATTTTATCAGAGGGAAAGATGGATATAATTCTTGTATTTATTTTCAGACAGTTGATGAATAAAGATTGAAGTTTTTTGTTCCAATTTTTTTCTTCAGTTGTAAGAAACATATGCAGTTCAAGGAGATCTTCTGACCCTTGTACCCATCTTCTTCACTGCTAGTTGGTCGATACAGAAATTTAAGTGATTGGTGATCTTGTCCGAGCTTTTCTTTTGTTTTCATTTACTGTATTTTCTGATGGTGATATTTCTATCAGTTTGCAGAAAGAAAAGGGAAAAAAGAAGGCCAAAACCGCCCAAAAATCAGAGACTAAGCTGCTTTTTAAGAGGTTTGCTTGCGTTTCTCTCTGTTACTTAGTTTAGCTTCTTTCAGCTGGAAGATTTAATTCAAATATGCAATCTAGGATGGGTGTGTCTCTCACTTTGTCGAAGATTAAGGCTTCGGATTCAAGTCCTAAAGCTGCAGATGGCCCTATCTCGATTAATGGTGGACTAGATGATAGTAGAAGGCCTCACGGTGAGGCTGAGGTTGAGAACACCAAAGAAACGAATCCAGGCAGTGCCGCATTGGTGGGCAAAAGGCCGGTAGATAGTTTAGAATCCGATGGCACTGCTGAAAAAGAATTGTAGCCCTCAGTTGCCAGCGACGACGCAAGTGAGCTGTTGTTGTAGTTACTTATAGGACATGTTCTAAGCTGTCGAATCTAGAGGTGTATAGAGGCTTAAATACTGAATGCTGCTTACTCAGCCTAGGTTTTTGTGCTTTTGCATCCGAAATTGCACTCCCACTCTTTCAACTTTGTAATAGCTATTACTCTGGTGTCTGTTTTAGCAGCACCGTAAGCTTTCTCGAGCTTGGAACAAGCTGATTCTCATGGGAAATGGATTATCTCGATATAAGGCTTTTTAATTTCGCTTGATTTATCCTTTGAAATGTTATTACGTGTAATTAACAGTTGAGATCAAAACAAAGATGATTATGATATTATATGATATTTCAAAAAGTAAGATAATTTTAACTGTTAATTTATAAATTGAGGAAGAATAAATGAAAAGGATCTAAATCCATTCTCTTGTTGTTCTTGTTGTATATTAGCCTCGATAAAAAGAAAGTTATCTCAGACATTATGTTTAGACTTCATTTGCTTTATCTTTTTTTTTTTTTCTATTTTATTGATGTATACTTGAATCTTGTATTTGGTAAGAATAAAATGTCAAAAAGATAAAAATATAATTCTGTATATATTCTTTTTCAAAAATCAAGTATTCAAGGAATCTCATTAAAGTTGGATTTATACCCTTTATTTTATTTATATTTGTAAAAATACTAATTGAAATAAATATCTATAATGCATAAAATATATATTTTTAAATATTCTTTTAAAAAATACGTAAATTTTTATTTTTTAATTTTGATGCTTTAATCATTACTTTTATCGTAATTATGAAAAAAAAAACAGATAAGATAAAATAAAAAGATTTTTCAATTATCAAATTTTAAATAAATACAGATTAGATATAGAATATATGTAAATAAATAAAAAAAAAAAGATAATTCTAACAAGATCCTAGTTGTCCTCGTCATTAAATAAATGCAGTATAAAATGATGAGATCGAGAAGATTATTTTCCATAATAAAATGATGAGATTGAGAAGATTATTTTCCATGGTTGTCTTCCTAAAATTCCATGGTGAATGACAAATCTGACGATCATGAAGTAAGAAAATAAATCCTACTAATCAATTACCTAAGAAATCCAAACTAAAATTAAAACTGGGTTGAAGAGTGAAGCTTGAAATAGTAGTTTATGAATCTAAGGAATAGGCTTGAAGTCAAGTTTCAAAACGAAATACCTAAATCTAGAATATTTTTGCTGAAATTTTGTTTTTGTAATTGTTGATCTTGTAATTGTTCCATGTTTTATGTTTTTTCATCGGCTAACAATAATTGGGATGATACATGTAGTGACTTCATGCTCCACTTTTTTAACGTAGCTACATATATTCCATTTACTTTGACATATTCATCGGCTAAAAATAATTGGACACGGTTTCAATTTCTTGGCCATTGAAGTCAATGCATATTGACCATATAAACGATAAATGCAAAATCCATCCGCGGCGAAACCAACGCAAATCATCGGCAACTTTCTCAATCCACTTTCACCTAGCTATAAAATAGTTATATTTTCTCTTGCCCCCTATAGGTGGGTGTAATGATTACTTGTGTACTGCGTGTCAGATTACACTATATGTGATTAGAGAAGTAACTTGAATTATACGTATGAAAATATTAAGCGAAGTACGATAGAAAGAGGAGTAGGTAATTTCAAGTAAGATTTAACATGTATAGTGATAGACAGAGTAATGTAATGGTATCAAACTCACAGTCGATTAAGAACAGGGTCTTTGAAGGTAGGAATCTAGTAAAGTAACAATGTTAGCAGAAGATTTGCTCTTGTTTAAATGAGGAAGGGAAACTGATATTTATAGAAAATCATTGTTGATCCCATTCATCGGACTGTAATAGTGATTAATGATTAGGATTGAAACTTTGTATTAGCGAATCTTAAGTGGAGTTTTTTCATGGGTTTAGGTCTAATGAAGGCTTCATTATTTTCAGTGTAAATTAAATTGAGAAAGGTTGGATCGGGTAAATTGATCCAGCGGGCTTTACTCTAGGCTTATCACACCAAATTTGCCTTAATCATCCCAAATTTTTATGGGCTTGACTATTGAGCTTTATTACTTTAACCCAAAGAATTAAATTTGTTTTAATTATTAGGTTTAAGACCCATGATTCGAATTTAGCCTTTTACACCACAAAAAAATGACTTAGTATGGCATGTACATGTAGTGTTTAGTTAGTAGAACTAGATGATACTAGTGGAATTAAATAGCACACTACAAGGTGAATATGTCATCACAATTACCTTGTATCATGTTTATTGTATACGGTACTAGATATAGATTTTTATGATTGAAAAAAAACATAACAATAATTTATTTATTCTATAAATTGTAATAAGGTTTAATACTGTGATTTGCAAACTTAGTCTAGGGTTATCTTTGGAATTTCAAAACTATATTGATTATGTACTTTGAAATAGATTTTTATATCATCAAATATATGGTATAAATTTTTTAATTTCACTTCACTATTTAAGGTCTTTTTATCCAATGATTTTAACTAATTTACAAACCAAACAATTGACTAAAAAATTGGTCTGATGTTGTATTGTGAAAATATGACAATGAAACGATACCATAATCCCATGGGCAATCATCCCTGGTGTATATTTTTTTTTTTATTTTTGAAACATGACTTTTAAAAACCTTTAAAGTCACAACAATACAAATTCGTAATTCGTGTTGTCAAAGAGGAGTTGATCTGCCTAGTCCAATATAGTTTTGATAATATTGGTCTAAGTTACTGTTTTGACCCTCATTAATAATTACTTTGGTTCAAATTAATAGTTACTCTGATTCGATCTAGTTGACCTCACTAGTCAAATACGGTACCTTAAGTATCTATCGAGTTTTTTTGAGTTAAAATATATTATTTTCTCTTATATTTTTTAGAAAATACGTCAATTTACTAAAAAAATAAATATAGATAAAAAAAAATCAATTGTGAAGGTTTTTAATTTTCAATTCTCAAGGATATAGTTAAATTTTATTACATTACATATAAATATAAATTACATTATAATATTTCTATTAGCCTCAATTTGCTTCGATTCGACTTTGGTTTGATTCTCTTGACCTGTGACCTCTTTTTATCTTTGGATCAACCTTTTAGTTCGGTTTTGACAACATTATTCATAATACACCATACTTACAAGTTACAACCCTTAAACAATGTAGATATTTCAAAAATTCTACTCAAATGCAGTTTTGTGCCTATCTTTTGTGTACATATATGCTTTTAATTGTTTGCCGAGGTAGATTCATGATCTAATTTGGGACTTCTCTTTAACCCAATGGACATGTTAGTAATTAATATGGGTTAAATTAGGTGATGAATTGGTCTCAAAAAATAATTACAATTGCACACTTATATGAAAAAAAAAGATTCAATATTGAGGAAAATTTTGAGTTATCAACTTTCTAAAGGTATCACTTAAATTTATCTTGAAATTTGCAAAATGGAGCTAGGGTGTCCTAGTGGGATGAATAGTGGTGATAATACCACCCATGTTTAATACTCCACCACTACAGACTCTATACTGGCCATGGAGTGGACATTTAGATTGTGTATATAACAAGGTTTTGATTAAGGGAAATGCCATCATTATAATCCAATGCGAACGGACCCAGATTCTGTTGTTGGTGAAGGTTTGGAAATTCCAAGTTTCACACAAATCATTCAAAAAGACAAGTAGCTACAACGTTGGATACAATCTAGAGAAGTTGACTATGGAAGGTATAATTCAACTAATTGGGACTTTATGCCTTTTATTTCCTCATTTTGGCAATGTCTCGTCTGCTGTCTTAATCAGTTTGGTGATATTTCTAGACAAATTCTTTCAATCTAGAAGTTAATACTTCTATTGACATAACGACTAAGTTGAAAAGAGAGTAACCTTTTTATGTAGTTAAAACTGTTGAACTGCTCAACCTAAATTGAGATGATATACTTGGTTTATCTTTGTACTTTATAATTGGAAAAAAAAAAGATATATTATGTATAAATATTAATAAAATGTTAATACAAATTATAATGGAAATAATAGTTTTTAAATTAATTATATATAATGTGTACATAACATGTGTACATGACACTTATAATTCTTTGGTGGAATAAGATGCAAATCTGAACTCTAATCTTTTAATAAAAGATTCTCAAATTGGAATTGTTTGAATATATTTATGGAAAACGGATAAAGTGTAGATTTACCTTAAAAAAAATGAGGGAATTGCTATTCATTTTCTTCTTAAAAATTCATCATCAAGATATCTATATTACTCAAATAAAAGACCTATAGACATACCACATCGGTGCTCATATGACATGGGGAAAGAATAATGCCGAACTTGTGTCATATGGCATCTAAGCATATGATTGCATGTTATAATGGTGTTTGGTTGATCCAATTACCGTTTGCTGATTTTATTAACAATTTTGTAACTAATATTAATTAGTATAACATCAATTGATGATAACTAATACAAAATAGTAAAATTTTTCTTAAAAATCGAAGGATTCTGTCTCTCGCATATTGCAAAAGAAGTTTATGTCGTTTCTTCTATCTTAACAGCATTCAAATCTTAGATCCGAGAACAGCTTATGGTATCTAAAGGTGCAAGAAAATATATATTGCATATATTATAGTGTAAGAATTGTATTCTTTTTTGAACTTTATTCATTTTCTATATTGATGTGAAAATTTCCACATAAGTATTGTGTATTTTTCATATCTCTTTTATGTAGTTATGTGAGTGTAGGTAAATTGCCTCTTCCAGTGATAAATTTCCATATTATAAGTTTATAACCATATCGGGGAAAAAAATCATTCAATGGGAACTTTTATTTGTTAAATGTTAAAAAAAAGAAGAAGAAGAAGTAAACTAAGCAATGCCATAAATTCACTCATCAAAATGAAAGGAAATATCATTGAATGTCTTTTAAACATGAAAAGTCTTCCTTAAATGGTTTTTTTTTACGGCTCCAACTCAGAAGCGCAATCCTGGATTTGCTCCAATTGCATATTTTCACTATGAATATACAATTTACAAAGGTTCAAAATTAACCAATTTTCGTGAAATAAACTTTTGTATATATGTGCTTCAAATATTTCTCTATGGTTCTTCATCATTTTTTTCTTTTTCGCCCGGTGGTTTGTCATCAAATAACAAAAGAAACAATTAAGTTGTTTGCAAGATACTTTAACTAAAAGAGTCAAACTACCATGTTTGTTGAGTCTCGAAAGATCGATCTGCTCTATATCTAGATCAAACCAACTAGTGCATAATCCCATCTCCTTAGACCAAGTCATATCCCAACTCCTCATATGGATCAATATAGTTATCATCAGTTCGAAAGACTTGTAGTCTTAAATGGGTGAGTTACGAAGCACAATATGTAATCATTGCATGATCCACGAACATACGCCATACCACGAATCAACTTATGGTTACCAAATGCAACAATATCAAGCCATTTTATAAGGCAAAAGAGTATAACATAATCTTAATATCTTAATTGAAGTTACCAAGATAGCATTTGGTTGTTAAAACTAAACAGGATAAGAAGAACTGAACAATATAAATATAAGAAATATATGGATAATACATTATTATTATACCATATTTAATTTGTACAATATTGAATATAGATTTTTATGATGTCATTTATTTTGTTTGCGGAAGTGTTGAACTCGGTATTGTATTTTGATATTTATATCCTCGATATCATCTACTATTTATTTAATTATATTTTTATATTATTTAAAAAGTATAAATATAAATATTGTCTATCATGCCCTAAGGCGACAAAATCGTAATAATCTTACTGTGTAAACTATTCTAAGATAGAAACTGACTATACAGTTGCTATTTTAGACTTGATTTACACAAGATGTTCATGACTAACCCGCTTTGAAGTAAACGGTTCATAAATTAAATAAGGTTTTTACCTAAGAAAGTATGAAAATATATATACACTAGAATTCAAATATTACAAATTATGTTATTGTACTATATTTCCTAAGTAATATATTATTTGAAAATGGAAGATTCTAAAATAAGAACCATGACCTTAAAAATATGTTCTTTAGATGTATTTTCTCACCCTATAGGATTTAGCAGTTGTTAGTTTTAAGGTAAATATAGGCTATTTTCTGGTTAGCACCTGCGATAACGTTTATAGGGATGTGAGCAATCAATAAATTAGTAAATTCCGATAAAGACTTAAAACTATATATCAAATACAAATAGTATTATTAACCAAATTAATTAGCTGCAATGTATGTATAAGCAAATGTTATCGCATAACATTGTTCGACCTATTATGAGATTATAGAAATTATACTCACTTTAACTTGAGATGAGGAGTTTCCATTTAATGTAACAGTTTACCAAATAACCCCGGCTTGTGTAATGGAGATACCGTTCCTTTTGCAACTATTGTAAGCCCTAAAGATAAGCTAAGTAACCGTAGGATCGAACTTAGTACATAAAGTTTAGGGTGATCGGTTAAAGGATCTGATCAAACCTAAATTATAAATTAAAGCTAGAAATATTAGTAAAAATGACTCTGTAAGTTTGAATTTAAGGAAAAAAATAATAAAATAAGAGAATATAAAATTTTCAAATTCTAAGTATATTACTTGTTATTTATTGAAAGTATGTAAAATGCATTTCGATAACTAATAAATCATTAGAGATAAATTATATATATACTAAAAATCATAGAATGACTTAAATAATATTTAGGAGTGTTTGTTTATACCCCACTATTTACGTGTAGGTAGAAATACGCGAATTACCTAAATTACCGGAAATTAGCTAAAAATTTACTAAATAATTAAATAAAATTATAAAAATATTAAGGAAAAATAAAAAAAAAATCAAGGAAAGGGGGAATGAACCAGATCAAGTTGTAGTAGCAAGGGGAGAAGAAAGAAAATATTAACCAATAAAAAACAAACACTTAAAAAGGCAAAATGGAAGAGATATATACCTTGTATTGTCTTAATTAATGTACAATAATTCTTACAAGGCCCTATAAATAGCAAAAAAATTTACAGAGCTCATTTGGTCAATTGGGGAATGGAGAAAATTAAGAGAATCAAAATTGAGAGAGAAATTAGGGTTTTAGAAAAATTTTTCCTAAATCTATACAGATTGTACAAGAAGGCCGAACCCATACACGACCACTACTTGAAACCAAACCACCACCACCACTACTTGAAACCAAACCACCACCACTACCCCACTTTAAATCTACCGCCTGGACTAACCGACACACCTGAATTGGTGTTGGAGGCCAAAAAGCTCTCGAACCAGGTGAGTCTTACATCTCCTCCGATTTTGCAAAATTTCTTAAAATTATTAATTATGGCAAGAAAGTTATGAAATTTATTATTTTGATGTTTTATTGTATGTAAAATTTAGGGAAAAATAGTAATTAAGTTTAATTATGCTTGTAAATATAGGGTTTTTAAGAAATTGAATAAAACCGAGTATGATTAGAATTAGAAATAAATAGGCTTAGGAGTGTAGTTTGGAGCTTAATTTTTTTTCTATAAAATGCTTAAGTGATATAGAACAATACTATGGAGCCATTTTTTAAAAATTAATTTTCAAAATTTTTAAGTAAATTTTTAGCCCTAAAATAATTAAAAAAATGGGTAATTTTGGCTTAATTAAGTGATTAAATGATTAATTATTGATTTAGAAGATAATTAGATGTTTAAAGATGTTAATTTTTGATGTAGAAACCTAATCCTAGTCTTTGGAGTGTTAATTGTAATTAATATGGGAATTATGTGGTAATTGTAAGAAATTTAGGAATATGTAAAGTTTGGATTTTAATAAATATGAAAAAATAGGTTAAATTGGATAATATAATAATAATATTAGTGCAAAATAAAGCTGGTATAAAAATTAATTTTAGGTAATTGGATAAAAAATGTAAAATTTTCTTATATCGAAAGTAAAATCTCGTATCTTAATTAAGATTGGGGTATATCGAATATGTTAGAATATTAAATTAAGACCTAGTATGATATTATAATACTCGAACTTAATGTGATTAATTTCACATTAGGATTTGAACGTATTTAGGATTCCTTGTAGTTAAAAATAATTTAAAACCAAAACTAAAATCTAATTCAGAAACAAAACCCCGAGCTAATGTAGAGTGAATCATTAGTAAATAATAGATATATATGGAGAAGTGAGTTAAATTATAACTTAGAATATCTATCATCAAAGTATAAATATTAAAAAGATATATTTGTATTATAGGATATCTAAAGATAAACCAACATGTAATTAAGTGATTGATCAATTGAGAATTCTAGGTAAGTTGGGTTTATTATTTCACCATATTTGGAGTATTATTTTAGAGTACTCGAAGATTTAGGATTGTATATAATTGCGATTGTAAGTAGTTTTATGCATGTGCTTGCATATTTAACTTCGTGTTGGAATTTGTGCTGTGATTGATGATTGTAATAATTAGATTGGTGTGAAATTATCTGAATACCCTAAATTGAACCTAATCTTAATCGACCCTAAAACCTTAAATTATCATGTATTGCAACCCTTTAGGGGATCATTAGGATTCTCCAACCAAACATCGACACCTTCGAAAAAGATAGCGTTGGATAGCAAATTAGTCTTTTCCTCATCCTTAGTTGAACTAAGTGATAGGAGAGGAAGTCACAGTGAGGATAAGGGTATTAGTTTGAAGGATAGTCTTAAAAAGAGCAGTATCTCCATTGCACAAACTTAAGTTTGGTTGTGAGCTGTTGCATAACATGGAAACTCCTTAACTTAGATTAGAGTGGGTGAAATTACTTTGATTTTGCAACGGACCGGACTACGTTGTGTGATGACACTTGCTTGTTGCATTGCATGAAAATAATTGCCTAATAATCTTGTTTGTGTTTGTATATATTCATGAGTCTCCAATTCAACTTATTAAGTTATAGTTGCTCAAACCTATATAAATCTATTTGCAGGTTTTGATTCTTGATTTCTCTGACTAATATGCTGCCCTACAACTATTCGGAGATTAGTTCTCTTTTGAAGCCTACGGGTGTGAGGACTAATCTGCCTAATAGTTAAGTTATATGTAAAAGTCCCATAAGTATCTTTAAGATTGAAAGATTGATATTTGATATATAAACCAGCTGACCGTTATGTTATAATGTAGAATTTCTCAGGAATTTTATGGAATGTACATGTAATTATGTATATATTGACTTGAAGTTTAATACTTATTGTAACTTTAGTTAAATTTTTAATTAAACTATTTACTTCAAAGCGAGGAGTCATCGATACCTTATATAGATCATGTTTATGATAGGTACTGTGAGGCCAATTACTATTATAGAATAGTTTACATGGCGGGACTGTCGTGACTTCGCGACTTTGGGGCTTAACAACTATCTTCAAACCATTGACTTCACCCATGTTACGACTTCCTTACCTATCACTTAATTCAGCTAAGGATGAAGAAAGGATCAATTATGCTATCCAGCATTATCTTTTTCGAAAGGGTCGGTGCTTGGCCGGAGAACCTTAATGTTTTCCTTAATGGGTTGCTATATATGTTTGATTTAGAATTATAAGTGTTATATTTAGTTAAATCCGATTTAAGATATTCGATCGTTTCAACAAATCACATAAATATAAGCTAGAGCAGTAAACTAGATTTACTTCATCAATTCAAAAACAAGCATATACGTATAGTTAACTATCTAACAAATACAATCAAGTACAATTTCAAGCCTTCAAGTACTATAAATTAGTGCTTAGAAATATAACAATGTATTAATCTAAACTTACTTGGATTCCTTACTTGTTTATTCAAGGTACGACTCACATAATAATCCCTATAATACAAATATTATTTCAGTTTCCATATGACTATCATAAATTGGTTTTCTCTTATAATACTTATTGTTATCTTTTGTTTAGGGTTTAATATACTTATTTATTTAGGTTTTTAAGTCTTTTGCAATGATTCTTAATTTTGAGCTAGGTTCTAATTCAATTTCCTAATCGGTTTCTAAATTAGGTTTTTAACATAGTTTTTGATTATGGATTTTATATGTAAAACCTTAAGGATTCATTTCGACCCAGAATGTAAGATAAATCACATTATTTTCAGGTATCCTAAATATCACTTTTAGTCCTTAACCAATATTTTAGTTCATGTAGTATATCTTAATCTTGATTGAACTACCGAATTTACTTTCGATGTAAAAAAATTTTATATTTTTCATATAATTACTTTAATTTAAGTTTCCTACTAGATTTATTACATAATTCTATTATTATGATATTAACAATTTTATTCTAATATTTTTTATTTATTATATTTTCAATTTCATATATTATGTAGTATTACTTATTATTTACTTATTTTACCTATTTAACACTTCTAACACTACATATATCATTTTTCATCATCTAATAACATATAAAATGTTTAATTATATCCTAAATCAAAATTACACCTAATTAACCCTAAATTGCAAAATTAACTTAAAATATATTATTTTTACCTATTATATATACACTACATAATACATCTAATAATTACATTTAACACCCTAAATGCTACAAATATCATATGATATTAGAATTAAATTGCCTAAAACATATAATTATGTACAAAATCCTTAATTATCC
Source organism: Lumnitzera littorea (assembly GCA_024138015.1). Lineage (NCBI taxonomy): Eukaryota > Viridiplantae > Streptophyta > Magnoliopsida > Myrtales > Combretaceae > Lumnitzera > Lumnitzera littorea. The sequence continues at coordinate 1,352,819 of JAMXBB010000009.1, read as the reverse complement.
CTTTCATTACTTAATTAGCCCAAAATTACCCATTTTATATATTATTTTAAGACTTAAAAATCATCTAAAAATTTAGAAAATTCATTTCTAAAAACGGGCTTCATAGCACTGTTTTATAACCCTTAAGTAGTTTATAAAAAAATTTTGAGCCCAAAATTACACTTCTAAACCTATTTATTTCTAAATCGAAATATGTTTGATTTTATACGGTTTCTTAAGTACTATGTGTTTTTAGACATAATTAAATCAAACAAATATTTTTCCTTAATTCTACATATAATAAAAAATTAAAATACTAAAATGCATAATTTTCTAGGTAAAATTAATAATTTTAATAAATTACACAAAATCGGGTTGAAATTGAACTCGCTTGGCTGTTGAACTTTCGGTCACTAGTGGTGGTCCTAAGGGTATCGGCTAGTCTAGGCGGTAGTGGTAGGGTGTGTTGGTGGCGATGATTTATTTCCAAGTGGACATGGGTCGTAGGTTTGGTGTAAATGCCTTAATTGCATAGATTTTTTGTAAGTTTTATAAATAAACCCTAACCCTCACTCTTTCAGTTCTATCTATTTTTTTCACACTCCTAACTAACCAAATGAGCTTTTGCAAAATTTTGGATGTTTATAGAACTGCCTAAAATTTTTTCCTTATTAAATTGAGTTGATATTTGCCTTATCTCTTTCCAAATTAACTTTCTATTTGGCTAAATTTTATTGGTTGATGTAATTCTTTAATTTTTAGCTTACCATGTCTTGATTCTAGAAATTTCTATGCTTTTTCTAATTTTTTTTTGAATTTTCTGTAATTATTTAGTATTAATTTAGCATATTTCGGGTATTTTAAGTAATTTCACACATTTTAACCTACATATAAATACATATATGGCATAAATAAATACTACTAAATATTATTTAAGTTATTTTATAATTTTTAATGCGTATATAATTTATTTATATTGATTTATTAGTTATCGAAACTTGTTTTACACATTTTCGATAAATAGTAAGAAATTTACATATAATTTAATATTAGATTATTTAATTATTTTATTGCTTATTTTACTAAATTCAAACTCATAGAATCACTTTTACTAATATCCCTAACTCTGTTGTAAAATTTAGGCTTGATAGGATAATTTACATAGTTGCCCTAAATCTAATGAATTGAACTTTGAATATTAGATTGTAGGGCTTACGTTGTTTAATATTTGTTTAATTACATTTATATCTTCAATGCTTGTGTTTTTGTGTAGTGAAGTCAACTTTTGTGCTGCGAAGTCAACTTCTGTACCATATTTTAAATGGAACAAATTTTGAGCATTTTGTCCAATCTTTTAGACTCTTTCTTGTATAGTAATTAAGCTTAAATTGCAAACTAAATATTGAATAAAAAACTTTATCCAGTTGAATCTTACAAATTTCATGTAACCAAATGATACCTTAAACTCTAATCAACACACTAGTCAAAACCTAATGACAGTTGATAATAAATTAAGGTCATCAGATCTACATCATTGATGATATTTATGGGGAATAATTGGGGCTAATAAGTTTATCATTGCTTTATGTCATTATGAGCATAGCCCATATATAATACTTGAATTAATGTTCCATTTTATCAATTTGTCTTATTACTACTTTTATCCTTGCTCAACTAACCTATATTAGCAACAATTTTCTTATATCCATGACATATGACGCCATGAAGCATAGCAAGCGCTTAATAATCACATCATCTCAATAGAGTGTTTAGGGCCATAAAAACCTAGTTTATGATTTTTTGTTTGTTGATCTCGTCCTAAGCCACACAAAACAAGCATTCATTAGATTGTATAGTTATTAGTTTATTTTCATCTAATCTAAAACTTTTCTTAACTGGTAGGATTAGTTGCAGATTCCTATATTAAGCTCAACTTTAGTAATTAATACTTAATACATTATCGGATCTTATTCCAAAGATATTACTTTTATTCCTTACTTGATAGATCTTTATTTCTTAATTTGGATTGTTGCATACTTAATATTGTTCAAATAGGTTGACTAAAACTAGAAATTGGTTGAACTAAGGGCTTTAAGAAAAGTTTTTATGTTTCATTAGATCACTTTCAATTCATTATCGTCTTATATTTTGGTAGCTTAAACCTAGGTCTTTAGAAAAATTTCAACCTTCTTTCTCTAAAATTTTGTTTCTTTCTCCTATAAGGTAGTCTCTCTTCCTAACATTGTTTTTAAAGATGATTTAACAAAAGCTTTTGAATTATTTAATCAAACCTCCTTATGATTAACTCTTCTTTATGAGCTCCAAATCTTTTGATTAGTTTGTGATTAAGATCTTAAATGTCATGATTGCTAGCCTTATAAAATAATCTAATGTAAGTTACTGATTTAGACCTAAGGTGAAGTGAAGGCAAGATTAGGGCTAACTTGCATTATATCAAGAAGTGAATGTGATAGCCCTATAATTTGGCTTATTCCCAAAATTGATCCTCCAAAAAACTGAAAATGTTTCCCTTTCATGTAAAAAAAAAAAAAAAAAAACAAAGAAAGAGCTAGTGCCTTTTTTATATTTTATAAGCTATAAGGGAGGGAAAAAAAATTTTTTTTTCTAAAAATTCTCACTAACTTAATGACATGTAACAACTTGATTGAAACTCCTTTTATGGAAGTATTTTTCACTTTGGCGTGGTATGCTACATTTGATATAGCTACTTCTTAAAAAGTCACTTATCATATGAGTACTTCCAACTGAGTATGTTCAACTTTCGAGTTCTAAGGAACTTTCAATTATTATACTAAAAGGTTTCTCGATAATTAGAGTTCTGTTAGCTTTTACTTAAAAAGCATCATAATATACCTCCCTTATAAAATTGATGTCTCTGTTAATATCGTTGCATAGCCCTAGAATCACCATTAAGTAGGGAGAACTCTAGAGGTGCTCCCTCATAAGTGCAAAAGGTACCTTCCTCCCGTGGCATTTTACCTTGCATGACATGTAACTCCCTCATTTTTGATTGGTAGAGGTTTAATACATACGTAACGATTTGATCGGAACTCCACATATTGCTATATTACTTGTTTTGGGATGGTACATTGCACGTTTTTGTCCCTTATTGCAGTTGTTTTCCAAGAAGTCACCTATCTTAAGAGTGCTCTCCACTAAGTAAGCTTAATTTTGAAGTTCTTGACAAATTCTAAATCATTATAGCCAAAGACACCTCAACAATTAGAGTTTCATTGCCTTTTGTTTAAGGGCGTCACATGACAGACTTCTTAAATTCCTTATTCTTGAGACAAAGAATGATAGAAAGTTAGAAGAATCCATCATGTTCACAAAAATAGAATTGTAAATCGTGAATTAAGTGGTTGGTCCGTACATGTCATGTAGTTAACATCCTGTCAACACATGGTATGGGCCATTTAGCACTATGTTCAACTTTTATTTGAATCAATAAATCCATTCGTCGTCTTTCTATATCACATAGTCTAGTATTTACGAATACTTATACAATTAAAAATATACACCATATTTTTCCACTTGTATGAAATATATATATCTAATAATGAAGCATTAAAGAGATTGCAATCTTTATCCAAATCTAAGCATTATATATATATATATATACACACGCACATATATATATTACCAAATGGTATTACAACATTACAATTTGGGAGAGATGAGATTTAAGATATAACGGTCTTGACTACCATGATATATTTACTCATAGGATACTCATGAAGAATTAAAGACTGCATCACCCATTGAAAAATCAAAAGGGAGAAAAATTCTTTTAACTAAACCCTAGGAGACTTTTACAAAGAAGAAGGCTGCTAAAGGCTAGAAGCTGCTTCCCAAGTTCAACTATAATGGGTAGTTGGCTATTAAATTGATTAATAACAACCTGGCAACTAGCTAGGGTTATCACGTAGAAATACAATGCTTCTAGAAATAATTTGGACTATGCGGGGTTTGTCATAAACGTGTCACACTCACGGATGATGTTACTTGTCCATATACGCAAAATTTATTAGGACGAGAATTGATTTACGCTACTTAAATAATAAGAACACATATAGTAACAATTTAAAAACTTCTAATTTAAAAAATTAATCGATGCACTTATTACTTTGCCATATGTCCAAGAAAAAAAAAAGGAAAAATTTGCCTAACAAAGAGAGTAGTTAAATGGAATTGGAGCTTATCCATTCTATAACCAAGGCTCATCTCGAATTTGACTTGGTAGCTACCCGATTGCCATATGTATTTGCTTCTCGTTGAAAATCTCATATCTTCTAAATTTGATCAATGTCTGTATGAATGTATCAGATTTTAGTGTAACTTAAGCAATTATGAAAGGGGCCAAGCCAATATCCTAAAGTATAAGCATCGGAGTCTTGGATCTTGTAATTTACCAAATAAACACTCGCCGGTTACTTTTATAGGAAATATTATACAGATATAAGCTATATATTAGGAAATAATGACATTCGCAAGTTGTCGTAGAATCAATTTATATACTCCTAAATAAGTCACCATGCCGCGTTCATTATGGCCCAATCACACATCCCTTCATTGCTTCATCTCTCTATGTACGAGCGGTTGGTAATGCAACTCTATGGTCAATAAGCTGATCGGCAAAAACAAAAATGAGTGCTAGAAATATAACAAAACAAAAATAACGGAATCTAACAACAACAATAAAATTACGCAGATAAAACAAAAAAAAAAATATCAATGACATTAAGGATAATGATTAAGGTATAAGCAAACTCTGAAATTTTGAGTCGAACTCTGAAATTTTGAGTCAACACGGTATTATCTTGAGTCGACATATTTATAACCCTAATAATGACCGATGTTGTTTGACCTAGATCGATCCATTTGGTCTAATCCAGTTTAATTTGAAGCCTTGATAAAATTAGGCTGAGTCACTTCTTATTCCTCATTTATAATGATACTAGTTTGACTCAGTTGATTTAATTGGTTCAATCCGGTTCTTGTAAAAACTCTTGAATTTTTTTAGATTGGAATATATTATTTTTTCTTATATTTTCTTAAAAATATATCAATTTGCTTTAAAAAAAAAAGATGTAAATCAAAAAATAAAAAATAAACTATAAAAAACTCTTAACTTTGAATTTTTAGGGATATTAGTAGTTTTTATTATTTTATAAATAAATATAAATTATATTATAATATTTTTATTGATCCGATTTAATTCATGTTCGACTTTAGTTAACTCTCTTGACTCTCAATCCTTTCTCAATTTTGAATCAGCCTTTTCATCTGGGTTTAACAACTCAAGATATGAACCAACTTCCCTTTGAAGATTATTTTGCATATCGAATAGTAACGCAAAAGACTCTAATGTGTCGATCATTCCAAAATATAAGCTTTTTTTACCATAAGCACATCGGTTAGAGAAAGAACAACTAAAAATTTTTTTTCTTTCTTAATATTGAATAGCACTGTGATCATTTTGAATCTTTGACGACCAGAAAAAGAAACGCATCAGGATTCAGGATCATCGGCCACCTACCGATCTAGCGGTGTCGCGTTATCCTTCTCCAATCACACGCAAATTTGACTTCGTTTATTTGTCGGTTCATACCAACACGGTAACACCCCCCCACCTAGAGTGGGTCTATTGGAACACCTACCCTTTGAGGACGACGCCATCATGCTGTTCTCAACGGAAAAAAATTTCATTCCATATCACACCTGTAATGTAATCTGTAAATATTAATAAAATTTTTATAAATATAGTAGTAAAACATATAGTCTTAAAACAAATACTATATATATTAAAATTTTATTATATTTATACCATATAACATGTTAAATATAATAATGTGATTGTTGGTGAGGATAATATAATAGAAGAAGCATGGAAGTTTTTAGAAACTTTCTATTATTCACTCAAAACACATATACCTTATATGATGATGTGTATAGTCAGTGTCTGTATCGTGCTTACTCGTGGGATTGCAAGGGAGAGAAATTTTGATATTCGGCTGGAAAATTTATTTATCGTTGGAAAACTAAATGAGAATACAAGTGCATGTTATATGAAAATATGATAAAGTAAAACAAAAAGAAATGGGGATCCGATGATTTCGGAAAATAAACACATCTTATACATAAATACGAGTGATATAAACCAAGGAAAAAAAAAAAATCTCACGTAATTGCAGAACGAAACCTACGAGTTTAATCAGGAAAAATCCCATTTAGGAACGACAAATAAAATAGTGAAAGCCAAGGAAAAAAAAAAAATCTCACGTAATTGCAGAACGAAGCCTACGAGTTTAATCAGGAAAAATCCCATTTAGGAACGACAAATAAAATAGTGAAAGCACTCCAATCTGATGTGATTCATATATATTGACGAAATTACAACTATACATTCACAGATCCGAATCAAGACACTTCTTATTGTAATAATCGTGCTACGAAAATATATGGTAGCGATACGGATATAGATTCAAGAGCAGGCAGGTAGTCAGAATGTAAGGACCACCGCCTCAAGCTTATATTAAAACAAGGACCCTAGTGAACCAAAGGGTTATAATAATATAAAGATTACTATAATTACAAAAAAGTTTCTTTATTTAACAATTGCGAAAACTATCAACTATCAAGTTGTGAATTATTCGTCTTGTTTTTAGTGTATACGGGTGCAAGCTTAAGTTAAACTGCGGTAATCCAATAAATTTTGCTATGGTATTTAAAAATTGCAATAATTAGTAACAAGTTGTACTTGATTGGCCTTGCTTTGAAATACTTTATATAAAGTTATAAATTTAATGGTTAAAATTATTTAAATTTTTTAAAATATCTTATTATATTATCATAACGCGTTATTTTATTTTTTATAATATCAATCATTATCATATAAAAAAAAAGATAATTACGGAAACTTTTTCTAAAAGTAATTTTTTTTCTTTTTCTTCTCAGTGATAATTGTATGTGAATATGCCTACAAGATCACATATTCCTGACGCAATATTCTCCATGTCACCTTCAATTAGACAGTAGTTAACTACACTCAGACAGGGTCATTTCGCAGCTTCGAATAATAAGAGATAATAGTACCGATGTTGTATAATAAAAATATAATATATCAAGGCGTTTTGACTTGATTAAAAATTTTAATTTCCTACAAGGTCACTGCCTGTAATATTCTATAATATTCATGTGGAACATAAAATTCATAATTATTTGAATTCTCTTTTCTTTGTTTGTCTCTTGATCCTTGGGGTAGGTGAAGAAGCTAAACATTTTTCTCCCTATAAATGTGACCTTAATTTCATGTGAACTTCTACTCCAACATAAACTGAATATATCCTTCTTCCATTTCCTTAGAAAAAAAAAGAACCCGTGTCCTGCTTTCAATAACACAAACATTATATTCTTAATCCTTTGTAATCGGGAAGGATAACAAGATGCCGGTAGATAAATTGTCTGGCCGCGGACAAACAGTTTGCGTGACTGGTGCCGGCGGTTTCATAGCTTCTTGGCTTGTCAAACTTCTCCTTGAAAAAGGATATACTGTACGCGGAACAGTTAGAAACCCAGGTCACATGCTCATCAATTCCATTTTCCTGCTTTCACTGTATTTTGCTTTTGTAGGGATAAGTTAAATCTGGTTGGATTCGGTCTAAATTGACTCAAATATATAAAAAGGCTAGGATGGCAAAATAGTGAATTGTGCTTGGCCCTTGAGAGAATTGGTTTTGGCCGGTTCAATGATCCTTGAATTATAAAATATTGTTCTTTTGCTTTTTTGAGGTTTTTTTTTTAATTACTATAAATAATTTGTGAACTATTTATCTTTTTTTTTTCTCTAATTAAATCTAAAGTTTTATACTGTTGCTCTTAAATGAAATTTTATTTTTAGTTTAATTTTTTTTTTCGATTTTAAAATAATTCATTTAGAACGTATAAACGTAAATAAGTAATGTTATATTATATATATTTTTAATTAGAGAAAAAAAAAAGATAAATAGTTCACAAATTAATTATAGTAATTAAAAAAAAAACCTCAAAAAAGCAAAAGAACAATATTTTATAATTCAAGGATCATTGAACCGGCCAAAACCAATTCTCTCAAGGGCCAAGCACAATTCACTATTTTGCCATCCTAGCCTTTTTATATATTTGAGTCAATTTAGACCGAATCCAACCAGATTTAACTTATCCCTACAAAAGCAAAATACAGTGAAAGCAGGAAAATGGAATTGATGAGCATGTGACCTGGGTTTCTAACTGTTCCGCGTACAGTATATCCTTTTTCAAGGAGAAGTTTGACAAGCCAAGAAGCTATGAAACCGCCGGCACCAGTCACGCAAACTGTTTGTCCGCGGCCAGACAATTTATCTACCGGCATCTTGTTATCCTTCCCGATTACAAAGGATTAAGAATATNTAATCCAACCAGTTGGGCATTAGGGGGGATTAACCCAATTTTTAACCTACCGTTTATTATATATTATTTATATAGTTTTAAAAGATTTTTGAGATTGGCCTTACCCTAAATTAGTCGACCCACTAATTTGGTGATCTACCAATCCAACGGTTTGTCTTGGTTGAACCGCCTAGGCCTTTGAAACCGGTAGTTCAACAATTGGTTCAGTCCCGCTTAATGCCGACTGGGTTGGATTAATGGTTCAATGGACTAATTTATAGTTTGGAATCGATTTTTGCAAAAATCTAATTAAACCAAATCTATTTATATATATATATAGAGAGAGAGATGAATTGAATCTTGTTTGACTTGATCTGAACGGTTAACTCAAATATAAGAGAGAATTAAAAGTTAAAGAGATGAAATCAGGTCTAATCATGATTTTATGGTAGGACCAGATCGAACTAAGTTGAATTGTAGGGATTAACTTGATGTTGGCAACTCTGGATAAGTATGATATTATATATAGAAGTCTTAAAAAAATTTTAAAAAGGTGTTTTATTTTTTATTTTTTGTGTTCCACTATTCGATACCGTGAAATCGAACACCCCAAACGCATGAATGGAGTGCGACCATGACATATATTTTATTCACATCATTGAGCAAAATTTGAAGTAAAGATAGATTGCGTTACTTGCGCAAATGGCATAATGCCATAAATTGTACTCTTGTACATGTATAATGTGAAAGGAGTATCGCAATTTTACATTGATAAAGTTGACATATTGAGGAAATCAACCACTTCAAAGTATATCTTAAAAACAAAATGCTAAGTCAACCTCTAGATAATAGGATAAGTAAGTTTTTTTTTTTTTTTTTATGTAAATATTTCAATTGCATGCCAAGACATGAATAAGGTGTGCTTTGTTTGATAAATTTTCTTTTTTCTTTTTTAGACTTTATACAACATTTAATATAATTAAACTTTTAAAATTGTGATATATATATTATCGTAATAAACCTAAGAGGTTATTTATTTATTTTTCTATTTTTTTCCTTTCCCCTTACTAGAGGTTATAGTTACAGGTGATTTTAACTGGTAAGTAATGGTGGAAATTGAAAGTGGAGGTCAATAATTAATGTTGGTGATTAACCTTTAGGGAAAATGTCAAGAAGAACTAAAGAACATTGTTCGCATTTTTGAAAAGGGGAAGCTATTTTCTTCATTTTCTGTGTCACCTATGATCATCGGTTATCACTTTTTTTATTTTTTATTTTTATTTCATTACCAGTACAGTTATTACTAAAAAGTTGCTTAGATATGCTGAATCTTAAGATTCTTACGCTATTATTTAAGAACTTTAGAGTTTTGTTTATAACAAGTCTCGAAAATCATTCGAAAAAAGTTTTCCATGAAACAAGTAAACCCGAAATTGTAAATTACTTTTCCAACAGGAAATCTCTTCTTGAGATCATCAAGAATTTCGGGTCACGTTGATAATTTTTTTCTTTTTGTTGCAAAAATAATGCAGATGATCCCAAGAATGGACACCTAATGGAATTAGAAGGAGCCAAGGAGAGACTGAGCTTGTACAAGGCTGACTTGTTTGATTATGAGGGGTTGAGGGAAGCTATTATGGGATGTGATGGTGTTTTCCACACCGCCTCTCCTGTTACTGATGATCCAGTTAGTTCTTTTTTCTTTTTCTTTTTTTTTTTTGTCGATTTTAGCACTTCATTAATCTCAATAAAGAAATTTCATTTTTTTCGCCTTGTAGCTTGCACCACCAACATGGCATTATTTTAGGAAGGAAAAAAAAAAAATAAAAATCTAATATAGATTTGATATGTATCAAGAACTCGTATGGTATTCATATGTTATTTTGATATGATTTTTATATGGACCAATTTAATTAACATTATTTATTAAGGGGAAAAGGATTGTAACTGGGACGATGAAATGCAACACATATAAATCGATTTTTTTTTTTTTAATATTCCTTTTTCTTGTGTTCTTTGGTTTTCTGAAGGAGCAAATGCTGGAGCCAGCAGTGAATGGGACAAAGAACATTATGAATGCAGCCGCCGAGGCTAAAGTTCGTCGTGTGGTGTTTACATCCTCAATTGGTGCAGTCTATATGGACCCAAACAGAAAACCTGATGTTTTGGTGGATGAATCATGTTGGAGTGACTTAGAATTTTGTAAGGCCACCAAGGTATGCAACGATGTTTCTGATACATTGCATCTAGGTTTTTCATTAGTATCATTCGATAGTTTGATAGGGAAAAAAGATCCAATGGATATTTCCTACAACATATATGTATAGATGGTGAGTAGTTATTAATAAAATTTAGATATATAATAAGATATATATATCTATATATATATATGGTAATTTTGTTAGAAATTATCAATTTTCACTAGTATGTTTATGAAATTCACGAGCACTTAACATAGCTACTCCAAAATAGTCCTTGAACATCATTTTGAAGTAGGTTGACAGTTGACCTACTCTGCGTTTGGATTGATGAAAATGAAAGACGGAAAGTAGTATAAATGTTTCCACTTTATAAGCCACAATTTTTATCTCCAAAATTAGAGAGAAATGAGTGGAAATGAATGGAAATAAATAACAATTACAAAATTATCCTTTATAACAATATTTATTAAAATGAATGTAAGGATAATTTTGTTAAATACTAACTTTATTTCTCTTCATTTCTTTTATTTGTTACTAAAAACAAAATAAATATTACACTTCTTTTTATTTCCACTCTTTTCTTTTCTTTTCTATTTTACACATTTCTTTCGATTTCTCTTTTGTCAAAAATTACCAAAAACAGTATTAGGGAGGGCCTATAAAGCTCTTATTTCAAAGAAAGATCTTATATGTGCATACAATGTAGTATAAACTAAAGAGCTCCATGTTTAAACATAAGTACTAAGTTATACAAGTTATGAGTACTATAATTATAATTAATACATTTGTTTACAAAGATTATAATTATATTGTAAAATTTCATAGAAAGGTTATATTATTTTACCTTTAATAGAAAATCAATATTTATATGTATTATTGTATTGGTCACGAATTATTTAGGGGTAATATTGCAATTTACACTTTAATTATGTCACTTTTTGTAATTATATACTAAATTGAAGATTTAGTTATTATAATCTATATTTCAATTAATTCCAATTTATACCATTAGTTTAGTTGACATGATCAGCCAACTAGATGGCTGTTCACGACCTTAAGGGGTTTATGTAACTTCGTAGGGTTGTAGATGGCCACAAACGGTTATTAGTAGGTTATGTAACCTATATTTTGAAGTAATTTACAACTCACTATTTTGCAAGGGATGACTGGTGGCCATCTATGAGAGGTTGGGTAAACTTTCTAAAGTTATAGGCAGCCATCTTACTGGATGATTGTATTAAATTAACTAATGATATGAATTGAAATTAATTGAAGTATAGACTGTAACAATTAACTTTTTAATTAGATATATAATTAGATAAGTTGAAATTTTAGATGTATAATTGTAAAAAGTGACAAAATTTAGGTATAAATCATTATATTGACCCAATTATTTATTATGTGAAGGATCTATGGGGGTTAGTCTGCTATGAGCTGATTCCTTTCCTACTTCTTTGTTGACTTAATGGCACCGTTTGCACAACTGCATCAAAAGCAATCATGCATTTTATTGTATTTGAATCACAAAGTGTAGGCTTTGTTGTGGTTAAATGGCTACATCCATGAGGGTAAAATTGGTTATGGATGTCTAAATTTATGTTATACCGGATCACGACACAAGAGACAGTCCTTTCTCAAAGTTTCTACAAATTGCGACACTAGTTAACTAAGTTGTTATACTTAATTATAATTTGACAGAAAGAGGTCTATAGTTGGGGTAGATTTTTGGATCTCTTGTATTCTCTGTCTTGTTGGGTGGTGTGTCTCCTGCTCCTTTTTCACTTCTTCGCTTAAGATTATAAATGACTTTCATATGATCATAACAAAGGGGTTCACTCATTTTAAATAAAACTAAAGATTTTTTTTGTTAAATTCTTTTATGGAGATTACCCTTCTCTTGAATAAGGGAATTAGGGAACTACCTTATTCTAAAATAGAGAGATTTTAAATTTTCTTATTGAGTTTTCTGTTTTCCAAATTAACAAGCTATGTGAGATCTCAACATTCGACCACTATTATAAATAATACATACATTCACACATACAAAATTCTTCCATCTAGGAAGATAGCTGCATACACAAAGATATAAGATATAGTAGTAATGAAATGTTACTGCTTTTATGCAACTGACTTTTTCTAAGTCGACTTGGATTAGTGACTATAATGAATGCAAATGGCAGAATTGGTATTGCTATGGAAAGGTCTTGGCAGAACGGTCGGCATGGGAGATGGCTAAGGAGAGAGGACTGGACCTAGTGGTGTTGAACCCAGTATTGGTACTTGGACCATTGTTGCAACCCACTGTTAATGCTAGCATTGTCCATATACTTAAGTATTTAACTGGCTCAGCTAAAACATACACTAATGCCACCCAAGCTTATGTTCATGTTTGCGATGTGGCTGTTGCTCATGTTCTTGTCTATGAGACTTCCTCTGCATCTGGTCGGTATATTTGTGCTGAAAGCGTACTCCACCGTGGTGAGGTGGTTGAAATTCTAGCAAAGCTCTTCCCTGAGTATCCTCTTCCAACTAAGTAAGTTACCAACTTTGATCAACATGCTCATTTTTTTCTAGTGATATTGGTGTTCGCTCAACTCACTTTGATCATCATACCATTTAGAAAAACCACTACGGTATTTCTCATAGGCATAAATTAAAAATGCATACCGGTGCTGACACAACTCACTTTAAAAACACCATACTTGATTGGAAAACATTTATGGTGATCATAAGAATTGATAAAACCATGCCCTAAGTGATGTAAAAGTACAAACTAGTAAACCTTAGAGGCAGATGCGGTTTAACTTGGTATGGTTTATCCCTCCAAGTCAAACCGAATCTATTATAGTTTGGTTCTTTCTAATCTAAACCTAATATTTCAGTTCAATTCATAATTTTTACGAACTTAAAAAAAAACCGTTCAATTTGCTTTGGTTAAAAGTTAGAACTACGGATCTTAAAATGTTTCGGAGAAATATTTATATTTTGAGCCTTAATGTTATCCAATATATGCTTCCAAATAAATATGTGGCGCAATATATTTATCACATATTTATTACGTAAATAAAATCAGAACTATTAATATGTTCTTATCATATTGAAACTTTGTATTAGACAGTTTAAGGTTTTTAAAGTCTTGATGATGACACGTCAACGTAAAATTAATTGTACATTTTGATCTAGTTTCAACTAGGATCTATTTATTTATAATTTATTATGTAAATAAATAAAGACATCTCATTTTTAACATTTGAATTTTATGCATACCTTTATTTTTGCAAATTTTAGCTTTTTTCTATTTACTTACAGTTCCGTTTGATTTATAATTTTTTTCGAACTCTAAAAAAATAGTGTGGTTCATAATTTTTCTGAATCTAGTTAAATGGTTTGAACCTAATTTATGATTCGGTTTGGTTTATGATTTGATCGGTTTTTTTGCCTAGTCTTAGTAAACATATAATTCCAAGTTTGTTGAAATTGCATAAATATCCCCAAATAATTGACAAGGAATCGATAGATCCTTTAAACTTTCAAAATATCGCTTCATCTCCTCGTAACTTTTGAAAATGTATATATATACCCTTAATTATTGCTAAACTTCCAAAATCGTTGCTTTTTATAGTCTTTTAGCTCTTTTAGCAATGATTTGAGGACTCTAAAGAAAGTTTTTTAAGGACAATTTGTATATATATCTAGAGTTACGTGGAGATAATCATGCTTTAGAAGTTTAGTGAGACTTGATTTGCACTAATCAAATGTATATAATATGTATTTGTCATTATCTATGAGAGTTTTACATTTGCCTTGAATACTTCCTGTTGCTTGGGGCATCTAAATTCCAAGATCGATAGATCTCATTACATGGTTAATGAAAACCTTATCTTAAACTTTGTATTTAAGATTATTCTCATTTTATTGATTGCAGGTGCTCTGATGAAGTGAATCCTAGGAAAAAACCACATAAATTTTCTAGCAAAAAGCTTAAAGACTTGGGCATGGAATTCACTCCGGTGAAGCAATGTCTGTATGAAACTGTTAAGAGCTTGCAGGAAAAAGGCCATCTTCCTGTCTTAAATCAGCAAGAGGACATCCAAGCTTGATATTATGTGTAACCATCATTTTTCTTGAAAAAAAAAAAAGAAAAATGAAGCATATAGAAGAAAATTTAAATGATGTCATAAAAGTTTCTTCCATTTCATAGTAAAAGCTTAATACAATATTGTGATTTTCAAATATTTCAAGTTAGTATTGAGTTGTAATTTAGTAAATTTTGCAATTGTCTTTATAAATTTTGGAATGTAATGTATTGATTTTACGGTTTTCATTATGCTTCATAGAATCGAGCGTTTATGGACGGGGACATTTAATATGAAATTGAGGTGATGTTGATTACTATTATTTAAAGAAAAAGCAACTGCTCTATTATAGGTTGAAATTGTTGTATTAGGCATGCTTAGGTAAATTAGAGGATAATATCATGTTCACTACAAATTTCATCAACTTATATAATTTTATAATCGAACTTTCTTACTCGTGAAACTACACACGCAATCTAAACTTAACTTGTGAAAGTGTTATAACTGTGTTTGCTTGAATTTGTTTACTGATATAGATTGGTGGACTTTTATTGGGCTTTAGACTCTATATTTTGGGTTGTAGTGTGGACTACATGGACTTTTGGACTTTTTATAGGACTTTGACTCCTTTCGGGCCTCATTGGTATGGACTCTTGTATATACCTTCATATGATATTGTGCTGATAGGTTTTTAGTAAAATGTTTTTTTACCAAAATAAAAGTTAACTAATGATTTCTTAACATAAAATTTGCTAAGAATCAACAAATGGTATATAAGTAAAATGTTTTCAAAGTTAACAAATAATTTATGAATATTAAAGTGGACTTGGATAATTAATGTGGTTTAATGAGCTCTAATATATTTTATTTGAGTAGGATACTTGGCAGGTTGTTATCCCCTTTTAGGTTTGGAAGCTCTCTTCGCCTTCCTTAGCCTAAAACTCTAATCATAAATTTTAGTTTAACAATAAGAACTCATGTGAAAAGTGAATTAATGACAAAATTATTGATTTTCACGCCTTAAAATTGATGGAAAAACACTATAAATCCTAAATAAAAATCCTAGGCTCTTACTTAAATAAAGCATGCTTCAAAGTGGAAATGGAGCTGCACCATAAACGACTTAGATAATCGATCACTTTTCACTATAGTTGATTTTAGGGGCAGACGTGATTCAGTTTAGTTTGATTTATCTTTTTAACTAAACCGAAGTTTAGGATTTTTTTTTTAATTAAATCGAACCTATTTGGTTCATAAATATTTTAAATCTTCCTTTAAATTAAAATAATTAAAATTCAAGAGTTATACTCCATGCACTTTTTGATATTACTTATTACAGTGTTGACATGAAACAAAGAGAGTCTGTAAGATTGGAAACTAAAAAACGGGAATGAAATCCCGAAAACGTTGAAACTGTACAACAACTTCTAAGAAATCCCTTGATGACTCAAGGCAGGATCTCATGGAAGTGGGGAAAACATCTCATCGACTGACCTATGCTTCACTGTTGCACTTGCACTGCACCACCCACAAGAGTGGGTTGTGATTGTTCCACTCTCGATTAGTTCAAAAATGAAGCGAAAGCTCAATGTTGTTTAACTCTTAATCCGTATCTATAATCGCATAGCAATTCCATCAAACTAGGAAGAGAATGTACATTGCTTGAGGCAGCAATAACACCAAAATTCAAGTATATGCAATAACCAGTTTCTCGAAATTAATGCGAAAAGAATGCCAGAAAAACTATGTATATAATAGATGGTAATAAGTTTCACCTAAAATGAAATGATAATCCATTAATATATATTTATTACATAAATTCGGTTCGGTTCCGTTGTTCCTTGAACGGAACCGTGTACTGATTGTACTATATTGAATTGAACCGATCGAAAAAAACTGAATTTTTAAGTTATTTCAGTTCGATTCTTCATTGTTTTTCTTTACCTTGCCTTAACTATACATGGACATTCCTCGCCACCCCCCTTCGACCATTTTTCCTTCTAGATGGATTTCAAATCCTTGTTTTATCCAAATTTCATTTTGAACACTTCTCTCACCTAAATCTATTGAACCCAGATTTATTTAAAAACGCCTAAGTATAGATGTTGATAAGATGATTAACTATAACAATTTATAGTAATCTTTACAAAATTGTTATAATATTTAAATTTATGAATTTCCATGAAACAAATGGAAGATTGTGTAGTTAGTCTATTTTGGACAATTGGGCTGTTATTTTTATGCATAAAATAATGAATCAGGTTTTTTTTTAGGAACATACCAGGAGAGAATTGGTTAGGAATTGTCATATATGTAATTGAGCACTATTTTGCGAGAAAAAAGTTTTGAGTTTTTGTTCTTAATTTGGTTAAATATATGCTGGAAATTTTATGAAAGAAAAAGGAGTGGGTATCATAACACATTTGCTTCTTAGCTAGACAATTTCTCCGGTGTCATATCTAGGTTGATTTTTTAGCACTAAACCATGTTTTAGATTGTCTAAAAGAAGTGATGTTTTTTGATTCAACTAGTTGGTTTTTTCAGGTACAAAAAACTCACACAAGGTGATAATTTTGTAGAGAAAGGTTTTAATAATATTAACATGTTATATGAATTAATTAATAGTATATAAATATTAATAAAATTTTGATACGTAGAAATATAATCAATATTTTTGAACATCATTTATTAGTTTATATAATATGTTACTATTATTAAATCTTTTTTTTTTGTTAATGTGGACATATGATAATGAATATATATATTTTAAAAAAAATTGATTATATTTTTAACTATGAAAATTTTATTAATATTTATATATCATTTATCGATAAACGTAACTTATTAGTATTATAATTTTTTTTTTTTAAATTTTGCGGTACTTATGTTCAAAATTTTTTGCCTTTCGATGCATCCAATGTGTGTTTTGATGCACTTTTCCAAAACAATGCAGATATTTTCAGCTAAAAATATCCAGAAACAACAAATTTTGATCGTAACTTTTTTCCGTTGCACGTTATGAAAGGAAGCACATCAATAATCAATGTCGCAGGCAATAAATAGCCCTTGATATTTTTGGAGTCTCACAAGCTGAAATTGACAGAAGCTAAACATTTCATGTGCAACATAAAATCCATCAAGTATTTGGGATCTTTTTTCTTTGTTCGTTTAATGTTTGTTGATCCTAGGACTAGGAGTAGGTGAAAAAGCTAAACATTTTTCCCCTCTATAAATGCGACTTTTCTTGCAAGCTTCTCTACTCCATCAATAAGCTGTATCTATCTTCCTTTCATTTCCCGAAAAGACCTTTTTTTTTTTTGTTTCCAGTTATACCCTTAATCCTATCTAACGGGGAAGAAATAGCAAGATGCCAACTGACACATTGTCTGGCCGTGGACAAACTGTGTGTGAGACTGGTGCTGGTGGATTTATTGCTTCTTGGCTCGTCAAATTTCTGCTTGGAAAAGGACATACTGTACGAGGAACAGTTAGAAACCCAGGTCACTTGCTCATATCGACTCCTTTTTCCTGCATTCTTTTTTAGTAGAAGATAACGTTTTTCTATGTTCATAGTAATGAGGTTTGATATTAATATGCTTTGATATTGAGACTCTGTCTGTTTTAATTTTTTTTTTAAATCATATTGATATATATGATCTTATAATAAAAGCCATTAGTAAATGTAATATTTTAAAATCATTATGATAGTATGGAAAATATTTTCCGTAAAATCGAAAACACCCCCAACTGCATGAATGGGTGCGAACATGATATTTATTTATTCACATAATGAGAGTAATAAAATTTGGCATAAAGCTAAACGGTATTACATGGGTAAATGGCGTAATGCCCTACTATATATTATTGTACATGTATAATATGAAAGGGAGTACCCCATGACTCGTATCCATGGACAACAAAAAAGCCGGTTGTTCATTTAAATACAATTTTACATTGATAAACTTTATATGTTGAAAGGGTAAAGGTGTCCAAGTAAGGATTATTTTAGAATGTATCAATTGTAATCAAAATGGTTTTACTAAGGAAAAGTTAAGCTTCTTTACATGTAAATAATTCAACTACATGCAAGCCGGTGATGCTTAGACCACAAAAGGGTAGTTGTCTGGTCATCTAATTGCCATGCATAGTGAAAGACTTGTAAGTAAGTCCCTCGTGGTTAAGTTAGTGATGGCTTTTTGATGTTTAAGTTAGTAAAAAAGAAAGAGATAGAGTTTTTGTGTTTAACCAAGTGTAAAGAGAGCAAAAAGAGTCGAATCCTTATACTTACGGCTCCATGGCCTATTTATAAGGCATGGAGCTTACTTATCTAGGATACGTAGTAGCTAGGGTTAGCTCATACATGGTTGGTGTAGTGGAGGCATGTATAGTATGGGAGGGGGATAGCACATTTTTATCGATTAGTGACTCTTAGGAAAGGTACCTATCACATTAGTAGTGTAGGCATCTATCACAACTAAGGCGGCTAGACATCTAGGTTATATTATAGATATCATGTAGCATTTA
This sequence comes from Lumnitzera littorea, assembly GCA_024138015.1. Classification (NCBI taxonomy): domain Eukaryota; kingdom Viridiplantae; phylum Streptophyta; class Magnoliopsida; order Myrtales; family Combretaceae; genus Lumnitzera; species Lumnitzera littorea. Next base: position 1,333,612 of record JAMXBB010000009.1, on the reverse strand, counting down.
ATGAGGAGGGAGAGAGAGAGAGAGTAGTAGATTAGTCGTGGTATCGAGGTTTTCAAGTTATGTCCCAAGTACATAGCATGAGCTTGGGGGTTAGGGTCAAGGTTCTGAGTTGAGCTTAGATCTGGTCAGCCTGAGGACAATAGGGTCCTCAGGATATGAGGCTCGAGGAGTTAAGGCACTAAGGATGTTTGTAAGAACTTTTAAGGACTCAGGGATGTTAGGATGGAGGAGTGCTTAGGATAGCCTGAGCAAGCTATGTTGGCACCAGGTAAACTGAGTAGTACATTCCTTCAGATATGGTCTAAAGAAGCATGTTCGGGGGACCACATAGATAGTTGAACTTGGGTTAGAGTGAGCCTGTGAGAAGGTGAACCAATTGGCTTGTTGAAGAAGGTTGTGTTTTTGACATGAAGAAGTGCTCGAAGTATCCGAATAAGTATTGGCACTTAGGCTTGGGCCTTAAGAGTTTGGTTTTGGAAAGGTTATCCACATAAATGTGTGTTTTGTCAGATGAATTTTATTTTATTTTTTTATCTTTTTTATTTTGCTAATTATCATATTATAACATTTTAGAGGAGGGAATTGAACCTGGTTTGTCTAGTTAAGAGATTAGTGTTCATGCTACTAATAGACTATAACGAGCTTTTCTCTTTCTTCTCGTGTTTATACAACATTTATGTTATAATTAAACCTTCAAAATTGTGATATGTTATTGAAATAACATAAGAGGCTACAATTACTAGTGACTTTAAGTGGTTACTAATGGTGGAAAGTGAAAGTAGCGGTTAATAATTAATGTTGGTGATAAACCAATCGGAAAACGTCAACTAGAACTAAAGAAAAATGTCAACATTTTCAAAAAGTGGAAGCTATTTTCTTCATTTTTAGTGTCACACCTATGATCATCATTTATAAACTTTTTATCTCATTACCACTTATTACTAAAAAGTTATTAGTATATGCTAACTCTTGAGATTATTCCAATATTATTTAAGAACTTTAAAGTTTCTTTTATAATAAATGTAAAAAAATTTTGAAAAAAGTTTTCCATGAAACAAACACACTCGAAATTGCAAATTATTTTTCCAACAAGAAATCTCTTCTTGAGATCATTAAGCTTCTTGGGTCATGTAGGTAATTTCTTTGTTATGAAAGTAATGCAGATGACTCGAAGAGTAGACACCTAATGCAATAAAAAAGAGCTAAGGAGAGATTGAGGTTACATGAGGTTGACTTGCTTGATGTTGAGGGGTTGAGGGAAGCTATTATGTGATGTGATGGTGTTTTCTATACTGTATCTCCTATCATAGATAATCCAATTAATTCTTCTTTTTCGATTTCATCACTTCATTAATTAATGCTCTCTTCTCTTGAATTTTTTGAAAGCTTGTTTTAAAGCATCCTGTTCCTAAGGAGTTTATTTAAAATTCTTAGATGTCAAGTTAAAATCTCAAGGATATCTTTTTTTAAAATTTTTTTTGCTTTATCAGCAAAGTTTTCAAAAGTGGTTTTTAACATTTATTTATATTATTTATAAAACTCATAATACAAATTTTTAATAAATCCAACCCTTAATAATAATAATAATAGTTGCAACTTTTGAAGAGTTAAAAACCTCAAAAAGGTAAACAACCAACTCTTATAGTAAAGTACTTGCTCTAGGGGGCTTATACTAAGAGGCTTCATTGGGATGCTCTTATGAAAACAATATATGACATATATTAAGACCTCAAATCATACTTATGTTCTCCTATCTCATGCTTGATTATTAAAGTACCTTTTTAAGTAATTGCAATGACAATTGGCATATGACACTTAACTTTGTAGAAAATTTTTGTAGGCAAGGAATCTCAAGTCACAAGTTGTATAACATGTGATGCGTGTTAAACATGTCATAAAATTCTATATGTTATATATATAGCATATACTAGACTTGTTTGGGGTCAAGTTTTTCTAAATATAGTTATATTAAAAATTTTCTATTTTGTGACTTGGGGGGCAATATAACAGTACACCAACCACATGGTACTGTAGGAAGGAGAAAAATCGAATAAGGATGGGTTACGTAATATGTATGAATACTTACATGGTGTTATGCCCTGAAAAGGTAGGATCATAATAGTTCTACCATATAAGTTATACTAAGATAAAAACTGACTTTACAGTTGTCATCTTAAACTTAGTTCATATTAGACGTACTCGATTCTATCAATTTGAAGCATCCAATTTGATACCTATTTATTATATACATGTAGAATAATTTTTTAAAATAATTTATTAAAAATAAACTTGTAATTTGACTTTGTAAAAAAGTGGTAGTAAATCCCATAGGTATCCATCTTTTTATATACAGATTAGAATATTGAAATTTACGAGCCCCTTGAGGAGGCTTGTGTAGTTTTCTTTAAAAGTTAAAAAAGTCAATACTAAGGACAATAATTAATTATTTTTTGTTATGCCTCACTCCTCATCTTAGTTTGTTAATGCTCTGATTTTGGGTAGGTATTTGTTATCTACTTAGAACGTACAAAACAAATTATAGAAGAATGAGTGATAATTTACTTAATAAGTGGAGTTGAGAGAGAAGTATGCATTTAACACATTACAAATAGGGTCTTTAACCAATTTGGTTAGATGTAATGCATGTCCAAGTAAATGCCATCGTACGATGTTATTCGATCTATCGTGAGATTAGAGAAATTGCACTATCTCTAATCTAGATTGAGGAGCATAACACTATGTACTTGCGAAGTAGAACCAAATTAGGATTTATGCCATAGACAATACTTTTCTCCTATGACTACCTTCAAACCACAGCTCCTAATCTTGCTGCGACTTCTTCGCTTGTTACTTAGTTCGATAAGGATGGGGAAATGACTATTGCAACTATCCTCATTGACGGGAGTTTATGTTTGACTTGAGAATCTTAGCTGTTATTCTTAATAGGTTGTAATGCATATCGGGTTAAATGCTAAGCAGAGTTTAAGTTAGTTTGTTTTAAGGTGATCAACCAAGCTTAGATAATTTAAGTATAATAATATTTACAGAATTACCATAATATGGAGTTGAGCTCCCATTACAATAAATCGAATCTTAAACACAAGCGATGCACACACACAAAGAGCTAACTACAATTACAAGCAAATACATACTAAAGTTTTTAGATATTCTGAAATAATACCCCAAAATACTATTAATCATTAATCCTACTTACTTGACTTTTTAGCCAATCGTTCCTAAAAGTCTTCAATAAGGTTACTAATCTGGCCTATTTGATAGAAAATGGAGTGGGGATTAAAATACAATAATTAGATGAAACCTACCTAGTATATTAGACTTGCACAATTTAATTTAGCCCAATGTAGTCATAGATACTTATTATGTAATATCATTATAATTTAACTTTACATTTAAAATTTATATAATATTGATTTCTAGTATTATAGTATTATTTAAGAAGTTTCTATCTTTCCAAAGAACTTTTATTTTGGAAACATGTATTTTTTATTAAAATTTATATATACTCAAATTTTACGAAAATAATGATGTTTAATTTATAAAGTTCAATTTTAATAGTTTCGATAAAGGATTATTACTAGAGATTTATTCATTTTGAAAATCGATGCTAATAATATATAACTCCTACTACTATCGATATTTTAAGTTTAAAATTCAAAAATAATAAATTTATAAAATTATACGAATAAAATACTCCATTTAGGAAAATAATGAGATTATGGATATGTTTTTCCTATAATTATTAAATATCAATTAAAAGACAATACTTATAATTATAGAAATGAAGTTACTTGAAAATATTGAATATAAAAAAATTTAAATCTTTTAATCCTCTTTTCTTCTTCTTTTCCTTGTTTTTCCTTTTACTTCTTTTTTTTTTCTTGTTCTTTCTTTCTCTTTTTCTTTTCTTCTCTCCTTTGTATCCTCAATTTCTCTCATACTTTCTCTCTCCCTCTCCTTTTCCTCTCTCTTTCGCTCTTCTTCTCTTTCTTTCTCTCTTCTCTTTGCTTCATTTCTCTTTTTGTCTCTTTATAAATAGCATTAAGGCCATACATATAAGTCGCAATGTCACTGTTGATTTAGGTGGTTAGAATATTAAATAATTATTTTTTGTTTTTCTTTACAATATTTTAGTAAATTTATTATATTTTCTTTAATACTTATCTTAATGTGTAGAATATTCAAAGAATATACTTTCTTTTCACTGCAAATATTATCAATAAAGAATAATTTATAATTACAATTTTTTTCTCCCACATATTGTTATTTCGGGTGAGTTTTAACATGATTATTAGTAAAAATATTAGTAATATATAATATATAGTTAAGTTCTATTAATTGATTGGGACTTATTTATATGCATCTTATATGAAATTTTACTTACTAATATTAATTATTAGGATAATGTAGTTGGTTCTAAAAGATTTATCCTAAACTATATTTAAAATTACGAAACTCTATATTATAGTGATGAGATTCAATAAACTTAATAATTCTAACAAAATTGTACATAAATGAGTTTAATTTTGAGATATTAAAACTATATAGTTGTTTCTTTTAAATTTTTTAATTTTAATATTTTTTAAAGAAAGTTATTATAAATTCTAATTTCTAGAATGTGTCTTAAGCAATAAAATTTTCAATTAATAATAATTTTTAATTTTTTTTAATTCATAGGTATCTATTTTATCATGGTCAATAAATATAAATTACTTTTACATATTATCCCGTGTCACTAATAAAGCTAGTATGGATAGTTTTATATCTATTGACTTAACTTATAAGTATATGTTTTTCTATAAAAAATATTAACTACACAAAAGTTAGTAGGCCTAGATTGTAGGGTATTATATATGGCATCCATATATTTTCTAATATGATATACATGGACCATTTAAGGATGTAAGGGTATACAATCTGCTAAAGTCAATAAAAACCCAATAGGGTTTAAGGTTAGGTTTTGTTGGGTTTAAGATTGGGTTTTGAGATATGATTTAAAATTTTAATAGGTTTATGATTATGTTTTGGGATTATGAAAAAAAAAAAAAGATAGAAAACTTGATTCGGTAAATATATATATATATATATATATATATTGATAAAAGTATTTATCCTTAACTTACACGTCATACATATCTTATACAAGTTTTACATTATACAAAATATTTAATTATCGATTTTTATTTTTGTTTAAGTTAATAAATATAATTCTAATCCTACTTAATTTCTTTCTACTCTACTCTTTCCTCAATTCAATTTGAAACCCGTGAAAATTCACCTTTATAAGGTTCTTTGAATTCAATAAAAACTCACCCTTGAAGAGTGCTTAACCCTATAAGGATCAGGGGCGGGTTTTAGAATTTGGGGGTAAAACCTTAAGGTTTTTATAAGGTTATTGGAAATATTAAACCCTATAGGTATGTGTTCGAGTTTCATAAAATTAGCCTAAACTTGCCCCTATTGCATCTCTAGAGCCAATATTATTTCTTTCATCATATAGTTACTTTTTTAAGGAGAAAAAGATTGTAACTAAGAAGATGTTATGCAATGCACATAAATTAATTTATTGATATTCCTTTTCCTTCTGTTCTTTGGTTTCTTTTTGAAGGAGCAAATGTTGTAGTTGGCAGTGAAAGGGACAAAGAACATTATGAATGTAGCCGTTGAGGCCAAAGTTTAGCGTATGGTGTTTACATCCTCAATTGGTGCTATCTATATGAACCCAAATAGAAATCCTGATGTTTTGGTAGATGAAACTTGTTGGAGTAACATGGAATTTTGCAAGGCTACTAAGGTATTTGGGGATGTTTTTGATACATTACCTCCTAGGTAATCATCATTACTAAATACCATAGAGCAAGCATGGAAAAATGGTTTGATGGATATTATCCATCAAGTATATAAATATTGTGTAAATATCAATAAAATTTAAACATATATAATAATATGTATAGTAATTTTATTATAAATTATGGATTATTATAATTTCATCGGTACTTATTACTACTTATATATACACATAGTATGTAATATTTAGTAAAAATTATTCTATAAAAAGAAGTCCTCCGACATAACTTTGAGGTAGGTTGATAATTGACTTAAGGGTATACATTTTGCTTAACAACTCGAAACTTATTGAAATAGCACTTGAATCGAATCTATTCATACAATGACCTCTTCAACTTTCTTTCTTTCTTTTTTTTTTCTTCTTCTTCTTTTTTATTTTTATTTTTTTGGGTTATGAGATTATTAGAACCTATAAACCACTTTTTTTTTTTCCCAAAAAGGATGAATTTCATTTAATAAGAGAATGATGAATCAATTAAGACAATCTATACATAAGGACTTGTAGATAAAGTGTTAAGGGTATGAAAACCCAATTGGATGGATCGACATATCCGTTCAAAAGACAAATTGTCACATCAACGGAATAAAACGATTTCTCTTATATAAACAAAACTCAATCAGCTGACAAGTATGAAAAATCCTATAGAAGGGATGATTATATAACAAGGTTGTTAAACTTATGATATTCTATTTATAATCGTTAGAGGGTTTTGTAACGTAGAAACGTAAGTTTGTATAATCTTTGTAAAATAACTTAAAAAAATCGTGGATATATTTACAATAATTATGTAAAACTTGAAATATATGATGAAAATAGAGAAATGAAGAAACTAAGTTCATTTTTCATAAAATTTTTTATTAATATATAATTTAATATGTATAGAAAAAGAATAAATAAAGTCTAAATTAAACTTTTTCCATTTTTTTTAAAAAAGCAATGAATTAAAGAGAACAAAAAATTTTAATTCATTTGAAATTATTAATTATATAAATTGAAGTATATAATTTTTCTTATAATCTTTACTATTGAGTTAAAACCAGGACGAAAGCTATGGACATGAAATAAGAGACTAAAATATAGAACATGGAAGATGATATAATATTCTAATAGTTGATAATTTCTTAAAATTTAGTTGTATTTTTTTTTATTTTTTTAGTTCATATGTAGATACGATAAACTTAGTAAAAAAAGCAAGTTCCTATTTAGTCTATATGTAAACTCGGTTAAAAATGTAAAATTTTATATAAAGATGATTTTATATATAAGTTAACTTGGAAGAACTTTATAAAATCATAATTTCATAGAATTGCAGGAGTAAAATAGTGATTTTAATAATTATGGTATATAATAATAATTAATATACTTGTTTACAATCTTTATGTTGCTGCGATTTTTTTTCTTTTTTTTTTTTTTAAGATAATCCTTCATCATTTATATGTATTGTTTTATACCTTGTGTTAGCATTCACCGTAAAATTTTGTAGAAAGGTTAAATTATTTTACCTTTATTAGAAAATCAATTTATACGAACTATTGCATTATTTACAAATATATATATATTTAATGTGTGAATGACCCATATTATAACAAACCTAACTATTTTGCAATATTATTGTCACAGACTTAATTTTCAATTTGAATATAATAATAAATAAAAAATAATAAGATAATGATTTTTAAACAACACTAGCCTCTCACTGAGTTGCTACCTCTGATCTCTCTCGTCATTTAAAATCACTAATTGTTTACTGTCACCTTATATTTTCTAGCTTTCTCCTATCTCATCTAAAGTAACTCTGTCTCAAAATCTCATGGTGTCGTAATCACCCATTCTTATCCTTCAACCCTCGCAGTCTCACCATCATCTCCATTGTACATCCTAACTCATTTTTCCTCTTCATAGAGGTCCAGTCATGAAAACATAATAAGTTTTATCTCATTTTGAGTGTCTCAATTTTATTAAATTTTATATACCAAATTAAATCAAAATTTTGTCGAATCTTAAGTGACTATTGTGAAATCATAGGGTCATAAATAAAATTAAATAAAAAGAAAAAAAAAAATCAAATCTGATGGTTTGAACCGGGTCGGGTCAAATCATACCTTATAGGGATAAATTTTAGCTATATACTAAAAAACTTTGAGTTTTTGAAGAACTCTATAAAATAATGAGTTGGATTCGGATTTTATAAACAGATACGAACCCGCTTTGATGGTATCCTAGTACTTCGCTGGTAGGCATTGGCACAAAAATGTCTTAGACGGGCCCGATGCAAGCGTGCATTAGACAAAACTACGTCTATACCTAATTGTGGTATTGATAACTTGACAGTACGTAAGCAAAGTCGGCTCTCGTATTCAATTTTTTCTGGGTTTCTTTATCCTTTTCATTTCTTTTGCCCTTTGGTTTCCTTTTAATTTTCTGAATTTTGTGCCATCTTTCATACGATATCACGTTTGTATTTTTATCAGTTCTTATATGGTCAGTAAAGACATTGGGTTTTATTTTTATTCTGAGTTTGAACACTTGTAGAGCTGTAGGCCCGCTTAGAAACAGCACTGACAGGAGCATGAAACATTATTGCCTTCCCTAATTCGACCTGAATCTAATGTCGTTTATTGTAACCATTTCCATAGTCTCATAAAAAATTGGATGATATTAAAACTCTTACCTTTAGTTATTTATTCATTTTTTACGCCAGAAGTTTAAAGTTTTTAAATTTTATACTCAATCAAATATTTATTTATTAAATTTACTTTCTTACTTCTATCTTGTACCTGTTAATCAATGTGTAATTATCCTATTATATTATCAAGGTAATAAATTTAATAGCATTGAATTCAACAAATTCAAAATTTGAATGTGAAATTTAATAGGTAAAGATTTAGATAAATATAACATTTAGTAATTTCAAACTTTTAGATGTATAAAAAAAAAAAGTTAGATGTAAAATTTGAAGAATGCACAAGATGCAAATAGTGATTATCGATATTATCTAATTATTTTATTATATTAACATGAGAAAGTGTGTGACTTTCTTGGGTTCAATCGCTAATCCATCACTGTAACTTTATCCCATGGCCTTCCATGAAAGTTTATGCCTTTGGATGTTTCGAGTGTCTTGCGCATTGTAACCCCCATAATACACAGAAGAGGTAAAAAAAAAAAAAAAAAAATGTAAAGAAAGAAAGAAGAGAGCTAAAAGTGGGTTTAGGATTTCTAGCTACATCCAAGTTGTGTTACATCAAATCTGTTATGCTCCAATCTTAATTAACATTTATACTTCAATCAAACTCAATTATATTTGTTTAAGTATCGGAGCTCCTCCCAATAAGTCAATTGACACCTACATGCTTTTCACACACGAAGTCATGATTACTTGTTCAGATGTTCAGAAATCATGAATTCTGCACTTACACTGTTGGCTTATTTAATGCATTAATTTCTGTCTTTTTCTTTTGTTAATCCATAAGGTTCAAATAATAAGTAGCGGTCTTTCAACTTTCTTTTTATTTTTGGCTCTGGTATTGGCATTTACTAGGACTAGGAGGACAAACACATCAAATTTCCTTTTCCTTTTTTAATTGTAAAAATATGAATTGTTAGGACAAGTCAGACCTGAAAAAAGAACACCTAAATTTAGAAAGACACCGTAAAAACCTTAGCAAATAAAAGAATCCATATTTCGACCCAAAAAAATAAATAAAAATAAAAATAAAAGAATCCATATATTAATATCTAAAAGAAAATTTATTAGATATTATATAGAACCTATTATATAAATGTAATATATAAATATCAATGAAGTTTAATAATTATTTTAAAAGCTACACATTGGTGTCATGTGTCTAATTTTAGATTTTAATTTTTGTTTGTATATATAACACGTCCTCTTCTCATTGTTTTGACAAACTTGTAAGTAACTAGTTAACTAAATTGCTAGCTGGCCAAAAATTTAGAAAAAAAGAAAAAAAGCGCTGTTATACTTGAATAATTTGATTATGTAAATTGTGAGTTGTATAGTTGGTGTGGAGCAGTGGATCTCTTGTACTAATCTTTGTTCTGTTGTGTAGCGTATCCTGGTGTGTCTTTTGGTTGTTTCTCCTTCCACATAGGAATTAAGGAAAGGTTATTCACCTAAATCCTGTATGAACTCTCTTTATATTTTGATTTTCGGTTATATACATTGTTATTACGTTGTGAATTGAAATTGAACCGCATTTTACAATTTTGTTTGTGGCTCCCATCCGTGTTTGTGAAGCTGTTGGAGCCGCTTTCGTTTTCTTTGATTTTATTTTTACAATTGTCTTTATGGTTTTTTCGATATATATTGTCATTATTTGCATCTCAGTTTCGTTTTCCATCCTCTATTATAAACAAAAAACTATCATTTTCTTCTATTTAGAAAGAGAGGTAGATATGCTAGGGATTTTAGGGTTGCAATAGTTTAGATTCGACGGAAATAAAATAAACAAATGTTTCTCAATAAAATTAAGGGATGAAAAGTGGAATGTAGATTCTTACACAAGCTCCAGAAGTTCTTTTTATTTATTCTGCAATGGATTAGGTGAGGTTAAGGGGGCTATATATTGTGAAGGAGTCACATTTCGTGAGCGTAGGGTTCCATGAATACTCTTCGACGAGATCGTCATCATTTATATGAGTTGTTACACCCCACTATTAGGACATATAAATAAATCATTAAAAGGAACTTATATCTCTATTAATTGTCAACTTCATGTATATTAAGTTATATTTTAAAATCTAGTATCTATGCACAATAAACATACTTACAATCTAGTATTCTAGTCTGACAAAAGTTGTTTTCCTTAAAATATTCTTCAAAAACCTATGTACAATACAACGTCGTCTATGTAATAATTTTCTTGAAAAACGACTTGCATTAGTTATTATAATGAATGTAAATGCCAGAACTGGTATTGCTATGGAAAGTTGTTGGCGGAACGGGTGGCATGGGAGATGGTGAAGGAGAGAGGACTGGGCCTAGTGGTGATAAACCCAGTACTGGTTCTTGGACCTTTATTGCAACGCACGGTTAATGCTAGCCCTGTCCGTATACTCAAGTATTTAACTGGCTCAGAAAAAAACATACGCCATTGCTACTCAAGTTCTTGTCTACGAGACTCTTTCCGCATCCGGTCGGTATATTTGTGCTGAAAGGGTGCTCCACCGTGATGAGGTGGTTGAAATTTTTGCAAAGCTTTTCCCTGTGTATCCCCTTCAGACTACGGAAGCTACTAACTTTGACCGACATGCTCAAATATATGATGCCATTTAGATAATACCGAAAAATATATTCATGCACTGAATTGAAAAAATGCATACGCTCCAGGCTAATTGGTGTTCATCCAGTTCACTTTAAAAAGATAATCAATGAATGGAAACATTTCTTGTGATAATAAGAGTGGAAAAAGCTATAGTCGACTTATAGAAAAGTTTAAACTAGTAGAGGACAAATAATTGAAGATTCTTGAAATCAATTACATATCCCCAAAATAATTTTTAAGAAATTGATGATAAATCCTCTAAACTTTCAAATTACTACCTTATCTTTTCATAATTTTTGAAAATTTGTGTATATATACTCTAAACTGTTGCTAAAATTCCAAAATCAACCCTATTTATAGTTATTTAGCAATGATCTAGGGGGCACAAACAAAGGATTAAGGTTTTTTTATTTTTTATTTTTCCCATATTTTTAGGAGTCACATTGAGATAAAATCGTACTTTTGAAGCTTAGAAAGGTATATTGGAACTGATGAAATGTTTATGATGAGTGTTTATAATCAAGAGATTTTATTATTTGCCCTGAATACTAGGTGTTGTGTGGGGTATCCAAATTCCAAGATTGATAAGTCTAATTATATGGTCAATGAACTCCTTATTAAAAACTTCTATTTGAGATGATTCCCAATTCATTAATTGCAGGTGCTCTGATGAAGTAAATATAATCCTAGGAAAAAACCACATAAATTTGAAAAACAAAAAGCTGAAAGACTTGGGCATGGAATATACGCTAGAGAAGCAATGTCTATAAGAAATCGTCAAGAGCTTGCAGGAGAACGGCCATCTTAGATCTTACTTTCTTAAATCCGCAACATGACATCCAAGCATGATGTCTCGTATAACATTCACCATGCAATCTTTGTTCTCAAATCAGCAACATGACATTTGTTCTTGAAAGAAAAATGAAGCATATAGAAAAAGATTTAAACGATGTCATAGAGGTTTTTCAATTGCGTGGTGAAAGCTTAATGCAATACTTTTACTTTCATGTAGTTCCGAGTTAATATTAATGTCATGTTTTGGCACTTGGTAAATTTTCCAGTGGTCCTTTATAAATCTTGGAAAGCAGTGTGTAGATTTTGCAGTTTTTGCTCATGCTTCATGAACCAACCATTTATAGATGGGCGTGACATAATGCTCATTACTATATTATCTGAAGAAACAAAAAAAACTTCAACATCATACGATAGAATCGTTGTATTAAGCCTACTAAGGTAAATTTTATCGCTTGCTTCAAAATACTCGAACTGTAAAAATTATTGTAGGATTGGATTTGACTCAAAACATAAACTAGCAGGGTTAATCATATGATGTGGAAATAATGGTGGGATTGCAATGATAAAGCTTAATGGAGTTTGGATATGATGTTATAAGTAATGTATTGAATTTTCATAGTATTCAATGTAAAAGATTCATTGTAAGGATTTTATTGAAGAATTTCAAAGCAAAACTATGAATAGACTGGTGCAAGTGAAGCTTGTGGCGGCAAGGACAAAGATTTTGGTGAATATAATATATTATTAGTTGATTGAGAAATTCGTTCTATATATATATTTATTTATGAATAATGGACGTATTATTTATTAGATGATTTTCAACTTGATAGTGAAAAATTAACTTGGCATTTTATTGGAAACCTTAAATTCAAATAACTTAGTTTTAAGAATAAAGTTTTGATTTTAGGTCACTTTTTTGGTCCATTCTGGTGGACTACCTTTCCTTCTATGTTAACCTTTTTTTACCTAAATTATGTTTCAAACACCTTCCTAGCGTATCTCCTTACTCCAAATTGATATAGAAAACACCATAAACTTCTTTCTTTGCGATTAATTAAAATAATTCAAGATGAAGATTACAAAAATGAGTTAAATATGTAAAATTGTGGGTTTATATATTTCAAGATGGATAGACTGGATCTTTTAGTTTAAGGATGAATAGGTGCAGATAAATGATTATTCTATCTTGACTGATCTGTGGTTTGTATCCATAACATGGCATAACATAAATTAGTTGAACCCCTACGGCATGCGTAAATTTTAATTTAAAATATATTTAAAAGAAAATAATAAATTTCATTAAAAAGAATCACATTAACATATTAATAATATATGCTTACAATATATTATGTCACTATTGGATGAATTCCACTAAAGTAATTTGTTATTGGAAAGAGTTATATCTTTCATAATATAGGAATAAAATGTCATTTCATGTGAAGAATTGTATTATTTTATACTAAATCATGTAAAAGTCATGAACCAAGCGAGTGAAAAAATTCTTGTCTTGTATCTAAGTACACAAACACTATCCAGTCTCAATGAGAATCAATACAAAAAATGCGAACATCTAGGTTGGAAGCAATACTTTCTATATTATCGGGGATACCTTTTCCATTTGAAGAAAGTAAAGACCTTCCCATAAAAATAACTCAATATTTGTGAAATTTAGAATTATCTCGTAATTTATCAGTAGATATTATTGGGAAAATTCCTTGATATTCCTAGATTGCCTTACTACTTATTCCACGGATAGAAGGAGGTGCTAAAAAAGCCTATGCAATTCCAATTCTTTTCTGCTTGCCTAAGAGAAACAGAAGACTAGGCTCTTTACAAAAAGTCTGGAACCTAGAAGCATAATACCTAGGTCTCAAGGCAAGGGAGGAGGGACCTTTACTTCGACTCACCAAGGAGAAGGTAAGTACTTTTATATCATTTCTTTTGAAGTGATAATGCCTGAGGGAGGCGGTAATCCATGGGAAAACGTTTGCAGAAGCGACCATGAATCAAATCAGATTGAAAAATTCAGCTATAGATGGACAAACTTTAACGAAAGGTCGACCGCAAATGAGAGATGGTCAAGCCTTGGTCACAGCATTAGATTATTTCCTATTATGCCACTCAAAAATATATCATTTCATGTGAAGAGTTATACTGTTATATATTAAATTATGTGGAAGTTGCAATTATTCAAAAAATTATGTAAAGGACATGTCTCTGTTTAAATAGAAGCTAAAGGACGGTTAATATTTAATTAATCGGGCCGGATAGCACTAAATATATCTGGAAACGACAAATTTCGATCACATGTTTTTCGCTGCTCGTTAAGGAAGCCCATCAACCAACGTCGCAGGCAGTAAATAGCCCTGATGTATGTCGGGTTCTTACAATCTAAAGAGAACCAAAACACTATGGCTTGTAAAACGACTCAAATCTGTTGGTCTGTCTACTAAAAGTCTCTTCTATTCTAATAATTGTAATTATTCTTGTTGTTAGAACTAGACTTTTACCCCATTTTCTCGTCTGACAGTCAAAATTTCTTACTAAAATTTTGTGTTCATGTAAATGCTGTTAAAAGTTCCTCGATCAACTAACTTTAATCCACCTTTTAATTGGTCATGCAGAGAAGAATACTGTAAAATTTTTATAAATTAATAATGTTGAGACCATAAAATTTTATTAATTGACAAAGTTACTAATTAATTAATAAATTAATAATTTATTAATTCAAAGAGTGTTTTTTCAATTAAACAAATATAAATTTAATACATGGATTTGGAGCCTTTTCTTACTTTTCCTTAATTTCTCTCAATTTACAAATTAATGACCGTAGATATCTGGATTTTTTGAAACACACAATAATATCATCACGACAACATCATCTTTTTTGTAATTTTAATCGTTGATTAAACGTGGTAGTATTTTGATGAGATAAACTAAGGAAAAGTAGATAGAGAATATCCATTTCTTAATTACATAAGAAATTATTGTGTATATTATTATTATGTGTATCATATTTCGTGAATTAATTTTTTTTTTAAATTGTACATACATATTGATGAAAATAAGTACATAAATGGTTTTCATTATTTTTTATACTTAAAGAACATTCATTACATCGACTAATTAAATAAAGTTTAATACAAGTCATTTGTATCTAGAGGTTCATTGTACTAAAATTAAATTCACTCAATGTATTATGGTGAAGGGAACTGCTATATAAACAACATCCTAACAATGGCTTTTCATCTAAAAGATGTCTATGAATTAACCATGACTGATTAATCACATATAGCATTATGTAAATATAAGAGAGATCACCCCACATGCACTGGAAAATATTTATAGTAGTGGCTTCATGAATAGTATCGTTTGAAAGTTAGCTGAGGTATAATATCATAAACTCTTAAGTGGTCATTTGAGTACCTTTTGGCTATCTTAGAAAAAGGAGGGGATACTAAGCAACATAAACTAAAAAAATTTCCAAACATGGAAAAGTTTGTTTATGAGTGGTTTCTCTAATACCAAGATTATGTGAATATAATTGGATAGCTAATTTTGGAGAAGGTAAGAGAGATATGAAACTTTTACACCCTTAACAATCATTTGAGTACAACCTTTCTCAAGGTTAGCTTGAGAAGTTCAAGCTAAGACATAGTGTCGAGTCATTTTATCATTTCAGAGAGAGTGGTTTGATTGATACACATGACATTGAGAAATAATTAGAGTCCATGAGGGAAAAAATAGATTGTTCCCTATGAAAGACCTTTTGAACATGTACGAAATTGGTTTGTTTTACGTTTTATAAATTGATCGTTCTCTTGCAATGAAGCAACTTGAAGGAAGAAAACAAGACAGAGAAAGGCTTATTGGAAAGTATGCAAAAGCTACATTGCTTCTAGAATGTCAACATGAACAGTTTGAATTGTTAATACCATGCCAATAAAAGAGCATAGACAACTAATGTGCTTTTTGATGAATATGTTTATTGGCTAAACTAGAAAATATATGGTAGAAGAATTTTATTAGTGGTTAATAATTGTCCAACTATCCAAAAAATATTAATGGGCTACAAAATGTTGAGTTTTTTTTTCCTCTTATTATCATGCCTTAAGCCAAAAAGTCGTAATAACCATGTCATGTAAATCAATTTAAGTTAGAAGTTAGCTACATTAACTGCTAACGTAGGTATAATTTACACAGGGAATTCATCACTCCATTACTTTGAAGCGTCCAATTTAATATCTGATAGATATCAATCTGTATTGTGACTTTTCAAAATAGCTTCTAAAAATGACTTTATGGCTTAAATGTTTGAAAAAAAATCAGGTTTTATAAATTGTATGAACAATAAAATCCTAAATTTAATAAAAAGTTTTAAGAAATATACTGTTACGAAAAGATAAAGTGTCCACTAAAATTTTATTAAAATCCACAGGTTTACAATGCATGCAATAAATCTCATTAACTGAAAACTATGGGGTCACCTAAGTAGAGTTTGTTAGTTTCAAGAAATTCAATTGATTAGTCTTAAATCTCACTCCTTGACCTTGTTTTCTAATCTTTTGAGACTTTGAGAAGTGCTTGTAATTCTATTGGAAACTTGCAAAATGGTTATAAGGGAATGATCGATAATTTGTTTAATAAGTGAGATAGAGACAATAGCATATATCTGACACAGAGTAACCAAGATTTTCAAGTAAGTTTATTTAGATGTTATGCATGTACAAGTAAGCGCCATTATATGACGTTATTTGATTCGTCGTAAGATCAGAGAAATTGCATTTGCTTTAATTTGAGTTGAGGAGTTTGATATTTTACACATGAATCAGAATTAAACTGGAGCTTATGTAATGAATAACACACTTAGCTTGAGACATCACTTGGAACCATGGCGTTTAACCTTACAGCAACCTTTTTTCCTATCACTTAGTTCGACTAAAAGTGGGGAGATGACCATTTTAGCTATTTTCATTGAAGGATTCGTGTTTAGCTCGAGAATCTTAGTTGTTTCCCTTAATAGGTTGAGATGCATGTCCAGTTTGAAGTTAAGCCGAGTTTTAGTTAGATTGCTTCTAGGGTGATCAAGTAGTTCAAAGCAACCAATATCATAAGCAACTAATACATATAGTTCGGTACTCCATAATAGTAATACAATATCATAAGCAAGGCACATACTAAAGCCTTTAAGTATTCTTAAGTAATACTTCAAAGTACGGTGAAGTATTGATCTCACTTACTTGGAACTCAATTGCTTACTAACTAAACTTATTGACTTGTTTTCGTTGGTGATCCCTTGATATTTATCCCTATTTAATACTTTATTTTACATATAAATTATGAAAAATTGCTAATTTACTTGTCTATATAAGAATTAAATTGGTTAGTCATTAGTTTATTATCTTAAGCTTTAAGTATTGAAAGTTTAGAATGGTGATACTTCTAACCTATTCCCCAAGTCGAGATACCCTTGAAATATTTAATTGGAGAAGCTTTTGAGCTACTCTCTGAACCATATGGGTATTGAAGACACAATAGGTTCAACCTCTGAGTTTGGTAAATACTCTGAGATTTTTCAATGAACACCCTCTAATACAGCTTTTGAGGGTCCATATATCTATAGTTACCCTAAATACTTCCTTTGGGTTATCTTTTGAATGAGTTATTGAGTTTACTAGAATTTAAATTTCTTAATAGAGGACCTTCTAAGCTATCTTTTGAGTTTAGTTAGTTTCATAATTTTAAGGAATTCTAAACTTTCCTCTAAGACTAGCAACTTCAAAGTTTTTAAAAATATTCCTTTTGACTTAGTCTTTGAGATTCTCTTATTTCACCACTCACTCATAATTTTGCTCTTGATTTAACTTCTGAGTAAATATCCAGTAAAACATTTGCCCTCAACTTCCTTTAGGATATCCTTTACTCAAGTTTAAGTTACATACAACCTATTGATTTATCTACTTTTACCCTAAAATTTAGTCAAAACAACACATTAACACTTAATGGAACATACCTCAACTTAATTACTTCTCAAAACTCACATTTAACATATTATTACCCTCCAATTATCACATCCACAACTACCAAACTTTACATATAAGGGCATTTCTTGATAAATGTAATTCCTACTCTTAAAATTTCACTCCATCAACATTAGTAAATAGCACATTACTCCAACAACCAATCTACTACGTATTCCAAGTGAGGTCTTTAGGAAGAATATATTAATTACTAAAATTACCATTTTTATTCACAATTTAGAACTAAAAAATTAATTAAAAAAATAGACAATAGTTTTGTTGAAAAACTTTTCATATATTTTTAATATAAGTAGAGAAAAACTTACAAAAAAATTTCAAACTTAATACTACATCAATAGGGTAATTTAATTTGATATAAAAAATTATTCGATTTTATTGATTTCTTAAGGACATATTTTATACTCACTAAATTTATATAAAATAATATTTTTTTTAGAATTCTATACATAAAAATACTTAGGAATAAATTTTTCTAGAATTTTCTAAATTTAATTGGTATTTTTAATAAATATTTGAAAATTGACCAATTTAAGGACACTCACCATAACCATCTCCGGCTACCAGCCACTAGACTCGTGCAAAGGTCGGTTTTGAATTATAAACTAGTCCGGAGGGTTGATGAACCCACCGTCAGGCTCGAATTACCCCTTGAATTGTTGGGCACTAAGGGTTTAGGCAGTTTAAGAGGATGGATTGTGAACCACCAAGCTAGCCTGCCATTGAACCGGTAGGTTTTCCCAACTGGTCCGCTATTGAATTGACTAGTCTGCGTAGCCAGTTCACTCTCTTAAAAAAAAAGGAAAGAGAGAGAGAGAAAGGAGGCTATTAAGTTTGAAAAAAATAAATAGATGATATCTATTAGGTCGTTATATGTCAAAACTATCTTCTTTGTAATGATGAAAGACATTTTTTTAAAAATAATATCATCAAACTAGTGATAGATGGTTAATCATATGACAAAGATAGATAAAAAATTCAATTTAAGGACATATAAGTCTTTTTTGTAAAATTTATCAAATGTTAAGAATTTGAATATAATGGAAAAATAAAATTTGAGGAAAAAAAACAAAAAAGTTGGAATTACATTAAGTCGGAAATTTATAAAAAAAATTAGAAATTATTAATGAGTTAGTACACTAAAAAGAAAAGAGAAAGGAGGTCACGTTATTAAAAATTATTAATGTATTTTAAAAAAAATAAAAAATTAAATATTAAAAAAAGAAAAGTTTAAGGGTTGAACTAACTCGAAACCGCCCCACCACAAGTTGGTTCAGGGCTGGTTCGGCTTGTTGGTCAAGTTTATTAGCGACTGCTCCACTTATGTCGACAAGCCTAATTGGTGGTTGCTCTTTGTGGTGGCATGATCAGCTCACTCTCAATTGCGACTTTTACCTTTGAACATGCTATATCTTAAATTTACCAAAATTTTTCTATAATTTTTCTTAAATTTTACCGATTAACTTCATCACTACTCTCCTTTGCATGGTGACTTTCACGAAGTAGTTTTCCAAAATTTTGCAATGCATTTGTAGAGGTTAAAAATGAGTTTGTGTTGAACCTAGTTTTTTTTTTTTAAATACTCCTGGTTTTTTTTTTATAAATTAAGTTTTCTCTAAACCGATCAATATTAAATCCTATCTGTTTAACACTGACTCTTGATTAGG
Organism: Lumnitzera littorea; assembly: GCA_024138015.1. Classification (NCBI taxonomy): domain Eukaryota; kingdom Viridiplantae; phylum Streptophyta; class Magnoliopsida; order Myrtales; family Combretaceae; genus Lumnitzera; species Lumnitzera littorea. Next base: position 1,313,958 of record JAMXBB010000009.1, on the reverse strand, counting down.
GTTTAAAGAAAACCAGTTTTTTATATCTTGAAAATGTTTTAGAATTGCAATCCGACTGAAGTTGGAAAAAAAGAGTTAAGTTATAACTAATTGGATGAATTGGTTATAACTTAGCTACCGGTCTAATGAGAAAACCAATTTTACAAAACAATTTTCTAAAGTGAGAAATTTGGATCTGGAGGCTATCTTATTAAATCTTAAATGGGTATCATTTTTTAACTTTTCAAATTCAACTTTGCTTTTGAAATATACCTTTTTTAAATTTTTAAACAACTAATCATATTGCATGTGATTAAATTAATTAATTTGAACAAATATTTAAAAAGATGGAAAAAATAAAACTTTCTATATTTTAAGTCGTCCCGTATGAACGGGTGCCTATATATTCGCTATTCGAGATCAGACTTTTGTAGTTTGTTTTACAAAAACTTTTGCGGGTTGAATTTATTTTAGTTTTGAAGAAAAGGCTAAGTTTACGTTTTTACTCATTTTGATTTATTTAAAGAAATTTCCTACATGGTCTTAAATCGGGGTTTATTTATGAAAAGTTCCAAAAATGTCCTTATTTGGAAATGGTTCATTTATTTTTATTTATTTTTGCAAAGTTAGTTTTCTAAGTGATAAAATAATTCTATAATTTTTATTATTCTTTTATTAGTTATTTATTTACTTCTTATTTTTATTTTTTATTTTTGTGGTTAAAATGTGAAAATGAATAAAGTTAAAACCAAGTACTTCTTCCTTTTTTTTTTCTTTATATATATATTTTTCATTTTCTTTTTCTCTCTTTTTTTTGGTTACATTACAAAAAATACAAAACATTAAATAATAATAATTTAAAGAAATAAAAAAAGAGAGCCGAACTAAATCCTGATTAGGGAGGCACAAGTCAGATCAGGGACCACAGGCGGGTTGAATCTGCCGTGTTTAGGTCGGATTTTGGAGATCCGACCAGGTCTAATTAGGGTCGTGGGCTAGCGACGTGGCGAGGGTGGTTTCAACTAGCTCCGGATACCTAAACGAGCGGGTGACTTTGGTTTTGTGTGTTTTTTATTGGGGTTAGGGGGTATAGGAGCGACCCCTTGACTAATGGCAGTCGTTTGGGTGGTGGTTGGAGCTGTGAGGTTAGCGATGGTTGATACGTACAATGGTGATGGTGTTTCGGTTGATTAGATTGGGTACAAGAGAGAGAGAGAGTTTTGTGTTTAATGGTTTGTGTGTGTAATGTACGGTGTGTGTAGGGTTGAAGATGAAGGGAGGTGGAGCTTGGTCATTGAATTAGTGCGGTTGTGGATTGATGGTTAAAGTTATTGCTATTGCAGTTTTTGTGCATGGAGGATAAAGTAGGTGGTTAAGAGTGCTTGGTGATGGGAGTATTAGATTATGTTGAGTTTAGTTCGTAGTATGCGAGGGGGGAGCGTGAGTTGAATGTGTTGCGCGATTGGGTGGCCATTGACGGTGGTTTGGTGTTTAGTTCTAGGCAGTGTTGGTGTGAGAGAGGTCGAGGAAGTGGTCGTGGTGAAGTAGGGATGTGTTTGACCGTGGTTAAGAAATTGGGTTGAGGATGGAGATGATTCGATAGCGGGTTTTAGGTTACCTGGTCGAAAGGGAGGGTTATCTGGGTTACTATTGTATGTTTGGTGCTGCGCGTGGTTTGTTGTTGGGTCATGAACAGGGTATGTGGTTAGGATTGTTTCGCGTGGACAGCAGTGAGAATGGGGATCTACAATGGTTGCTGTGTACAGTGAATGGTCGAGAGAGAGAGACGTAGTTGAGAAGGAGCTCAGGTTGAGAGAGAGATCCTGAGTTTTTGTGTGTGTGTTATGTGTGATGGTATGTGTCGTACAGTATGTATATGTTTGGTTTTGTGAGAAAGAGAGAGGGGTGTATTGTGTTCGAAAATTGAGAGAGAGAGCGAATCGGTTAAGAGAGACAGAGGGTCCAAGAGAGAGAAAGTTAAGAGGGATCAAGTGAGTTGTATGTATGTAGCTTTGGTGAGAGAGAGAGAAGGTCTTATCATGTGAGTTGTGTGATGTTAGAGAGGAGGTCGAGAGAGAGAGATATGTGAGTGTGTGTATGTGTGTTTCGTTTTGGTTATTGTGAAAGAGAGAGAATTAGTTGAGAGAGAGGGGGGGTGATGCTGTTTGAGAGAGAGATAGTGGAGAGGTTCGAAAGTGCAGCCCCCTCCCCCTTTGTGTGTCTTGTTTTCGTTTTTAGTAAAGAGAAAAGAGAACAAAGTTAGCCATAGTTAATTTAGAATTAGTCGCTTTTGACTCCAAAAAATAAGTTTTTTCCAAATTTTCAATCGGATTTTGAATGCATATTTGATTGAATCTAGACTGAATTTTGGCCAAGATTGAAACTAAGCTATGTTTTGTTTGCAAATTCGTTAAAAGAAAAAAGGCATTTTCTACCTTTGCAGAGAGTTGAACCCTAGACCTTAAGCTTTAATGCTAATCCAAACTCAAGTGCTTATTCATTAAGCTATTAGCTTGTGTCTTGTTCATATTTGCAATTAAATTGCATGTATGAAGAAGGTTAGCTTGAGTTAGATTCAAATTTATGCTTAGGCCCAACAGTCCTTTCCTTATTTAAAAAAAATCTATTATATTAAATTATCTAAACAAAAATTATTATTTTCTAAATTCCTTAAATCTTCTGTTTTTTCAATTTTTTTGTAACTTTTCAATTTTTCTAAATTTTTCCATTTTTGATGTTTTTTTCTAAATTTTTTATTATTTATATAATTTTTTTGTTTTCATTAATTTTCTATTTAAAAATTTTTTTTTCCTAATTCAAGACCCTTTAACCTATTCTAAAAGATTTTGAAAAATAAAGGGAGGGGAGGTTACGTGGCGGTAAAAATGAGATGTCTATAACTACTTCTATTTATGGTGAAATTTGAGCAAAACTTTACTATAAAGGCATAAGAAACACTATTTTTGTCTTAAGGGTATGAAATTATCTTATGAAATGCTACAACTAACTAGCTATCTTAAGCCCTGTCCACTAGGGACTTTGGTGAAGAGAGAGGTGGTGCTTTAAGAGATGGCTAGAAGACTAAAAGAAGAATTGAAGTTTGGTCGTACTCTTATGAGTTGACAAACCGAAGTGAGACGGGTGAAGCGCTCCTTGAGTTGGCTAAGGCCTTAGAGAGAATGAGAAAACTTGGTCGTACCCTTAATGAGCTGACTAACAAAGGTAGGTAAAGCACTCCCTGAGTTGACTGAAGCCCTAAACTGAATGAAATGGATAAACACTTCTAGAGCTGACTAAAACCCTAAAAGAATGAGAGAACTTGGTTATGCCCTAATGATTTGACTAATCAAGGCGGGCGAAACGCTCCTTAAGTTAGCTAAGACCCTAAAAGATAGAGAAAATTTCGTTGTGCCCCTATGAGTGGACTAATCAAGGCAGGCGAAATGCTCTTCGATCTAGTTAAGATTCTAGAAAATAGAGAAAACTTAGTTGTGCTCCTATGAACTGCTTAACCAAGGCGGGTGAAGTGCTCATTTAAACTAAATTGAATGGGTAAGTGCTCTTAGAGCTAGCTAAGTGCCTAAATTGAAAGAGATGGGTAAACACTCCTAGAGCTGGCTAAAATCCCTTAAGTTGAAACCTGGTCATGCTTCTTTGAGTTAACCAGCTAGGGTGAAATGGGTGAAGTGCTCTTAAAGCTGGTTAAAAACCCCTAAATTGAAAACCTATTAGTGCTTTTTTAAGTTGACTAACTTAGGTGGGAACGTCTCTCGAAGACTAGCAACCCTAACTTTTGGAATAAATTTGAGATAAACTTAGTTGTGTCTCTTTAGGCTCACTAACTTAGGTGGGAATGTCTCTCGAGGACTAGTAACCCTAACTTTTTAGAATCGATTCGAGATAGACTTGGTCATGCCTCTTTAAGCTCACTAACCTAAGCAGGAGCATTTCTCAAGGACCAGTAATCTTAACTTTTTGGAATCGATTTGAGATAAATTTGGTCATACCTCTTTTGGCCCACTAACCTAAGTGAGAGTGTTTCTCGGGGACTAACAACCTTAAATGAAATCGATGATGAGAGAAAACATTCTTCGGGCTTGTTCGAGAAGAATTGGTAAAAGAAAAAGCTCTATGGGCTCGCTTGAGAGAAATTGGTAAAAGAAAGCGCCTAACAGGCTGGTTAAGAGAACTTGGTGAACAAAAGAGCCTTATGGGCTCACTTAAGAGATTTGATGAAGAAAAGCGCCCTATTGGCTCACTTAGGAGAAATTGGTAAAAGAAATCGCCTAATAGACTCATTAAGAGAACAAAAGCACCTTATGGGTTCACTTGAGAGATTCAATGAAGAGAAGCGCCTTATGACCTCACTAAAAAGGACTTGACAAAGGGATGTGCCTTACAGGCTTGCTAAAAAGAAATCGATGAAGAAAAGTGCCCTATGAGCTTGTTACAAGGAATTGGAAAGGTGAGCGCCCTATTGGCTCACTAAAACCCTAAAGAAAATTTAACGAAAGAGGGGTAGCGCTTTGAAAGTTGGCTAAAACCCTAGAAAGAAGGGACAATTCCTTAAAGGGTGGCTAGAACCATGAAAAGAATAAAAGATGGGATAGCACTTTAATAGCTAGCTTAAACCTTAAAGAATGAAAGATGGGACAACACATTGAAGGCTAGCTAGAATCTTAAAAATGAAAGACGGGACAACGCCTTAAAGCCTAGTTGGATCCTTAGAAAGAGTAGAAGAGGGGACAACGCTTTAAGAGCTGGCTTGAACCCTAAAAATGGAAGACGGGATAGTGCCCTAAAGGCTGGTTAGAACCCTAAAAAGAATAAAAGATGGGACAGCGCTCTAAAAGCTGGCTTGAACCTTGAAAATGAAAGACGGGATAGAACCCTAAAGGCTACTTAGAAACTTAAAAAGAATAAAAGATGGAACGACACTTTAAGAGTTGGCTTGAATCCTAAAGAATGAAAGACGGAACAACGCCCTAAAGGTTAGCTGGAATCTTAGAAATGAAGGACGGGACAATGCCTTAAAGGCTGGGTGGATCCTTAAAAAAGAATAGAAGAGGGGATAGCGCTCTAACAGCTTGCTTGAGCCCTAAGACGAATTTGATGAAAACGAGGGTAGCACTTTTGAAAGCTGGTTAAAACCCTAGAAGAAAAGACTGGACGGCACCCTAGAGGCTAGTAGAATCCCTAAAAATAAAAGATGGGATAGCGTTCTAAAGGCTGGCTAGAACTTAGAAAAGAATAGAAGAGGGGATAACGCTTCAAGAGTTGGCTTGAACCCTAAAAGGAATTGACGAAGAATTGAAGAAGTAAAATAAGAAAAGCAAGGAAAACAACTAGTTTTAAAAGACTTCTTAACTTTGAAAAGTATTTACAGGGAAATTGTTGAAAAACCATTTATGAAAAATGCATTATGGATAAGCCCTTTGGTTTAAAAAAGAGTTAAAGGATATTAAGAACTATAAGAAGAATGATCTAAACTATCAAGGTTAATTTAAAAAAAGTGCGACCAATTTGACAAGGAAACATAATGACATGAATTGAAAGCTTGGCTACTCAAGTTAGCATAGATTGGATAAGCCTTTACTTTCTCTCTCTTCTTTTGTTATCCTCTTTTTTGTCTTGAAAGTTTGTTAATGGATATAAATTCTTATTTAAGGAACAAGTTTATAACCACCCCTATCCCTGGTAATTATGTGAGGTTTCTTAATGCCCTTGACCCTAGGACTTTCTCATGGAGCTTTTATGATTTCAAGGCATTTCTTAAGGAAATGGTAACCCATGATTAGTTTAGTTGAGGAGGGATTTCTTGCTAAATTTTGGTTTAGATTTCGATCTTGGCTATACTTCTAAAAATTATAGTCCATTTTGTAGGTGATATACCTTAATCAATCCGTTAGGTCTTTTTTGGTTTAACATTATGAATTTAACCTTTTGGTCCAAGGGTTTTAAAAAGGACTATGAGAAGACCTATTTTGGAAGAAATACCTTTAATTTATCTCGGGTGTATAAGTCAAGAACCTTAAGGAAAAATTAGAAGTATGCTTGCCTTAGTTTCAAAAACAATTTTTATTAAAGATAAATTATATTTTAAGATTAGAAGAGCTTTTATTGTATAAGGGTGGTATTGTAGGTGGGAAGGTCTTGTATGATTCAGAATAAGTAAGAGAGGCTTTAGAGTGGATATAGAGATTTCGGGTTTCTATGCCTTAGAATGTGATTAAGGCCTTGTGTCTTTAGGGCTATTTTGATTCTTGGCCTTTTGATTCGGTTTAGCTGCCCTTATTGAGATGTAAAATATTTGTTGAAGCTTTTATCTTATGCTTGGGCGTAATTCTTTGGCCTCTTTTCTTCGCCGCCCACCGCCCCATACGCCCCCCCCCCCCTTTTTTTTAATTGCTTTGCCTCATTATCTCTTACTATTATCTCTTTTCTTTTGCCCCCAAGAGTGATTGTCTCTATTACTGAGTTTTTCCCTTTTAAACGATTCAAGGCCCTAAATCCATAGATTTCTAATGTATGGGCTTGAGGTGTTTAAAAAGGAAATTGACTCTTCTTCATTTTAAAGAAAAATAATTTATCAAAAATAAAAGTCATTTTTGAATCAATGTTAGTTAAGTAGGTATAAACTAATCTTATCCTTATCTTCTAGTCAAATGACCCTGAACTCCGAATTGCCCCGTTGTGGAGTGGTTCTTGATAAGGTTTGCATTTGAAAATTCTCCAAATTGGTCTAACGGGGTTAGCAAAGGGCAATCATGTTTGGGATTTAGAAATGAATGCCTAACTTTATTTTGATATTCGTATCACATTCAAAGTGGACTTCCTTTGAAGAATGAACCTAAAGTATCCTTACCCTTACATCACTTAACTCTCAAAGTGTTTCAGGTTAGTGTATAGGATATAGTTTGCTTCTTTTCATTTTAAACTTTTTAAAAGTGAGTTACCAATTTTTTAAGGAGGGAACTAAATTTATTTACCCTGGGTGAAGATTGGCTTTGCTCCCTAATTTCTCAAACCATGCCTTAATATTTTGATTTTATGTTTTGGTTTGGCTTTCTAAATAGACCAGGGGTTTTGGCTTGGCTCGGTTACCTTTATAGGCTGAAGATTGTGTTTAGGCCAGTTGCCTTGATGGGTTGTAGTTTGTGTTCGGATTGGTTGGCTGGCTTAGCGGTTTGTGTTTGGGTAAGTTACCTGAATAGGCCCAAGGTTAGTGTTTAGATTGAATGCTTAGTTAAGTGGTTTGTGTTTAGATAGGTTACCTTATTAGGCCCTAAGTTGGTATGGGTTAAATGAGCCAAAGGACTCGTATTTGTGTTGAATGGGCCAAGGGGTTCATGTTGGCCTTCTTAATAGGTCAAAGGGCCTTATGTGGATTGGAAGCCAAGTGTTTAGGCTCGCTACTTGAGTAAGCTAAAGGCTTGAGCTTATGTTGGCTCTTTGAGCCCATAAAGATTTATAACTGTTAAGAACCTTTCTTTTCATTTTTATTTTTTTTAAACTTTGTTTCTTTTTATTTTTCTTTCTTTTTTGAGAGAGAGAAAGATAAAGTTTTATCCTATAGAAAATAAGGAAAATATTTACAAATAAGGATGGTGATTGTTAAGGTTCTAGTTTACAAGATTATGGATTTTATTTACATTTCCCTAAATGAGAAGGAATATTGGTTAAATAAATGTTTATTGAAAGATTATTCACAAAGAAGGGAACATTAGAGAATGGAGAACAATGAACTAAAGAGGACTATTAATTTGAAAAATCAAAATACAAAAGAGAAAGGTAAAGAACCGAACATTTATTTTGAAACTCGATATTTATTCTAGGCTCTATGAAATGGAAAAAACCTTACATTAAGTCTTGTATATGAGCCTTAAGGTCCTCTATCATCTCATAGGTATCCTTAATAACTTGGGCCAAAAGGGACCTTAAGGTTTGATTGTGAGCTTCTAAACACTCTAGCTTTTCCTTCAAGTAGGCGATCTTATCCCTTAGTAGCTGCTTGCAAATCCTAGATATGTCTAGTAGCCTATCATTCCCTTGATTGTTTACTTAGTTGTCTGCCATTCTAGGTTTACATAATTTTGAACAAGAATTAGTCATTAATGTAACAAAGGAAAGCACGTAGAAATATATGCAAATGTTAGGATCATTTGGGTTAATGCATTACTCCTTAAGTTGCAACCTTAAAGTAATTTTTCAAAAATTTGATTGCATTAAAACTCTTGATCAATTAGTAAGGTTGTAATTGTTAAGGATAGTGTATTAACTCAAACTTAAATGGGAGTATATATAATTAAGGTGGGTTCTAAAAGGTCCTTAAGCTTTGTGACCTCACTTGTTTTTAAAAAACACTTTCATTGGTCACAATGAACTTAACTGCGGTGGCCTAATCAACCTCGAATAGTGGTTACCCTACAACGCCCAAAGTCTACACAGTAGCCCTCCTCTTAGGGTCATAAGAAGGCTTAGGTTTGATCGCATCTACCTTACATCTTTGATGCAATAGATAACCCCCTATATCCCAATGTATGTCATATGCAAAATAAACATGATAACCAAAACAAAAAATACACATGAAGTCAATAACAAATAAACAAATAAATAAATACATAAACAAGTAACTAAATAACATGGGTATTTTGAAAAGCAATTTTAATTTTGGAATGTTTTTAAGTGGCTAGCCTTTTTGATGTCCCTAATGGAGTTATCAAGCTATCGAGCCTAGTTTTTTTTTTCCTCCCATTTTTTTTTATAAATTAACTCTTCTTTAAACCGATCAGTATTAAACTTTACTCATTTAATATTGACCATTGACTAGGGTTTAAAGAAAACCAGTTTTTATATCTTGAAAACACTTTGAAGTCGCCACTCGACTGGAGTCGGGAAAAATAGTTAAGTTATAACTAATTAGGTGGATTGATTATAACTTACTTGCTGGTCTAATGAGAAAACTAATTTTACAAAATGGTTTTATAAAATAAAAGATCCGTATCAAGGGGTTATGATATTAAACCCTAAACGGATACCGCTTTTTAACTTTCTAAATTTAACTTTTCTTTTTAAACATACCCTTTTTTTAATTTATAAACACCTAATTATATTACATGTGACTAAATTAATTAATTTGAACAAATATTTACAAAGACGGAAAAAATAAATCTTTCCATATTTTAAGTTGATCCATACATAAGAGTGCTTACGTATCTGCTATACAGGATCAAACTTCCGTAGTTCATTTTACGAAAACTTTAGTTAGTTGAATTGATTTTAGTTTTAAAAAAAAGGTTGGGTTTATATTTTTACTCATTTTGATTTATTTAAAGGAATTTCCTGAAGGGTATTAAATTGGGATTTATTTGTGGAAAGTTCTAAAAATATCTTAATTTGGAAATGGTTCATTTATTTTTTAGAAAGTTGGTTTTCTAAGTGATAAAATAATTCTATAATTTTTATTATTATTTTATTAGTTATTTATTTACTTCTTAGTTTTATTTTTTATTAGTGATAAAAGGCATTTTCTGCCTTTCAAGAGAGTCAAACCTTAGACCTTAAGCTTTAATACCAATCCAAACTTAAGTATTTATCTGTTAGACTATTAAACTGTACCTTATTTATATATGCAATTAAATTGCACATATGAATAAGGTTAGCCTATGTTAAATTTAAATTTAAGCATAAGCTCAACGGTCCCCTCTTTATTTGAAAAAATCTATTCTATTAAATTATCTAAACAAAAAATATTATTTTCTAAATTCTTTAAATCTTATATTTTTTCGATTTTTCCTATTTTTTTAACTTTTCAATTTTTCTAAATTTTTCCATTTTTTATATTTTTTCTAAATTTCTTTTTTTTTGTGCTTTTTCCTATTTTTGAATTTTTTGTATTTTTCTAAAATTTCTTTCTTTTTTTTTCTAAAATTTTATTATATATATTTTGGGTTTTCTTTAATTTTTTATTATTTATTTATTTTTTCCTAATTTAAGACTCTTTAACCTATTCTAAAAGATTTTGAGAAATAAAAAGGAGGCAAAAATGAGGTGTTTATAGTTTGCTTTCTCCTCTATGCTAGATTACACCATCTTATATTAAGATTAGTTAGCTTAAAACTTAACTTATTTTCCAAACACTTATCTAGGACACTTTTACGCCTAAACTAGTAATTTCCCATTTGTCCCAAAATTTTATAATTCTATAATTATTTTTCTTAACTTATTTTAGCTTGATTTATATTAAATTGGGCATTTTAGATAATTATTGGTATATAATTACACATAATATTATATCTTGGGTATATACATATATGTTATATATTATTTTGTATCATATAATATTTTTATTATGTATATAATTTATTTTTAAAAATTTACAAGCTATTGAAGCCTATTTTATACAATTATAATAATTATTAAATAGTATGGTAAACTTCTACTATTTTGCTATATTATTATTTTATTATATTTTCATTATCTAAGTTCATGGGGTCTCATTGACTAAAGTCTCATGCTTAATTGTAAATTTCTAATTTGATCGTATTAGTTTCACTGAAGCCCTGAATTACCTACTTCAAGCTAAATTGTAAAAGTATAGGGCTTACACTTGCCACCTAACATGACATCGAAAATCTAACCATGTGACATTAGGATAATAAGAACTTTCAAGTTGTACCATTACAATAGGTTATACCGAAAGATATTGGAAGGTTATGAGTTAGGATAATTTGATCCAAAAAAGATTAATGTTTTAGATACCATCAATCTTCCAGACTTAGCTTGGACGATAAATGTTCAACAAAAGACAATAACAAATTGTTTCCGATACTGCATAAGTTGTTCTGAGGATGAAGTAGCCTTACGGAACTTAAATGAAGTAACTTCTAAAAAAAGTATTCATGAGCTTGAGAAAACGATTAACGATTTTTCTTACTATAATAAAATGGATGTAAATCACCTATTAGGTTACCTAAGTGAAAATGATGAATGTTCAAAGGTCCAAAGCTCAAAATAAATTATGGTTAGCATTATTGAAAATCCTATTAAGGATAAAGTAGAGGATGATTTAGTACTTTTAGAACCAATCATACAAAAGGAAGCACTTATATCGGTAACAATTCTTTACAATTTTTTGTTGCAGTTCGAAACCATAACACTTGAGTTTTTAAATACAATGAGGAAAGTTAGAGATTGAAATCCACCAAGATTTAAATTTCAGGAAAAAATAAATAATAATAGATTCATATTTTGTTAAATTTATCCTAGTTGTGTTTGTAATTATAGAGAATTATTAATTTATGATATTGAAAATACTATGGATTTATATAAGAGTTTTTCTAAAAATTATTATCTCATTAATTTATCGAAATTACTAATTTTGTAAACCAGTCCAAGTTAGGGCCAAAAGAAAAAATTATTTCATAGAGGTTATTAATTTATTAAGTATTAATTTATGTGAGGTTTAACAATACTTGTATCCTATTTTTATTTATCTATATCTTATTCGTTTCTTGTTGAAATTTAATGTCTGAAAAATTATTCGATACATTTAATGCTTATCTACATTTTCTTCTATTATATTTTATCAATCATACATAAGATAAATAGATAAGACTAAGACTAAGACTTTTTCATTGAAAAGAAAACTAAATTATATTTTATCAACCATACATAGGATAATTAGATAACATTAAGAATCCTGGATTGAAAAGAAAACTAAGTAGCCCGCTAATTAAGGAAGGAAAAGTAGTCATAATTTGACTTATCTAGGTTTTGCTAATTGATTAATAGCACTTTTGGTACGACCATTTATATGTCAATTTTCTCTTATTCTTTACCCCTACCATCTAACCCCCACTCCCCCCCTCCCCCCCTCCCCCCTATTAGCATGCTTACTTAATGTTCTGTATTGATATGCTTTACTTTGAGCTAAAAATGGGGATTTTGAAAAAAAAAAAAAAAACTTACTTTGACTACCCTTTCCTCTTCTCAACACCAGGCCTTATATCACCTATCTATATTGCTTACCATCTACTATTGTTACTACTACAATCATCATCCACTACCGCCACACTAGCACTGTTAACCATTCACCACAATCACCTACCATCACTAGCAACTAACCTTAATACTAGATCTATTGCATAAGATTAGGTCTATCATGCAAACACCAAACATGACCATAGTTTCTCTCTCTCTCTCTCTCTCTCAAAAGTGAATTAAAGGAATTGGATAAGATCATGCCTTAACCTCCAGGACGTGATGCTATTAATAATTATTATAGTTATTAATTAATAATTCTAAATTTATATATGGTAGCAATTTTCGTATGGTGATTATTGTTGTACATGCATTATTTCTTAGGAACACATTTTAAAATACAATGTATAAGCTGCTTTAAAATTATACATTAGGAGTGAAAGGTTTTGGACTTGCAACAACAGCGAGATGTCTTTTACAAGTGTCTTTCGTATTGCAACTTTTAAAACATGACCTAATAGGTATTGGACTTGCAACAACAATGAGATGTATTTTACAAGTGTCTTTCATATTGCAACTTTTAAAACATGACCTAATAATGTATAAAATTATTATAGGAATGGAATGAAAGTTGTTATAGGTTAACAATCGTAACAATGATCGAAAAATTGTAGCTAATTAACTTTCAATTCCCATTGTTCCTTTTTTTTTTCCTTTGATTGATAATAAAAAATTGGCGATTGGTAGTTTGACATTTCATGTAATTAAACTATTATATGAACGGGAAGTTTGTTGTAATTTAGTGGCATTACTATGATTTTCTCATTGGGATAGATCATATAAACTATGGAGAGAAATAACAGTGATTTGTAAAGTTAAAATAGTGAATATTAGATCAATATTAGTTAAGAACTTTTGTCTAAGCAATTAAAAGGCTAACTACTTACATAATCAATTGTTGGCTTAGTTATTAATTATCGGGGCTAGAGTGTTAAAATGGCATCAAAGGTAATCACATACTCATAAGTGTATGATTTAAGGACAAAACACCAATTAATGATTTTTTGAAAACTAGACCTTTTGCTTTCCTATTAACTATCGATGAGTTGGGGCATTACACATTTACCCACCTTACCTTATTAAATATGAGATAACATGCTTTTTATGTCATATTTATTTGAGTAGTAGTTGATGAATTTATAACCACAATATGCTAACATAAAATTTTAAACATGTAGATCATTGTAGGCATTTTATGTTTTTTATGCTTACTTGACTTGCTTGCGAGCTAACACTTAAAAGTTTAAGACTCATCAACTAGATCACTTAATTAAATGTTGCTGCATAATAAAGTAAGAATTAAATGTAGGACTTTCTACTTTGATATCATATTAAATTTAGTACACTAATTTGATATGAAAATTTAAATTTTAGATATAGAGTGGGCTTTTATATTTATAGGTTAATGTTCTTCCTCTTTAGACTTGATTTGTTTTAACTATTTAATTAATTATGGATAAAATGATTGAGTATGGATTTAAGCCCTACATCTCCAACCCCATTACTATGTTTAGTTTAAATCCATAATTAGATGATCTAAAAGCTAAATTGCTAGATTAAAATAGATTTTCTATACTTTATTACTTAAAAAGCCAAAGATGATTCAATTCACAAGTCATGTATAGACGACAGTATAATAATTTAAAAATACACATCATCAATTGAGGTTTTTACAATTTTTTTTCTTTTTTTTTTCATTTGAGAAATATTGTTGGTTTTTTAAGTACAACTATTAGTGGAAAAATAGAATTTATGAAATATATGGAGATCAAAGAAAATAAAATTTCATTGTTTTCTTGGTATCCATAACATCCATGTGTTTTATAAATTTCAAATCAAAATCCCATTAATTGAGGAAAGTTACAATTTTTTGAATGATAAAATTTTGAATGTGAACCACAAAAACAAAGTAAAATTACGAAATAAAGCAACATCATGAAGATTTAAGAAAATTTATAAATATTAAAGGAAGTTACACTTTTTATGGAAAGTTACAGAAAAGAACTAAATTACATGAAAATTAGAAAAAGGAGAATTGCATCAATTGAGCAGCTTTACATATATATATATTTTTTTTTTTATGGGAATGAAAATTTTCATGTTATGACAAGTTATAGGATTGTTGTGTAATTTAAGGATATATAGGAAGATTTAAGCAGGTGTAGATGAAGGGTTCTGACTGAAATCATCATATATGAGTCACGCGAGTATCGCATTACACGTGGTTTCAGAGTAGTGACGTAGAGATAACATTTAATGAGATAATTGAAGAGAGAATGAGAGAGGAGGAATATACAATCTTAAAATCTCAAATGAATAAGTAACAGATAAGAGAGCTTAGGAGACTCAGGACGTAAACTTTGTAATTCTAAGTAAACTGAGATAGTTTTTTGCTTAAATACTGTTTGATCTTAGAGAGCAAAGGTTTTATTGTAGAACATAGTTTCTTTAATCTTTGGAATTGTTTCAAATGAGAAGGAATGGTCGAGTATTTAAAAGCTCTTGGACTTGATGACATCGGTTGGATTTGCTTAGTGATTGATGGATAAGATGAAGTTTTACTTATTCTATAATTATCTATAATGAGTTTGCAAGAGCTTAAGGCCAATTAACTTTTCTCATGGTGTATGAGCTTGTTTAAAAAAGGTTGAAAGTAAACGGACCAGTATAACGCTCTCTGTCCTAAGCCTATCAAGTTAATTCTTCCTGAATTATCCTAATATAAATCGAACTCTTTAGATTCTATCACCTAACTCAAGGAGTTAAGGTCAAATAAATATTAGGTTTAGCTAAAAAATTAATATAACAATTTTAATCCTCTACACCAAGCTTGCAAATTTTAAAAGAAATTACCTTTTTCAAAGAAAAGTTACAAAAACAATGAAATTATTGGAAGGAGAATTCAATCAATTGAGCTATCAGTTTTACATTTTTTTATGGGTACAAAAATTTACATTTTACAAAAAAATTAAAGGATTATTATGTAATTTAAGGATGTTTACAAAATGTTGAGCAAGATTATGAATTATAGATTTAGTGGCTTTATGGGAAGTTATAAAAAATAATTTAATAAGAGCAACGATAGCCGTAACGAAAATTCCACCTCATTAAATCACGAATTTAATTATGCTATCATTTCCAAGTACAATCGAAGGAGGAAAACATCGACATCACTTGCAAAAGAAGGCCATATCATTCGGCATCGTACTTTACTATGAGTAATTTAACCTATTTAGACATTTCTTTTGCAAAGGATGTGGCGTGTTTTCCTCCTTTAATTGTACTTGGAAATGACAGGATAATTAAAGTCGTGATTTTATTAGGTGGAATATCTTCGTTACCGTTATCATTGCTCTTTAATAAAATCATAGAAAGGAAGTTTACGAATCCGAAGGCAAATTCTAAAATATGAAAGTCTCGTGGGATGCGTCGTGATTTTTATATTAAACATCCTTTTTCGGTATAAATACATCCCAATTCCTCCTACTCATACATAAACTGGATACTTCTTTCATTTGCAGAGAAGATCATGTGTTCACCACGAGCCCCCAGAACACAAACAATCAATTCTATATCCTTTCCGAAAAAAGAAATAATAGCAAAATGTCGCATGACACATTGTCAAGCTCTAAACAAGCAGTATGTGTTACCGGTGCTGGTGGGTTCATTGCTACTTGGCTTGTCAAACTTCTCCTTCAAAAGGGCTATACTGTTCGAGGAACGGTTAGGAACCCAGGTCATATGAATTAGCATTATTCTTTTTTCTTTTTCTTTCTTTTTTTTTTGGGTAGATTAAGCTAATGATACTATATATTTGATGCATAGTGGAAATTTGTATTTGAAATGGCAAATTTTTTGGTTTGATAAACAAGGAATAATACATTAAAATTGCAAAATAAGGCAATTTAACTGCCAGAATACAAACTCTAGGAGGTCGGCCACCTTTGTGTAGTCTTAAAAGAGTCCGGTGCTCCTTCGTATTATAAAGCATATTCTGGTCTTGACGTTTGGTTTGGGTCATGCTGATAATTTTGTGCTGCAAATAATGCAGATGATCCTAAAAATGGACACATAATGATAGGTGTGATAGGCAGCTGCTGAGGCCAAAGTTCGTCGTGTGATATTCACATCATCGATAGGTGCAGTCAATATGGACCCAAATAGAAGTCCAGATGTTTTGGTGGATGAATCATGTTGGAGTGACTTAGAATTTTGCAAGGCCACTAAGGTATACGATGAGGTCTTTTGTACAATTCCTTTAAAGTTTGAATCGGTATGAATGTTTAGATTTGAAACTTATAACAAATATTAGATTTCAAACATGAAAAAAAAAAAAATACAGATAAATTTTAAGGGGGAAAAGAAATAAAATGAATCTGTATAGATATTAGATTTGGAAGAAGTCCTTGAACAATATGTTCTAAATCTTTGATTCAAAAAATTTTCATGAATATGATAAATTAAAAGTTAAAAATATATGGTCCATATCGGTATAAACGTGTGTAATAAATCTCATGAAACTGACTTGCATAAGTGAATATAATGAATGTAAATCGCAGAACTGGTATTGCTATGGAAAGGTCTTAGCAGAACAGTCAGCATGGGAGATAGCTAAGGAGAGAGGAGTGGATCTAGTGGTATTGATCCCAGCAATGGTGCTTGGACCTTTGTTGCAACCCACAATTAATGTTAGCACTATCCATATACTCCAGTACTTAACTGGCTCCTTGGAAACATTCTCCAATGCTACTCAAGGTTATGTTCATGTTTACGACGTAGCTGTCGCACACGTTCTTGTCTACGAGACTCCCTCTGCATCTGGTCGGTATGTTTGTGTCGAAAGCGTGCTTCACCGTCGTGAGCTTCTTGAAATTCTTAACGAGCTCTTTCCAGGCTATCCACTTCCAACTAAGTAAGTTACTAGCCCTTTATCTTGTCCTCATTTTGTATGATGTTGAAAGCTACAGACAGATGATTGAACTCAGAAAACAAAAATGTCGATCGTAATTAGGGTTTTGTTTTCTTCTCCTAGTAGAATCAATCATAGTTAGTCGATGATTGAGACCCATATAGGCGAGGGTGGAGTACTATAGGCTCATAGACGGACATATAATCATTAAATTGGGAAAAGAGAAGCGGCACCTGCCTTTGCCAAGTCTATATTAAAATTGCTTATGAAAAAAATATTCATTAAATAAATAGATTCTTTTAACATTTATTTGTGAAAATACAACACAAATAATAATGATGATGATGGATGCCATATGAGACCTGTTCATAGGTTGAAATTCTTTTACATAAATACACACATATATATATATATTTGTGAAGTTTATAACGAATCCTATATAAAGAGTTGTTTCGGTAATTGAATTAAAATAATATTATAAACTGATTTAATGGGTTAGTAATGAGTTTAGGAAACTAGATCTAGTTAGAGATATTTTAGAAAAATATGTCATAATAGACTCTAATTAGGATTGTTGGATTCTTTTATTTTTTTTTTTTTGTTCTTGACCTTATTAGAGTGTCTTGAGTGTGAAAAGTAGGATAGAAAAAAGTAATCCCTTTGTTCTTCATATTGCCTCAAGAGGAGTTATTTAGACTAAAATGAAGGCCATGGGCTTATTTTAACATGAATGGGCTTATTTCCTTCTCTTAAAACTTATTAGGCTTATCTAAACTCAACTCAAACTCAAGTTCATCGAATCATCTAGAGCAATATGATAGATGCTAGTAAAATCAAATCTCATAATTTGATGGTAGTGATATTAATCGGCCTCTAAAATGTATACATAGGAAACTAATCTTCTCCTAGTTTAAGATTTGAAAACAATACGGAAACTCTGCCAAAATGTCGTTAGGCAAGATCAATTCAATTAGTGAAGAAAAAATAAAAAAAAAAAAACATCAAGAACAATAGAATTCAATCTCCTGTTCACGCATGCACACAGGTCATGGAGTTCACCTATTCCTCTTCTAGCGTTTCTTCCCTAACATTTACACAAGTGTCATCAGATTAAGATATCTCCTAAATCAACCGAAACATTTATTGCATGCTATCGGACAACTACACTAAATCTCACATATATCTTGACAAATATGAAAAATGGTTTTTTCTTTTTTTCTTTTTCATCAAAAGGTGCCTACAAACACTCATTTACTAGAGTTACTTTTCAATATCACTCCTCTTACTTGTAAATTGTCATATTAGTTAAAATTGTATTTTATTTTCTTGTTAGGTAAATTTCATAAATATCTGGATATACATATATATATTTATATAATAAAAAATGTCACATAAATTTTTGGGAAGGCCTTGGTCGCCTTTTAGGTCCAGCCTTGTATAGGCTTCATTTATGTGCATCTTACCTAGAAAGAAAAAAAAAAAAAAGGAACAACTTCCCAAAATTGTTAAGGTTACAGGGAAGTTAAAATGGCTACTCCAAGTAAATAGGGTACGCATTACAATAATGCAACGACTATGAGCTTTATTAATTTAACAGCCTCCAAGTTCTGGAGCAAAAATCTCAAGAAGTTTTTTGGTTCATCCAACTAAATTTCGTATATATATATGTATATTTTTTTGGAAATATGAACGTGTTAATATAAACTACTACTTCTCTTTTAGATTACTGGCATTCACTAATTGCAGGTGTTCTAATAAGCTGGATCCTTGGAAAACGCCACATAGGTTATCGAACGAAAAGCTTAAAGACCTGGGCATGAAATTTACACCAATAAGACAATGTCTGCATGAGACGGTCAAGAATTTACAAGAGAAAGGCCTTCCTATCCTAAGTCAACAATACAAGCACGATAATATGTGTAAGTTGTAAGCATCTTTGCACTTGAGGAATATAAATAATAAGAAATGTAATTGAAGTATATTTTGCTTTTTTTTTTTTTTACTTTTTATGTGAAAGCTTGATGTAATGTTATGACACTCGTATATTCGGATATGTAATATTGCTATGAGCATAGCTCTTTTTAAAATAAATATAGCATTTATTTAGATAGATATATTCACTCATCTTTCAAACGTTAGAAAAGGATTCATGGAGTGAACAAGTGCATTGCAAGTTTTCTTGTAAGAGCCTTGCTGTTTTGAACCAATGCAGCGAAATCCTCATTGCATTAGGTAGCATGCCGTAAGCAGCTCGCTGCAAGAGCATTCTAACATTTCAAAGGTCAATAAAAGGAGTTCTACGTAGTCTTAAAGATCATTTATTAGTTTCGCATGAGATTTTTCCTCGCTCATTAATTCTATGTTGCATCATCTCTGCAAAAGCAATAGATATATTAAAATATCTTTTCTTTTCTTTTTATTTATTTATTTTTTTAACATCGAGCTAAAGTTTAATCCCATTGGAGATGCAAAGAAGTTAACTACCCTCTCCTTTGAAGGGCTTTGTTTGGAAAGTTCGGAAAAAAATCAATGATGGCAACATCAGCTAATAATATAATTGGACAGCTATTCTTACTTTTATGAAGTAATTTCTTAGTAATAACACTAAATAATTTGTCCGTCAGTTTTGAAATTTATCCTAAAATAGCTTTACCTAAAACTATGGCAATATTAATTTCGAAAACTTACTTTCCCTTCAGAATTCAATCAAAACTTGAATTATCCTCTTGAATACCAACAGTAATGGTCTTTTCACTTCATTGCAAGATATACCTATAATAGGACTATTAATAACAAATATATAAAAAATGTGTAATTTACTAAAAACTCGCAGGATTACTAATGCCATAGACATATACCACGCAGTGAAATTCCTAAATTGGAGCAGCCTAGAAAACAGCAACGTTGAGACTTAGAAAATGAAATAGATAATACTCCTGTCATTTCTTTGTAGTAGCTTATATCAAGGAGAGCACATATACCTCTAATTCCCTTCAAACACAAAAAAAAAAAAAAAAAAAACACAAGTACACATTGATTTAAAACCCAAAAAGCCTAGCAGATGATAGAAATATTTTTTTAGGCAGATCATTAGATAGTAAACCTGTTTCCTTAGATATGCCGATGGAGGAAGTAAAGTACTAATTCATAAACAATTTGAAAATGTACAACTTGCAAACTAGAGGTAAATTCCTCTAATTAACATCCCAGAAGAATATAAAAAAAAATTGATTAAATAAATGATAGCAACTTTAGAAATGCACTAATATAGCTTAACAATTTGGAGACATCACTCAGAAATTGCGTCTTTTTCTCGTCCTCTTCATTCGTGCATTATACAATACAACATCGGAATTTATCAATAATAACATAACGCAGACATCTCGGTGGATATTATGCAATTGTTACGCAACAGCTTCCAAGAGGAAGAGCCAAGCAAAAGGGATAATGGGTAGACTATAAATGGAGACTTTGGCTCTAAGGGAAATCTTGTTATCCTTACATTTTACAAAAGAAACTAAATTTGAATAAAATAGAGCTTGTAAGTAGTACATGGTAATACAATTCTTCCTACATTTAAGGATTTTTTAGAATTTTTTTCGTTGCCCATTCTGAAATTACTAATCTAGAAAAAGCTTTTAAATTGACCAAATAAATAGAAAGGAAGCTTAATCGAAATGAATGGAAATTCTTTTCAATCATTCAGTTTAATCATTCGGTATAATCAATTCATTTTGGTCCGGGTTTATGTCTCTACTAGCTAGCAGGCACAATGTCCCGATCAGAAACGAGGTGGGATGTTGGCGGACATAGCCCTATACAACAAATAATGGACCACAAAAATGCAATGAATCGGGCCGCCCTGGCAAGGCCTTTTGGCATACTTGAAAGGCCCCCTAAATTCATACTTAATTAAATTTAGGCTCTATCTATCTCTTGTATTTAAAGCAACGTGATTAAGAAGCACTTGTTAAAAGTCAAGACAATAAATTTCAAGACATATCCATATAATTAAGTTTTGTGGCTTGATTGTTCTTAGTTTCAGTCACTTTCTTCTTTCATTATTTTTTTGCTCGAAATAGACAATGGCGGCTCAAACTGCCTAGCAGATCCGCTAATATATTAAACTATGCAGAATTTTAGTTAAGGAGAATATCAATCAAATTGACTATAAAAATGACCTTTCTTTAAATGGTAATAATAGGACTGGTGTGTTTATTGTCAGTTTTATGATTCAGTTTGTGATTCTTTTAATTTGAATATTGGAGTGATCTGACCATTCAAACTTAATCAATCCACTTATCTTTTTTTTAATTAATTATCTAAAAATAATTTATCCAATGAAATATCTAATTCATTTACTAATGGACATGACAATATATTATAATATGATGTATAATTTTTGTATAAATAATGACTTAAAATGAATTATTGAATAATAACATACTGCAATAGAATATAAAAGGCAAAAGCTTTTGAAATTATAACAAAGAAACATGACAAAAAATTATGGAAATACATCAATAATACTATAATAAATGATATAGAAGAAAAAGAAAGAGATTCAGAAACTACATATTATAAGATATTATGAAAAAAAAAAAACTATTGAAATATATTAATGATACCATAAAATGATAAGTAAAAAAGGAAAGCAATTTCAAAACTATATAACATGAGATGACAAAAAATTGTGGAAATGCATTAATAATTCTATAAAAAATGATATATAAGAAAGAAAAGTGATTTGAAAATTATATATTATAATATGATACGACAAAAAAATTATAGAAATATGTTAATGATATCATAAAAAAATACTATATATAAAAAACGAAGGAGCTTTTGATCTATATATGGTATGATATGACATTGATATTATCAGGTTGAGAAGGAGAGATGGTTAGTTTTGTATTATTTGAAGGAGATTACTAAATTGAGGAATTGTAAAACTATTTTTATGTGAAATCGTTAATAGGTTTTGTTATTATAGAGTTAGGAATCCTGTGATGTATAATTATAATTGGAATAACTTGTTTATAAGTAATTTGAATTGTCATCATTGAAGAATTGTTTTTAATATAGATGATTTTGAAGACTATACTAGTGTTTTAGAGCCTTGATGTATCACTAGATACTAAAGACATGTAGTAAGTTCTCGGGGTGTTACACCATCCTTTGGCTTTGTAATTGTTACATGCTTAAATCTCTCATAGCCATTTTCATATACAATCAAGTAAGCACTTGTATGATTTTTTACTATAAATATTTGTTTATTCATAGATGTTTCTATTGCGAAACTATATTTGCCACAATTTGATATTTATTCGAAGTAAAAAATGAAATACGTAAAAAATCTTCTAATAGAAAACATTACAAATTCACACATGGTTTCTTCATGAAAAGAAAAAAAAAAAAACTTCAATACATTGGAACTTCATTCAGTAAAAATTTGATTTAAAAATGAAAGTGAAAAGATAAAATAAAATTTCCCTGCAAAAACTTGAATTTATTGATTTTAATAAATTAAGAAGGGCACTTCTGAAATTTATCGAAAATTGTAGATGGGGTAAAAAAATAAAATTGCATAAGGAATAGATGAATTCAATTGTAAGTATAAATTACAAAATTAAGAAAACAATAAGAGAAATTAAAAAACACAATTTCCTCTTAGATTTTCAACAAACGGTAATTATATACATATCGCTTAGTAGGGACTTTTTTTTTTTTTCTCCTTTCATTAACTTTGTTGTAAATTTTCATTAATATATATTGTATGATGGTATAAGAAAGTCGGGGATTAGCTGGGCATAAAACTAGTTAACTTGGAAATGAAGAGATAATCTAGAAGATCCTTGCCTAAATAGGCATCAACTTTTATAGCATCTAATCCTAAAACTCCTTTAGACGAAGGGAAATGCATTCATCAATTTCCAAGAAATAAATTTAAGTGATAAGACTAAGCTAGGTAGGTCGTATAAGGGCATGGGATAAGTTTTAGTTTTAAATTTTTTGGTTTGACCGTAAAGTACGTAGCTATATATAGATAGCTTACCCACCTAAGAACTACCGAGAACCTAAAAAACATGGTCTAAATCATTAAAATTACGAAACTAAGAATCAAGTGGAAAAGTATTGAACTGGAGATCCATAAGAAATTCAAAACTTGAGCTTGGATGAAACTCGTACCAAGTGTAACATAGATTCCAATATTCTAAGTTATTATTTATATGTGTATAAATCAAATTAACTAAACTCATTTGGTAAATATTTCTTCTAGATATAACTATATTTAATAAATCACATTAGAAAGCTTTTCTATTGTGGTGCCTTTTTGGTAATTTTCAATTAGTACAATTGATTAAGGACTTATTAAATCGAAATGCTATCTTTCTCATTTTTATTTTCTTTTTTATTCACTTCCATTTCTCTCTCACCATCTCAATCTATTTCACTTACCAAAACTATCTTCTATCTCTCTTATTCCTTTTTATTTCCTTTTCCTTTCACTTTTTTACGTGTTTTTCCTTCACATGTTTCATTCATAAATGCCATGCATGAAAGTAACATTATATATATTACACCATTCTTCTTTTCTTCAATCTTTTCCCTTAATTTTTTTATTCCTTTTGTAAAAAAAAAACAAAAGAATATCTTTTTACCCCATTATTGCATCCAACAACCATATCACATATCTATATTTTGCAACCTTTGCCGAGCAATTTCAAGCACCTTGTGGTGGTTAATTGCCAATAATTTTAGCACAATTAAAATTGACTTCGACATAAGAAAGTAATGGAATGACAGTTTGTGTAAGAATTATTGACTTTGGTAATCTAATCCCTTCATATATTAGTTGAGTTGAATCGGTTAAGATATTGCAAGTCGGCAAATGATCTTCTTTACGAAAATAAACCTATTAGGTGACTTATTAATTTTTACTTGAATGGGTTGTCGGTGGATCAAAAATATTCATGTCAATAAATTAAGATTTTTTGGGAAAAAAATAGAAGTTCCTATTACTTAGATGGAACAACATTTTTTGAAACAACATTTGTTCTGGAAGTAACTATTTATAAAAGCAAACATTTTGAAAGCAATGATGGAATGATGGGTGCCTACATCTCCAGCCTTTACTTTTATCTTAGTTTGGTATTTTTCTTCCTTTTATTCCTTAATGAAATTGTATATCATATTTATGATTCTATTGCTCTATATTCGAAGAAATTGAGCGACTTATAAGATTTCATTAATGTATATTGTAAGATGATTCAAGAAACCTAGGCATCAGCCGGACATAAAACTAGTTTAAGGATATTTAGGAAGATTTAGCAGGCTTGCAAATTTAAAGGAAGTTACATTTTTTTAAGAAAAGTACAGAAGAAAAATGAAATTATGGGAAAATGAGAAATGCACCATTTGAGCATTATTACATTTTTTGATGGATATAAAAAATTTCATGTTACAAAAAGTTGAAGGATTATTATGAAATATCAAGCAAGATTATGAGTTATATATTTATTCGCTTTATGGGAAATTAAGAAAAATAATTTAATAAAATCATAGAGGAAGTATACGAAATTGAAGAAAAATTCTAAAATATAGAAGTCTCATTGTGGATTTAAGTAGAATCATATAGCTACAAGAAATTAAGCAAATTATGAAGTAGAGAGGGTCATGGGTTGTCGTGACTTAGCATGATTTTTATTTTTTGCTTTTGCGACCATCTGGCCGGCCACAATGCCGGAGAGAACGGTTGTTTGATGTCCAACTTTGTTTTTAAATTTAATTTTCTCAGAAAAAATTAAAATTAATATTTTGATCGTCTTATCTATAAAGACAAACATATTAGTCTCTTATGAATTGTTATAACCGATTGGACCAAATTCAGATCTCTTTTCCTAGTTGCAATATCGTTGAGGAGAAAAAAAAAAAAGTTAATGTTAGTAGAAGTCTGACTTAGATTATGAATATCAAATCTTTTTTCCACTATAAATACATCCCAACTCCTGCAAGCTCCTACTCTTACAAATGCGCTATATTTTACGAGGAACAGTTAGAAATACAGGTTACATGAATTAACATTATTCTCTTTTCCTTCCTTTTTTTTTTTTTGTATATTAAGCTAATAAATGATACTATATTTTTTATGCACAGTGGAAATTTGTATTTGAAATGGCAGATTTTTGGGACTTTTTTTCTTTTTTCTTTTTGATAAATAAGGATTAATACAATAAAATTATTGTAACTTCTTAGGCCAAAAGTAATAAATAGCTAGATCAATAAAAACTAATGGGCCTATTTTAATCATTTGATCCAAAAGTTTTAAATTTATATTGATGAGGTATTTATAACTATAATTTTATAAATTAGTATCATAATTTCTTACAATTCATGTGAGACAATTAACTATAGAGTTTTATAATCTCCCTTCCTTAAACATGTGATGTCTCATCATGAGACCTTACAATTGGGCTTGGATCTTTCCTCATTTTCGGTGTACAATTTCAACCATCTATTATTTATAGATCATCTTAAAAGCATGTAAGGAGTTACACCTTAGTAATACTTTCCATCTTTTTCAGACTTCTTTTTTAAACTGGAGTCGGACTCAAATCATCTACCTATTAGAAAGGGATTTGCTCTGATACTATTTGTAATACTTAGGTTAAAAGTAATAAATAATCAAGCTAATAAATACTAATGAGTTAATTTTAACCACTTAACCTAAAAGTTTCAAATTTATGTTAACAAAGTGATTACAACCATGACTTTGTAAATTATAATTACAACCTTCTACAATTTATACAGAGCACTTAATCATAGGGTTTCGCAATTGCCAAATAAGGCAATTTAAGTATTTAATTGCCAAAATACAAACAAAGAGGTTGACTACCTTAGTGTGCTCTTAAAAGAGTTTGGATCCCTAGAAATTGTTTGGTTATGTAAAATTTATGAGATTGGAATGGACAAACTTTTTGTTTCAATATTTAGTTTGGAATTTAAGCTTAGTTCTTGGAACGAAAAAAAAAAAAAGGGAGGAGGGAGCTTCAAGGACTAAAAAAAATATTCAAAATTTATCTCATTTACAATATAGTTCAAAAGTTAACTTTACTTAACAAAAACATAAGTATTAAAGATATAAATGTAATTAAATAAATTATTAGACAATATAGTATTACAAAGCATATTCCAGTTTTGATGTTTGGTTTGTAATTATGTGCTGCAAATAATGCAAGGATCCAATAAATGCACACTTGATGCAACTAGAAGGAGCAAGAGAGAGATTGAGCTTGCACAAGGTTGATCTGCTTGATTTTGAAGGGTTGTCGAAAGCCACTATAGGATGTGATGGTGTTTTTCACATAGCCTATGCTACCTCTAACGATCCACTCGGTTCTTTTTTGGTTACTTCTCTAAATAATGCTCACTTTTTAAAAAAATATATATATTTTCCTATTCGTTTCTTTATTTTTTTTTTCTTGGGTGAGATCTCCCACTCTTTTTTTCTAGAAAATAAATTCCTCGCAACCCTTTTCAGTAAGTATGAGTTGCAAACTCGAGAAAAACAATGCTTTAGAAAAAAGAAATAGATCCTTCAAAGTATTTTAAATAAATTTATAAATTTAGTGGTTGAGATTATTATCATTTTTTTATGAATTCCATTTAGAAGTCACAGTTTTCTCCTCATTTTATGATATTCTACAAACCAAACATATCATTATTTCCATTGCTGCCCCGTTTGACTAATCTTAACTTCACACGACAAAAATAACGTGCGGTATTTTTCCTAAGATAAAGAGATGCCTTTTAATATGGGAAAAGAATTATGGTAGTATTCCATTCTTCATAATGCATTTAAATAATAAAGAGAAAGAGAATAAAAGAATTTGTTAACAATAGCTAAGGACAAAATGAGTATTAATTTAAATATATCATGCAGAAGAAGAAAATATAGGACAAAACAAATGGTAGAAGAAGGAGGTAGAAGCTGTTTGGTTAAATAGCATAACTAAGGGAAGAAAGAAATTGGGAAGGATAAATATCAGTGCCTAGCCAGCTTCAATTCTATTAGAGAAATCATAATCTTTGTATACGGGGCAAAACGTTAGTGCCATATGAGTTGGGAATATTTCTTATTCTTATAATCCATTATCGTATTTGATTTATGATATCCTACAAGAGTAAAATTTTACATCAACCGTGAGAAAAAATTAGTATTAATTTATAAGATTATAATAATAAATACCAATTCTGTGCCAAGTAGGAATTCTTAGACTATATGGCTCAAAAAATCCATTAGTTGGGGTTTTTCGGAGTGAAGTATGGTACTATCACCTATTGATAACTTCAATTTATGATAAAATATTCTCAATTTTAGTAATTTATGCTCATTAATAGTAAAGAGGAAATTATCAATAGTTGTTTATTTTTCTTGAAAACTGTTGATAACTTCTATTTTCTTAGCTATGCAATCGAGGATTATATTTACTATGAATCAAGGCTATCAATGTAGGTAACAGTGCAATACTCTCATTTAGTAACAATACCATAGAATTTTTTCTATTAATCGTATGTTGGTTTGATTATTAATTACTTTTATTTTGAGACATTATATATATATATATATAAAATAAGTCTGTATGTTTTTACTTGTTCCTTATTATCCTTTATCACGTTATTCTTATATACGATATTATCGTCAATAATGAAGATGCATGCCATTGGCAAGAAGTAGCTTGAAAGCTGCCCTGTATTAGTTTCCTTTACATACAGCTTCTTCTAAGAAAAAAATGTTTATGGCTGGGATCACGAAATGCAATACATATTGATTAATGCCACATAGGTATTCAAGCAAAAAGCTTGAAGACATGGTCATGAAATTTACACCAATAAAACAGTGTCTGCATGACACGGTCAAGAGCTTACATGAGAAAGGCCTTTCTATCCCAAATCAATAACACAAACCCAAGCATGATAATATGTGTAAGTTGTAAGCATGTTTGCACTTCATGAATGAAAGATAATGGAATAAATAGAGAATAGAAAAGTTATGTCTTGAAAATAATTATTACCTGAAATAAGCTATGAATTTTTATAACAATATTCATTTTGTTTAATTTTTTATTGTTAGAAATATTTATTCCATTATTTACTTTACTTCATTAATTATAGTATTATGTTGAAAACACGAATAAAATAATCAAGTTACCCTTATTTAGTCATTTTGGAAAATAACCAAAATATATTTAGTCATATTAACGAGAGTATAATGGTCATAAAATTTGAAGATTTTATTTCCTATATAGAGAGAATAAAAAGTTTCACCTCTTTTTAGGTAATTAATGGGAATAAAAAAATCATAAGAATTATAATTCGGCAGGTTCCATTTTTTGCAATTTCAACTACCTATTTTAAGGAATTTTCTTCTTATAAGTAAATGCTCACTACCCAAGTATGCTTACAAAGTTCTTCATAATTAAGTGCTTTTTGGGCCGTCTCGACCCTTGCAATTGAACTTTATCCCTCAATATCTTAAAACTTTTTATATACAAAGGATTTACTTGTTACTAATAGAGTTTAGCCTCGACTCTTCTTTAGACCCCTTCTTTCTCTTCGATAGTCTCTCCTCACCTTTCCAAGTAAATGAGGTATGAACCATTGACAATAAATGATTATTCTATTTTCCCTCTATTATCTCTAAGTAAATAGGCTCCAAGAAATGTAATTGAAGTATTTTGCTTTTTTCTTTTTTATGTGAAAGCTCGATGCAATGTAATGACACTCATATATTCAAATATGTAATATTGCTATGAACATACCTTTTTTTAAAAAAAATATAATGTTTGTTTAGATAGGTCCATTCACTCATCTTCTAAACATTGGAAAAGGATTTATGTGGTGAACAAACACATTGTAAGCTTTGCTATAAGAGCCTTGCTCTTTTGAACCAATGTAGTAAAATACTCGTTGCATTAGATAGGATATTAAGAGGAGCTCTCACTACATGAAGCTCTTGTTGTAAGAGTCTTCTAACATGTCAAAGGTCAATAAAAGGACTTCTACGTTGTGTTAAAGATCATGTAAGTTCTATGTGAAAATTTTTATTATGACAAAGAGACAATAAGTTACAAAACAAAAGAGGATCATTAAGGAACCACAATACTACAAACTTTATTCGTTATTGAAGTTAAAGCAAGTACATGTAGAAAGTAGTTATAGTAGTTAACAAACAATTTGTTATAGAAAAGATCACAGTATTATCGTAACCATATAGAGTATAAAAAGGAGAAAAGAAATGAAAAGGGATGCCACTTGATTCCTTGAAAAATAGCCTTCGGCTATTAAAGGAGTTGCTAACTTATTGGTGACTCGAATAACCATATTATCATCACTCTTCCCTTTCCTTCATTACCTTGCATTCCACCATAAAAAAAAAACACAAAGTTAGTATTAGTAATTAGATCGAGGGTCTTAGATTCAAGATCTAATAGTCTCTCAGAAAATAAAAACAATCTTAGAAAGGAATAATGAAACCCTAATTTAGGGTAGAGAGATGAAAGAGGAAAAAGAAGTAGAAGATTACCTAATTGTTTTTCTCTCATAATGACTTTCCTTCTCTAAGATTTGGTGGGACTAAAAGATAAAGGGCTCAGGCTTACCATAGGCCTAACATTAGTGCTCTCATTGAGGAACATTAAGGTGTTATAATACCATAGACTTTATTCGTTATTGAAGTTAAAGCAAGTATATATACAAAGTAGTTATAGTAGTTAAGTAAATAACAAACAATTTGTTACAAAAAAGATCATAGTACTGTTGTAACCAATAGAGTATACAAAGGAAAAAGGAAGAAAGGGGATATTACTTGATTCCTTGAAAAATAGGCTTCAACTGTTAAAGGAGTTGCTGGTGACTCGAATTACTAGATTATTATCATCACCCTTCCTTTTCCTTCGTTCCCTTGCATTTCACCTCCAAAAAACACAAAGTTAGTATTAGTAATTCCATTGAGTGTCTTAGATTCAAGATCTAATTGTTTCTTAGAAAATAAAAGCAATCTCAGAAAGGGATTATGAAACTAATTTAGGGTACAGAGACGAAAGAGGAAAAATAAGTAGAAGATTACTTGATTATTTTTCTTTCATCATGGCTTTTATTCTCTAAGATTTGGTGGGACTAAAAGATAGTGGGTTTAGTCCTATAGTAAGCTTAACAATTTTTCCTTGTTAATTCTATGTTGCATAATCTCTACAAAAGCAACAAATATATTAAAATAATTTTTAGTATTAGGTTAAATTTTAATTTTATTGGAGATGCATAGCAAAAATGTAATGGCAAAGAAGCAACAAATATATTAAAATAATTTTTAGTATTGAGCTAAAGTTTAATTCTATTGGAGATGTAAAGGAAAAATGTAATGATAAAGAAGTTAATTACCATCTTCTTTAGAGGGTTTTGTTTCGAATGTTGGGAAAAAGGTTAATGCAACATCAGCTATTAATATAACGGAAAGGCTATTCTTAGTTTCTTATTAATAACTTTACTTAGTTTGGCCACGTGTTTTGAAATTTATCCTAAAGATAGCTTTATCTAAAAACTATGGCAATGCTGATTTCTCATAGTATTTAAGTAGGAAAACTTACTTCTTCTTGCAAATTCAATTGAAACTTGAATTATCCTCTTGAATAACAACAATAATGGCCCTTTCACTTCATTGCAAGATATAGCTATAGTTGGAATATTAATAACAAGTATATCACCAATGCAAAATTTATTAAAAACTCGTAAGATTACTAATGTGATAGAGAGATACCACACAGTGAAATTCCTCTCTTAGAGCAGCTTAAGAAACAACAAAGTTGAGATATAGAAAATGAAATTGATAATCTCTTGCCATTTCTTTGTAATAATTTATATTAAGGGTAACACATCCACCTTTAGTTCCCTTTAAACACAACAAACACCACAAATATACAATGACTTAAAACTAAAGAGCTTAGTTGGTGATAGAAATATTTTTTTGCTAAAAGATCATCAAATAGGAAACTTTATTCCTCACATATGCTGATGGAGGAAGTAAAGTACTAATTCATAAACAAATTGAAAATGTACAAAGCTATGAGAGAGGTAAATTCCCCTAATTAACATCCCAACAGAATATCTAAAATATAGAAGTGAAATAAATGATAGCAAGTGTAGAAATGCACTAATATAGCTTAACGAGTCGGAGACATCATTGGCAAGTTGCTCTATTTCTTCGTCCTCTTCATTTTTGGATTATACGCGCAAAATTGTAGTATAGAAAATCCAATAACTAAAGGAGCCTAAAAAAAAAAAAAGAACAAAAAAGAAAACACTGATTGCAAAGCCCTAAATTAGAATATTACAAATTAAGTAAAAACACACAGAGTCTTAGTATTTTTCCCATCATAGATTCTAATTTCTCAAATTCATGGCTACATAAAGAAATGAAATCACAAAATAAGATAATTCAAGAATGGACTACATATATTTGAATGAAATTTAAATCATAAAATAAATCAAATAGTTCTTATTATTTACCATTATTTCTAGGGCCTTTGCATAGAATACTATTAGAGTAAATTTCCGAGAATGATGAATGTCATAAGAGACAGATCAATGTTAAGAAAAAAGACAAAAAGGAAACATGATAGAGGGAGAGAGAGTATTATAAGTGAGAACCATTTCATGTTTTCTTAGGGTTAATGATGGAAATAGGTTGCTACTTGGTAGAAAGGGAGTTAGGAGAGAAAAGTATTATTGGAGAGAGAATTGTTTCATTTTTGGGGGGTTAACAATGGAAGTGCATGTTTTTATTTAGAAAAAATTTATAATAAAAAAGCATTTCTTACAATATAACAATGTCAATTTAATTTACAAAGCATACATTTCAAGAAACAATTATTTTATGTTAATGTAGCATTTAGTATTTGTAATTATTCAAATTTTTGCTTAACCAAAACAAATTATTGAAATTTTTGTACTTTAATTTTATATCCTCACTCCTTAGGATTTAACGGTTGCTAACTTTATGGTAGTTATATGATCGCTTCTTAGTTCACACATATAACAACATCTATAGGAACATGAGTAACTAACTACTTAGTAAGTTAGGATGGGACCTTAAAACTATATATCAAACATAAATAAGATTATCAACCAAATTAGTTAGATGCAATGCGTGTATAAGCAGCTACTATCGCATGACGTTATCTGATCTGTCGTGAGATTAAAGAAATTTCCCTTGTTCTATTTCGGATTGAGGAGTTTAACGCATATTTTAATAGCTCACGACCAAACTTAAGCTTGTGCAATGGAGACACCACTTCTCCTGCAACTATTTTCGAATCATTAACTTTACTCTTACCATAATCTCCCATTCTATAACTTAGTTCGACTAAAGATGAATAAGGAACCCATTATGCTATTTAGTGTTATCCCTTTCTAAGGGGTTAGTATGGTTAGAGAACCTTAAACGTTTCTCTTAATGGGTTGCTATATAGGTCTGTTTTAGACTTATAAGTTTGTTCAAGCATTTCATACAAATCACATAACTTTCATTCCAGAACATCAAAGCAAAATCATATAATTAAGCCCAAATACATGCATACATAGGTATGCATACAGTTAACTATCTAACAAATGTCACACCTCGAAAAGGTAAAGTTATAACAGTCCCACCGAATGAGCCATCGTAAGATAGAAACTATCCTTACAGCTGTTATCCTAGACTTAGTTCACACCAGTTGTAATCGACTTTACTCCTTTAAAATGTCTAATTTGATACATGTGCAAAGTAATCCTTTAAAATAATTTGTTAAAAATAAACCGGTAATTTAATCTTATAAAATAGTGATGGTAAATCTCACAAGTACCTATTATTTCGTATATAAACCAAAGTATTGAAAACTACTAAGCCTCTTGAGGAGTCCTATATAGTTTTCCTTAAAAGATAAGAAAGTTATTACTAAGGGCAATAACCAACAATTTTTTATTGTGTCTTACTCTCTGTTCTGATTTACTAGTATTCTGGTTTTGGGTAGGCTTTTGTAATTTATTTTGAACTTACAAAACAAACTATAGGGGAATGTACGACAACTTACTCAGTAAGTGGGGTAGAGACAAAAGTATGCACTCAGCACATCACAAGCAGGATTTTCAACCAAGCTGGTTAGATGCAATACATGTATAAGTAAATACCATCACATGATGTTATTTGATCCATCATGAAATTAGAGAAATTGTATCTGCTCTAATCCAGGTTGAGGAGATTGATGTCATACACTCACGAATCAAAACTAAACTGGGGCTTGTGCAGTGAAGAATACCCTCCTCCGATGACCACCTTTGAACCACTGCTCCTAACCTTACCACTATAAGCCCTAAAGTCAAGCCAAGTAACCGTAGGTTTGAGCTTAAAACCCAAAATTTAGGGCGATCGGCTAAAGGATCCGATCAAACCCAAATTATAAACTATTAAGAGAAATATTAGTAAAAATGACCCCATAAACTTAAATTTATGAAAATAAGTAGTAAAATAGGAGACTATAAAATTTTCAAATTTTAAGCATAATAAGTGTTAATTACCGAAAAGGCGAAAAGTGTAATATAATAACTAATAAATTACTAGAGATAGATTATATGTATACTAAAAATTTTAGAATGACCAAAATAATAATTAGGAATGTTCACGTGTACCCCACATGTATTACGTGTAGATAAAAATACGCGTAATTACCGAAATTGGCCGAAAACTAAGCAAATAATTAAAGAAAAATATAAAATAATTATGGAAAAATCAGAAAAAAATCCAAAGATGATAAGCTGAACCAAGATTAGGTCGTGGCAGGTTCAAATCAGAAAAAGAAAAAAAATAGCCAATGAGAATTAGATAAACAAAAAGCCAAAAATCAAGAAATTGGGGCAAAGTCCTATCAAATTAATGCATATTAATTACTACAATTGTCTATAAATAAGGAAAAAATTTCTAGAAGTCATTTGGTCAGTTTAGGATCTAAGAAAAATCGAAACACTGAAAAAATCGAGAGAAAATCCAAAAAAGAAAAAAAAAAAAGAAAACTGTACAGATTACGCAAATGAACTAAACCCACCACTCACCACCACCTGGGACCGAACCACCACTACCACCCTACCCTAGAACCACCTCCTGGACCGGCCGACAACCTTGGACCGGGTTTGGACGGCCAGAAAGCTTCGAACTGGTTAGTCATTTATTCACCCCGATTTTTGTATAATTTTGTAAAATTAGTTATTTTGCCCAGAAAATTATGAAACTTGTTATTCTGAGGTTTTATTGTATGTAGATTTAGGGAAAAATATTGATTTAGTTTAATTATGTCTGAAAATATAAGGTCCTTAACAAATTGTTCAAAACCGAGCATGATTAAACCGGAAAATAAATGGGCTTAGGAGTATAGTTTGGAGCCCAAATTTTTTTTGTAGGATTCTCATATGATATAGAACAGTGCTATGAAGCCATTTTTTTAAAATTAATTTTTAGCCCTAAAATGATGGAAAAATTGGGTGATTTAGGGTTAATTAGGTGATTAGGATGTTAATTACTGATTGAAATATTAATTATATGTTTAGGGATGTTAATCTCTGAAGTGAAACCCTAATCCTAGCCTTTGGGTATTAAGTATGGTTAATTAGGGAAATTAGGTAAGTAATATAAGAAATTAGTAATATGTGAAAGTGTAAATTAATAAATCTAAAAAAAAAATAAGGTTATTTAGATAATATTATAATAGAAATCAGAAAAATAATAAATCTGAAATAATACCTAATTTTAAGTAAATATCTCAAAATGTAAGATTTTTATACATCGGGAATAAATCCGATACCTCAATTAGGGTTAGTGTGTACCGAATAGTTTAGAATACCAAATTACGACCCAATAGGATATTTTAGTACCCGAGCGTAATGTGATTAATGTTACATTGGGATTCGAGCCTAATTAAGACTTAGGAATTTAAAACTAGAATCTAGTTTAGGAGTCGAACCCCGAAATAGAGTACAACGAATCATTAGAGCGTTATAGGTATACATGGGGAAAATGAGTTACATTTTGAATTAGAATAAGAATCCATAAAATATGAGTACTAAAAAGACCTATTTGTATTATAGGATACCTAGAGACAAATCAGCTCGCGACTAAGGGATCGAGCGATCGAGCAAATTCAAGTAAGTTGGGATATTGCTTATTGTAATAGAGTACTAGTTTTGTAGTACTCGGAGATTTAGGCTTATATATGATTGTGATTGTAAGTAGTTTGCGCATGTGTTTAATGTATCTGAATTCGTGCTGGAATTTGTATTGTGAATGATTTTGAGACTGATTGAATTGGTATGAACTTGTTTGAACACTCTAATCGGAATTTAATCTTAGTCGACCCTAATAACCAAAAATGTCATGCATTGCAACCCGTTAGGGGATCATAGGATTCTCCAACCAAATACCGACCCCTTCGAAAGGGATAGCGCAGGATTGCAAAATGGTCTCTTCTTCATCCTCAGTCGAACTAAGTGACAGGAGAGGAGGTCACGGCGGGGGTGAAGTCAATGGTTCGAAGGTAGTCACGGGAGGAGCGAGGTCTCCATTGCACAAGCCTGGGTTTGGTTGTGAGCTGCTACATAACATGGAACTCCTCAACCCGGATTGGAGCGGGTGAAATTTCTCTGATTTCACAATGGACCGAACTACGTTGTATGATGACACTTGATTGTTGCATTGCATGAAAATAATTGTTTGATAACCCTGTTTGTACTTGTATGTATTCATGAGTCTCCAATTCAACTTATTGAGTTGTAGTTGCTCATACCCTTATAGATCCTTTTGCAGGTTCTGATTTGTGATCACTTCAAGTACTATGCCGCCCTACAACTACCTAGAGGTTAGTCCGTTTGAAGCCAGGGGTGTGAGGATCAAGTTACTTAATATAATGTGTGACTAGAGTGACCATGTAATTAGGAATGAAAGACTAATAGTTATTATGTAATCTAGTGAACTGTCATGTTTGTGTGAAACTTCCTAGGAAGCTCTGTGGAGACATATATATATATAATTATATATGTTTATTAGAAATTGTGATATTTATCATGATTGTAGTATAATTATTAATCGAACTGTTTACTTCAAAGCGAGGAGTCGTCGATGCCTTGTGTAGATTATGTTTATGGTAGGCACTGTGAGGCCAGTTACTATCATAGAATGGTTTACACGGCGGGACTGTTGTGACTCTGCGACTTCGGGGCGTAACAACCATGACCTTCTCTCTTATCACTTAGTTCGACTAAGGGTAGGGAAATAACCATTTCAACTATCCTCATCGAAAGTAGTCTGTGTTTAGCCTAAGAATCCTAATTGTTATCCCTAGTGGGTTGCGATGCACGTTAAGTTAGATTTTAAATCCAATTTGAGTTAGTTCATTGTTAGGATGATCAACTAAGCTTAAATAATTCAAACATAATATTCATGGAACAACCATAATATGGAGCTTGACTCTCATTACAGCAAATCAAAACTTAATCACAAGCACTATATATGCATAAACAATTACCTACAATCACAAGTCAATACATACCAAGTTCTTTAAATATTTTAAAATAATACCACAAAATACTGTAAAGCATTGATCCTACATACCTGCTCAGATGCTCACTACAGAAGACTTGGGTCGTTAACGATCTGATTACTAGGGAATTCTATATACATAAACCTAAATTTAGTTTTTACAATAGTTACGAAAATACTAAGGTTTTATCTAAAATAGCCATATATATAAAGTATATTATCATTTTCCTTATATAATAATATATAGTTTTATTATATAGGTTAAGTTAAGTTATTAGGTATTAATAATATACGCAATTATACTATTACGTATAATATATCATTTCGATCATATCGAAACGTACTTTTAATCAATTAAATGACGTTTTGATTACGATAGAGTTATAGTAGTACGTAAATTAGTAATATTATAAATATATAGGTTATATTACATAGGTTTATTCAATTTTAGTAAAAATAGTATCGTTTAGCTTGTATAAACTCGGCGACATATATTATGAGTCCTATTCCTAAGGATGACTTTTAACGGGTAGTTTGAATTTCTAATGTAATTATTCATATCTAAATAAATATTGTCATATTATACATATTTTATATAAGTAAATTATATTTTACATAATTTGTCAACATAACTCTATAATATATGTATTATTTAACCTTAATACATATATAACATATTCTGATCGTCAAAATATCATTAAATATATTAAAAATTTTCTTTTTATCACATCTTACTAGTATGTATATATGTAGTTTTTTTTTTCATTATTTATCACATTTTAGCCTATTATTACTAAAAATACGCTTCGGTTTGTAATTTAAACTATTTTACTATATAAATTCATAATAAATAGCTTAGGTCATCAAATAATTTCCCAAAAATTTCTATAGACTCTTAAAAATATGAGAAATTGATTCATCACTTGGTTTCGTGTTATTGATTTACCGCCTATATATTCAAATTTACAATTTTATCCCAAAATTATACTTAATTATCCAAATGTTATTCTTTTTACACAAAATTATTTTCCAACTATCCTAACATCACTATAATTCACCAAAAGTCAATATAGGTCAGTTTTCCCCAATTAATTTCACAAAACCTATTTATTTCACATTTTCACCTTAATTATAGTTATTTTTGGGGCTAAAAATACAATAAATATTAAAAATAATCAAATAAAAAATCGGGCTACATAACAATTATCTATATATTATATGTATCTTACACAAAAATTTTGAGTTAGAAACTACATCATTTAGTATATTTATTTTGAATTTTAAATTTTGGATGAATTATACATTTGTTAAGCAAGTACACTAAATATTCTTAATTTTGTAAAAATAAATTTACGAAACAAAAGTACATCTAAAATAACCTAGTAATTAATTTTTTATATTTTTCCTAATTAATTTAATAATTTTTTGAAAATAGAGAAAAATATGGTAGAAACTTGAAACTTGAGTTCATCAAAGTTCTAACCACCGTTGGTTGGAGAGGAGTTGTCAGCTGGCTTAGTCGGTGATGGCTCTACTAGGTGGCGGCAAGGCTCCACGTTAGGTCATCGGATGATCGAAGAACTGTCCTAGCTCGATTTTTGCTCTGTTTTTGGGGGAATTATTTTCTAAAATGTTTTCATTTCCTAAATTTTTCTCTTTGATTTTCTTTAGGTGTTTTAGGTTCTAAAGTTTCTAATGTATGTTCTAGTATTGCTTTTATACTAGTTTAGGTAGCTTCTAGATTTTTTTTATTTCCTTAATTATCCTATTATTTTGTATAGCATGAGGTATCTAATTGGGGTCTTTTACCCTTTTGATTCATCACTTCAATCCACACAAGGATGCCATGCGGTTTTGCAGCATATTCCAGGTCAGTTGGTTAAAATTTAAATAAGTTTAGGTTGATTCTTAATGAATTTATTAATATTTTATATAAATTACATTAGTATTTAGTATATTTCTTAGTATACATGTATATATCTTATGTATATATATTATGCATAGCATATAACTATACTTGTATAATTATGTTTCTAACACATCTTTTATTTTTAAGGTATATTTCTTATTTATTTTTTATGAATTTAACACATATTATATGTAATTTTGTAATTTCAAGTTAATTTATGGGTATAATTATTATATATATCGAATATACTCATAAAAATACGTATATATTCATATAGTAAACTATACCATATTATCTCATTTTATAGCTTAATTAACATATCTTTAAGTTTTCGTTGCATTTCGAGATCGATTTTTAGGGGTTCTAAGTAGTTTTGTACTATATTAAGTAAATATACTTTTAGGAGCAAAATTAGGATTTTAGATAATTATTTTCAAAAACTAATTTCACTAAGTTACTTCAATTAAGTTTTCTACTTTAATTGTAAAGTTTAGGCTTAATCGAATAATTTTTTCCGAAGGTCCTAAATTTCTAAATTTAGGGATGATTGTCCTAAATTTGATTTTAGGATTTCATGTAGAGTAAATTCTCACTATGTTGATTTTATTCTTGATATTCTTATTATATTATGGATTTCTAAACGTACGGAAATTTCTCAATTAGGGTTATTATGTTTCTTGAAAGTTTCTAGCCTAATTGATTTATTTTCTTGAATACCCTAGATCAATTATTAATCCTAATTGTACAAGGATAGAGTTTTGCCCTAATACTTAGATGTTCATGTCTTGATTGCCGATTTATGAGATATTATAACAAATACAATCAAGTATAATCCCAAGTCTTTAAGTACTATAAAATAGTAGTATTCTAAAATATAGTGAAGTTTCGATTCTAACTTACTTGAATTTCTCGCTTGTTTACTCAATGTTCGACTCGCATAGGCCATTGTCGATAAGCCTTATAATACAAATGTTATTTTAGTACTCTTATAATTATCTTATATAAGTCTTATTCTGTAATTTTTTATATTATCTTTAGTTTAGGTTTTTATTATATATAATTATTTAGGTTTTTAAATCTTTTACAATTATTTTTAATTTAGGCTAGGTTTTGATTTAGTTATTGAATTAGTTTCTAAATTAACTTCTAATTTAGTTTTCAATTACGGGTTTTATATACAAACTTTAAGAACTTACTCCGAATTATTATGTGAAATTAATCACATTACACTTGAGTATTCTAAATCTTGTATTTAACCCCTAACTAGTATTTTGATCTATATAGTATACTATATTTCTAATTTAACTACCAAATTAGCTCTCCATGCAAAAATAACCTATATTTTTCATATAATTTCGTAAATTCACCTTCCAAATAAGATTTATATCATATTCCTAATATTATAATATTGGTAATTTTTACCTAATATTTTCTACTCATTTAATTCCTATATATACATATTATGTATTATTATGTATTATACACTTATATCACCTATTTAACACTTTTAATACTATATATATTGTCTTTCACCATCTAATAACATATCAAAATGTCCAATTATATCCTAAATTAAAATTTATACCTAATTAACCTTAAATCACAAAATTAACTTAATTATACCCCTTTTATCCAATATTCATTATATAATATACATAATATATATTTCTAATACT
The DNA here is from genome assembly GCA_024138015.1 of Lumnitzera littorea. Classification (NCBI taxonomy): domain Eukaryota; kingdom Viridiplantae; phylum Streptophyta; class Magnoliopsida; order Myrtales; family Combretaceae; genus Lumnitzera; species Lumnitzera littorea. The sequence goes on along the minus strand of JAMXBB010000009.1, from coordinate 1,273,825 downwards.
CTAAATACTACAAATATCATATTACATAAAAAATATATACTAAATTAGTATTTTTTTATCAAAATACGATTAAATTACTAAATTAAGCTAGTAATCACTCTTTTATGTATCATTTTGAGGCCTAAAAATTATTTAAAATTTTTGAAAATAAATTTCTAAAAAATCTCTTCATGCCATTATTTTAAATACTCTAAATAGCTTACGCAAAAATTTTAAACTTGAAACTATACTATTAAGGTAATTTATTTCGATATAAAAAATTAGTTAGAGTTTAGTCATTTCTTAAGAGTAACATATCTTGAGCTTTAATTTTATCAAATTGATTTTTTTTATAAATCTACATATAAAAATATTCTAGAATACCAAATTTTATAATTTTCCATACATATTTTATATTTTAACTAAATTAAACAATTTCGAAAAGAAAATTGGAACTCACTAATTGAAAGACTTTCGGCTACTAGCGGTAGCTCTACTCTTGTCAGCACCACCAAGCAGTGGATTTACTATCAAGTGGTCATGGCCATTCTTTTCTAGATGGTCGTCGGGTGTAAAATCTCCTTATATATCCTAATCACACACTAATTTTGTAATTTTTTTCTAAAATTGGTTTCTCTCTTTTTCTCTAATTTTTTTTAGCTCCACAATTGACTAAAATGATGATTGGAGGTGACTTTTTGAATTTATAGGATTGATTTAGGGTTTTCTTTAATTTCTACTTACCATATGACCCTTATCTTTTCTTCTTCTTCTTCTTCTTTTTTTTTTTTTTTTTTTTTACTTTCTAATTGTCTTAATATCATTGGTTGATTTCCTTCTTTAATTTTCAGCTTGCCACGACCCATTTCGAATAATTCCACACGTATTTTTATAGTTTTTTTGAAATTTTTCTTAATTTTTTTTTATTTTCTTTAATTAATTAGCATTATTTTAGTATATTTTAAGTAATTTTGCATATTTTTTCCTATACATAAATACATATATAGTATAAATAAATACTCTTAAATATTATTTAAGTTATTTTATAATTTTTAGTGTGTATATAATTCGTCTCTATAAATTCGTTAGTTATTGAAACTCATTTTATGCGTTTTTTATAAATAATAAGTAATACACATATAATTTAATTATTTATTTTTTTGAATTCAAACTTACGAAATCACTTTTATTAATATTTCTAGTTTTCTCATAAAATTTGGACTCGATCAGACAACTTATCTAACCATTTTAAATTTTACGGGCTAAACCTCAAACACCTAATTATGAGACTTACATGGTGAAGTCCTTGAGAGATCCTTAGTAAGTTGTCTAGTTGAGTCTTAGCTTATGAGAAGGGAAGGGGGTAGGGAGTTGAGGTGGTTAACTGAATAGGTCACTAGAGGAGACTAAACTCTTCGTCTTGGAGAGTTGCTTAGGGATACCCCAGTAAGCTGAAGTACTTGAACTAGGTGGCCTATTAAAAAAACAAATAATAATTAGCATTTTAAATATTAATTGAATTCATAGTGTAAATAAAAAATAACTACTCTAAATTAATATCCCATTTAGTATCAATAACTATTGAGATTTTGGTTTGGTCAAAATACACCATTGAACTTTTAGTTAGTAGATTGACCATAGTGGATAATGGTTACCATAGTAGATTGACCAGATTGACTGTAGAGATAAATAATTGTTATTGGCTTAATAGTAATATATACAATAAATGTGAGAGAAAAAATAAAATTAAAACTTATATTATGATTACGGAGTTGAATGCAAAAATTAAAACCTTAAATAGTATATATATCAATAATAGATGAGAGAAAAAAAATAAAATTAAACCTTATATTGCGATTATGGAGTTGAAAGAAAACTTATTGGAATAGCATAGAATAGATAATAGATGAGAGAGAAAAAGAAAAAGAATTGAAGTTTATATCATGTACAGTCGAATAAAAATAAATTAATAGTTTAAATAGTATAAACGTAGGTAATAGATGAGAAAGGAAAAATATAATTAAAGGTTATATTGTAATTATAGAGCTGAATGAAAAAATTAGTGGTTTAAATAGTGTATATATATATAATATATCCATATAATTTTGTCATTTGATATGGAATCACACCACAGTTCGAAAATTGAACGGCGAAACTTGCAAAGATTATTTTATAATTAAGATCGAGCGATGGAGCAAAGGGCCAACTTTTGAATTTATCAATAACAACATATGCAGATATAGCCCTATACTACACAGAATGGACCACAACAATGTAGTAAACCGGGCCGGCCTGGCAAGGCCTTTCGGCGCAGTTAAATACCACCTTGATTAATTACAAACCCTGACTCCTTGGTAAGTCAAGAACTAAGCTTTGGTCAATAACTTCGGCTTCAAACTTTTCCAAGAAGTTTGCGTCAGGAATCCTCTATGTGGACTTTGTGAATTTCTGGTGTCAATCATAACATGACTTGATGTCCATGATGACGTAAAATCTGTCCGGGTCCACATCGACTGCACCACCAACCCCCACAAGGATGCCAACACTGGGGGACGAACTTTGGCTTCTTCTGGTTAAATTTCTCTTTTTCCCATTCGGGAGCACGAGAGGCATTTGCGGTACCGATTAGTATTCTATATCCGAATTCATCCTTTCCTCCCAATCCAATTCGATTGGATGTGATCTATCTATAAAATCGACTATTTAATTTTCATTGATAACAATCTCGGTTCAATTGATTGATTTGGTCGGTACAATTCTATTTTTATAAAAATTCATCGACTTTTTTAGATTAAAAAATATTTTATTTTATATTTTCCAAAAAATATACTAATTTGCTAAAATTATAAATATAGATTAAAGGAAAATAAAATATAAACTATAAAAAGCACATAACTTTAATTATTATTACTTTATAAATAAATATAAATTATATTATAATATTTTTATTAATCCTAATTTAATTTCAATTTAACTTTAAAAAAACCTCTCGGATTTTAACCCTTTTTCACTTCCCAATCAACCTTTCCATATAGATTTGACAAAATTAGCACCAATTACTTCAACTGATCTGGATAATGATATTTTATGGTTAGATTTCCAACTCCAGCTTAAGCGAATTCATTAAATCGCTGAAATATTCATGATGTAGTAACAGGATCACTGTTATCCCACTAAATGAAGCAAAATTGGATTCTTTCCTTCTAACAAAAATAGTATATCTAGTTGTATAAAAAGAATAATCCTAGCTTCAAAATGTTGGATACATAGAAAAACTGAAATTAAACATAATTACATAATGAAGTGAACGTAGATTATGTGCTTCCATAGTGGACCATTAGCAAATGGTAACATTCTTTCAACAATCGACCTAATAGAGGCCCCAAAAATCGTTAATTTTACGATGATTCTATTTATCAGGAGTTGTAGCCTTCTTCGAGGAGAAAGATTCAATGATACTAATATGTAACGTATTTAAATGAATGATATATAAATAATAATGTTAATATATAGTTTTTAGAAAACATATTATTTATATTTTAATATATTAAAATTTTATTAATATTTATACATAAATCTTTCATCCACATAGTCATAATATGTTAGCGTCATTAAAGTTTTTTTTTCTTTGTGATGCAACAGCACCGAAATTTTACTTCATGGACCTCCCATATGAGAAGTCAATGTGACGATATATTTATTGACAGAAGGATAAAACTGCCAAAAAAAAAAAGGGGTAAAAAAATAAAAAAGGAACGGAAGAACTTTCAAGTTTTAACAGCTTTGAAAATTATTCCGCTTTCATGATAGCTTTGAAAATGAGATATTTGTAGAATTTATCCTATTGACTAACTATGATCCAACTCCATAAGAAATCTGGGATATTTTTGTCTTATAATAACCTAACAACTCCCCATTACTTTTTCCTGGGTACACGCCAGCTAGTCCACCAACTTTATAGGAAGCATGCCAAAGTGAAATATGTAGCTTTTATGAAAAAGAGTCTTACAAATTATATTTGAGCACCACTTAGGTTAGATGACGATTAATATAAGACAAGCTAATACTCAACTTAACTGACCAGGATTATGACATAATTCGAATTTATTTGGACATCAGTCCAATAATAGGTATTGTAATTTTAGCAACACCTAAGGATGATATATGTATTTTTATCCGATATAACTTCCTATTGCCCTTTTGCTATCTAGATATAAAAACGATGCTTTCTCTTAAATATTAATAATGTAAATTCTAGCCAAAGATCATCGACTCGCATCTGGTGGTATAACTGCATATGTCAACTTAATTCTTTAAGATAAGTTCAACAGAGGTGAAATTATTTTATAAGTCTTTCGTCTTTCTTTTTGTTGAAACATCCTCTATTCCAGCATAAGTACAATATGCAGAGGTTTAAATTTGTCCTATAGGCTATATGGTCGATCGAACTAATTATTTAGGTTAAATACTAGGACTACAAGTACCCATGACCAACTCTTTGAATTATTAGGGAGTTTTAACTTGATAAGTTTAAAACAGAGATTGCATTGTCCATTTTTCTTAATAGACTTCTATGCTTAACGAGAAAATCTAAAGGCCTAAAAGCCTGGGAATGGCTCAAGAAAACCTTATTGATCCCATCCGTTAATCATAATAGTGATTATTTACTGTCAAATACTACAAATACCAACCAACTTCTCACTTTGGAGGAGGAACATTAATCAATTATCAAGCTCCAAAGCTTAAAAATCAGAGTTTGAATGGTGTTAGAGTACACTCTAATAAATCCTAAAGTTAATTTCGCGTCAAGATCAAAATTTAGGAGGTTAAGGATTTATTAGCTATTTATAAGGGATGTTTATAAATTTATTAGTGTCCAAGGGTATTAAAGTACACATTGAAACTTTAGTGGTTATTAGTGACATAGGATTGGCGATTCCAATTTTAAGGGAGATTTTAATTTCCACGTTAGGGGAATAATGTAACGATTCATTTTGACCTCATTAATTATCATTAATTGAATACTTATTTAGTCTTCAAATAATCATGACATTCAATAAGAAAGGCCTTTTTTTTTTTTTTTACAAATAATACTCATTCTATTCCATTGTATTGGTATTTTCAAATATGTAAAATGATTTATTATTTCTATCTTGATTTCATTCTATTCCATTTCAAACTGTTTTACATACTAAATATGATATAATAGGGAATTGAATTCCAACTTTAAGGTGACAAAAATTGATTTAGTCCCCACCACTCCTCAACCCAACACTCCCTACCCACCCACCTAATCCTTAATAGAAATTTATGTAAGTAATCTTTTGTATTTATTAATGAACTAAGGTTTTTTTGATAAATATCACTATAATACATGAATGCAATGGACAATTTCATAGTCATTTTCAAATATAAAAATAAATTTCTTATCCCGTTCCTAATACCATTCCATTATTCTATTCTATTTGTATCCTATTTTTACATCAAATCTGATATAATAACTCCCCGTGTATTACTTTGATAATAGCACATGATGTCAATTCGATCAAAGTAGCATAAGAAAGGGAGCACGTCATGATATTTTGTATTTCCAAGCCTTTCTTGGCTATATACACATATGTACACACAAATACCTATATTTCCAATCCTTTTGGTGACTACCAATAAAATAATGATTCAAAATTTGAGAGACGCAATATTGATTTTCAGTGCGAGTAGTAGATGTTATTTAAAGTAAATAACCTATACTCACCTCTAATTTTTTAATATAACATGTTTAGGAAAATATAATATGAGATATTTGTCCTTCACAAATATATATATATATATATATATATATATATATATACTATATGGTTGATTGTTCTAGGAACAAGTAAGTATAAAGTGAGAAGGGTATGATACTTTATCTTTACCTTACCTCATAGGTACAGGTTCTAAAATTTTTATACCATCCTGTACCATGTAAATTCTAAAGAATACTAATTACAGTGAAGAACCTATAAATATATATTTAACTTTATCTTCTTTCAAATTACTGTTTAGACACATACTCAATAACCTATAACTATACTAATGGAACAAATAATAATAATTTAAAAGGTTTTTATATTTATAACACATTTAATTGTAATAATATCAAACTTTGATTGGTAAAATAGAGAATATACATGTAATTAAAAATGTTCAACTTTTAGTTAACTTATGCTAGATTAGGGTTAGTAAAAGAGAAAGAAAGTATCATAAAAATGAGATAGTAAAAAAAGAGAGAAAGTTTTAGGAGAGAGAGAGAGAGAGAGAGAAGGAGGAGGAGGAGGAGGAAGAAGAAGAGAGGGATAAGACAATAGACATATTTTTAGGTTTTATTATAGGAAAAACTTTTGTTGTAATTTTCAATAAGATCAAAACAAGTGCAATAACATTAATTTTTCTTTATTGGTATTATTTAATTATTATTATAAAGTGATTATAGGGTACCTTAAAATTTATACTCTATATATACTTTAAAGTACAGATTTTAGGTAGGTATCCTATACCCGAACGTCATACTTATACCTTATCATGTGAGAATAAATTTTGGGAATTACTACTTGAAATCTATTCTATAACTTTCTTTATTGACTCGAAATATACTTAATAGAGTAGAGTTCAAATAAGTATCCTATACAACAGGATTATTTATTGTTTTGCTAATGTATTCTTGGTTTATCTATGAGGGCATCTATGTCGAAGTTACTGGGCACAAGTTGGTAACTGTAACTCTAAGCAAGCAACTCTTATCAATAATTAATGGTATTGAAGTTTAGTATAGTGTTGCGAAAGCATAGCCTATTGTAGATTTATTATTTGCACTATATAATAATAGTTTCTAATGTAGTTTTTTATGCTTAATGTGAATTGATTTGTTATAATTATGAAGGAGATAAACAGGAGAATTTATTCTCTTATACAGAATCATTCAAGAATAAAATTTTAGGAAAAGTTATACAAACATTACTTATAACTTTAGGCTTTTGCAAAAGAAATAATTCATGTTTTTTATTTTTTTTAATAATGACATTACTTTTATTTCATAACTATTTGTTAATTTTGATTAGGGACATGCCTCAACTTCTTATAGACCATTATAATAATTAAAAATATATAAATAGTAAATGTTATGAAAATAATAAAATATGCTAAAAATAAAAAGGAAAAACACAAAAATGAAAAAAAGAAAAGAAAAGAAAAGTCTGATGAAATTCGTTATGTTGTTGGTGACCACCCCTTACGCTTAGGTGCTCAACTTAATACTATAAGTGGGGCATTTGACCTATCTAAGGGAGTAAACAGGTATAGGATATTCAACTTGTTTGACTTAACAATTATCTTATAAAATCATTTTGTATAAGGTCTGAGGATAAGTTTTAGGTCTTGTTTTGGGACAAAAATAGAACTTGATGAAGAATTCGAACTTGATAAAAATAATACGATAATTAATGTTAACGCATACAATATAGAGGGCAAGTTTTTATAGGTACTTGACCCATAGATTATCCTAAAGGGTATTTTTCTATAGATTCTTGGGATGAGTTATGGATATGAGATAAATACCTAGTGTTTTTCTTGAGTCCAAGGAAACCCTATAGGTTATCAGGTTGTGCTTGGATTTTACAGAGCCTACCTTAAACCTATCCCTATTCCATCCTTAGACCTATCCATGATCATAGGTTACCATCTAAGCACCCACTACACTAAGGGGTTTGTGAAGATAATGATATTTATATTCCAGCTTATGTAACTCTATTTATATATGTGGCAGCATTACATGGTGACAACTATAATTATTATTAGACAGATATTAGTAACTGTAGGATTAGTTAGTTTTGTTAGTTTTTGTTCACGTCATATACCCTATATAAATACTTTGTAACAGATTGGTAATGAACTTGATCTCATTTTTTCACAACACAAACACTCTTACAAAGATTGAATCTCATGGAGACAGTTTCATAGAAGTCAATCCATTTTCTCTTCAATATTGGTAAAGCATAACATCTTCATTTGAGTATCATTGTGACTTATTGACTTTCGAAATTTAAGTGTTTTACAGAAAGTCTATTGATCATGGCTATGAATGTTGATCTATCTATAAGTGATTCGATGTATTTGAGTAGTTTTGATAGTCTTGGTATGTTAATAGGTAATATCATTTTTTATGGCAAAAATTTTATAATATAGAGTCATGCTATCAAAATCGCTTTAGGTGCTAAGTTAAAATTAGGATTTATAGATGATATAATCAATAAGCCTACAAAAAATTCACCGAATCTTATAAAATGAGCTGGGTGCGACTATACGGTCCATTGTTGACTACTAAATTCTATGAAGAATGAATTGTCATAAGAGTTTTTATATGTTCAATTTACGAATGAGCTTTGGAATGAAGTAAGTGAGAGATATGTAGTGTAAATGGACCTTTAATTTTCCAAATCAAGCATGAAATTTGTAATTGTAAGCAAGGTAATCAAACAATTGCAAGATATTACGGTCACTTGAAAATGTTGTGGGATGAATTAGAAGTAGTGAACAGCTTTTCAAAGTATTTGTGTGATTGAATAGCCTATTACGATTATGAATTAAAAGAGAGAATTTCTAAATATGAGGCACATGATAGACTTGTGCAATTCTTAATGGGGCTTAATGATTCATTTGACACAATGAGAAATCAAATCTTAACCATAGAACCAATCCCTATAGTTAATAAGGTATTTTATTTTTTATAGCAAGTTGAGAAACATCGTAATGTGACTACTTTTGCTGTAAGTGACATAGATACATTGGCTTATTTTGCAAACAAGTCAAATAATATTAAGTTCTTTGATGATTGAAAAAAGGCAAAAGTTTAGGGGTTGATTGTTTTGTAAATACTACAAGGCTAATAATCATTCAGTTGAGAATTGTTTCCAAATTATAGGTTATCCCAATTTATATAAAAGCCAATGTGTTACTAAAGGAAAAGGTCACTCAGTCAAAGGATTTGCTTTAGGGCAAATTTCTGCAAACTTAGCAGAAACTCCATTTGATTCAAATGAGACTTATGGCAAGAAATCTGGCCCATTTTCAGCCACTAAATCTAAACTTGAATTAATGTTTCAGGAATTCATTAAGATGATGAAGGACAAAGAGGATTCAACAATTGTGAATGTTATTGAAGTTGTTGATTTTGCAAGTAATTCTTGCATTGCTTCTTCAATTTGTTATAGCACTTCTCATAATCATGGTAGTTCTTGGGTAGTAAATACAGGCACTACAGATCACATGTATCCTCATACATCACTTTTCTAACTCTTAAAGCCATTTGATTATCCAATTTGTGTAAAATTACTAGATAAGAGGCATTTATTTGTATCCTATATTGGTTTAATACCTATAAACCATGTTCTTTCTATACATAATGTTTTGTTAGCAACCTAATTCACTCACAACCAGTTGTTTGTACTAAAATGCCTTAAAGGATAGCATTCGATAGCAATTTTTTTTTTTTATCAAACTTCATGCATCTTTTAGGACTAGAAAAATAATCAACCAATAGCAATAGCAAAAGCCTCTTTTGGGTTGTATATTTTGCAAGCAAAAGTGGTGGTTGGCATTAGTGTTGACAAGCTTAATGGCAAAGAACAAGATGTTCTGTGTAGTGCTTCACAAACAAATAATTCTAGTTCTTTTTAACATTTGTTGCATCTTCGTCTTAGGCATATTTCCTAATCCAAAATGCAACATTTGTCCTATTATGAACACCTAAAATTCAAATCATTTGATTGCCATGTTTGTTGCTTAGCTAAATTTCACATATTTTCTTTCCCTAAAAGTATGTATGAGTCATTTGCAACTTTTTATTTACTTCATTGTAATGTTTGGAGTCCATACAAGACTAATTCCACATCGGGTGCCAAAGACTTCTTAACAATAGTTGATGACTTTACTAGAAGTACTTGGACATATTTATTCAAACATAAGTCCTAAATTTGTTCACTTCTTAAACAATTTTTGTCCTATATCAAAAATCACTTCAATGTTGTGCCTAAGACTATCCAAATTGACAATGGTTTAGAGTTTGTCTCGAATGAGTGTAGTAATTTCTTCCAAGAGCTTGTTATATTACATTAAAGAATTATAGTTAACACACCACAACAAAATGGTGTTGTTAGGAGGAAACATCATCATCTTTTGGACACCTCAAAGGCTTTAAGACTCAATGCAAATCTACCAAAAGAGTTTTGAGGTGAATGTGTACTTACAGTAACATATTTGATTAACAAAATGCATATGGAGAATTTAGGTTGGAAAAACCCTCATGAAAAATTCTACTTTCAAACTACTTAAAGTTAAGAGTTATGGGGTGTTTATGTTGCATTAGTGCTCAACCAATTCTTAAGGATAAGCTGGAATCTAGAGGTATAAGTTGTATGTTCTTGGGATATTCATGTAGTCAAAAGGGATGCAAAGTTTATAATTTAGAGCATAAGAAAATTCTTGTATCACAAGATGTGGTGTTTCATGAGTAGATATTTCCTTTTAAACAAGACTCTTCTTATGTTCATCCTCCTTCTAAGTCTCATTCTAAAACTCATGTTATGTTTGATTCCTTTGTTTTCCCAAGTCCTCCAATACATGATATGCATTTTGATATTAACATTGCTACATCTTTTGTTCCTTCCTTTAGTCTAGTATTAGATACATTAGTTTCATTAGAAACTCAACATCCTGTTCTACAATCTTCAAATGATATTTCTTCCTTGCCAATGGACTGTATGCCACTCAAATTTGAGTGTATTAGGAATCCACTTAAGTGGTTGGAAGGCTTGGTCAGTGAAATACATTCTAAGGCTAATGTTGTTGCTACTTCTGAGCTTTTACCTAATTCCAATTCTGTTAACAATTTTTCATATCCTTTATTTGATCCCTAAGCCTTTCATTCCTTATTAAAGGACTACATTGTTTCTTTAGTGAATGTGTTTATAACTAAAGAACCACATAGTTATCTAAAAGCAGCTAAGCAAAAAGAATAGGTGGATGCAACAAATAAAGAATTAGATGCTTTGAATGTAATGAAGCTTAGGAATTAACTACTTTACCCAAGGGCAAGAAAGCTATAAGTTGTAAATGAGTGTTAAGGTGAAGTATAGGCTCGATGGCACTATCGAAAGACATAAGGCTTGTTTAGTAGCTAAAGGCTATACACAATTAGAAGGAGTAGATTATCATGAAACCTTTTCTCCAATAGCTAAGCTAGGAAGTGTTCGAATTATATTTGCTATAGCTACTTCATATGGTTGGCCTCTGTATCAAATCAACATAAATAATACTTTCTTGTATGGTTTTCTTGATTAAGAGATTTACACGAAACCCCCTAATGGTTATTCTAAGGCATTGCCACATTACGTTTGTAAGCTTAAACATTAGTTGTATAGATTGAAGGAAACCTCAAGATAATGGAACTTGGACATTTCCAAGTTTCTTCTTGCTCATGGCTTTACTCACTCGAGTCATGATTACTCTTGTTCATTGATTACAGCTCTTATGGCATTGTTATCATATTATCGTATGTGGATGATATGATTATAACAGGTTTAGATGCCACTTTTATCACAAAAATCAAAGCCAAACTTGATAGCACTTTCATAATTAAAGATTTAAGCATTGCATGGTTCTTTCTCGACGTAGAGTTGAGCAAAATAGATATAGGTCTTCTTATTAACCAACGTAAATTTATCATGGATTTACTATGTGAAGTTGGTCTTTTTGGTTGCAAACCTACAAATTTTCCTCTTCCCACTAGTTTGAGGTTATCTTATGACTCAAGGGATTGGCCAATTATTACAAGATAATTGGCCAATTACTATATCTTACTCTAACTCAGGTAGACATCTCATTTTCAATTCATTATCTCAATCAATTCATTTCATCTCCATGGTTGCCCTATGTTGAGCTTGGATTTTTTTTTGTTTTTATTATTTTTCTTAACTTGATTAGTATTAAATTCTAACCCATTTAATACTAACATTTGACTAAGAGTTAAGCAAAATTTGGTTTTCTATTTTGAAAAGTTTAGAGTTGCTATTCTACTGAGATTAGGAAAAAAAAAATGGGTTAGGTTAAATTAATTAGGTGAATTGGTTTAACCTAGTCATTAGTCTATTGGGGAAAAAAAAAACAATTTTTAAAATAGTTTTTGAAAACCAAAGATTTGAATATGGGGGCTAACCCATTAAACCCTAATGGGTACACTTTAACTTTTCGAATTTAATTTTGTTTTTCAAATACCGTTCAATAATATCTATTCACAAATAAATGAAATCATATCTATTTACAAAAAACAAGAAATTGAAGAATTATTTACAAGAGGGGAAAAATAATTTTTTCCATATTTTAAGTCACCTCATAGTTTTCTAAGAGTGCCTATATACTCGCTATTTGAGATCAGACTTTCGTAGTTTGTTTCGTAAAACTTTAATGGGTGAATTCATTTTAATTTTGAAAATTTGGCTAAGTTTACATTTTAACTCAATTTAATTTTATCTAAGAAAAATTCTAAGGGTCTTAATTTTGATTACTTTGATTTCTTGGAAAAAATTCTAAAAAGACCCTAACTTTGGAAATTGTTCATTAGTTTTTATTTTTATTTTGAAATCAATTTTTCTAAAGTGAGTAAGCATTTCTTTTATTATTTTTATTAGTTATGCCTAAACAACAACTTTCCTTCCTATTTCTTCTTCTTTTATTTTTCTTTTTTCGATTTTTTATTTATTTACAATGGAAAATAAAAACAAAGATAATAAAGAAATGAAAAGAAAAAGAAAAAAAAATGAAACAAAAGAACGAACACCAAAATAGGCAATGCAGTAAAATCGGATTAATGCTTAAGTTTGTGGGTCAGGTCTTGGGTAGATAGATCAAGTTAGATTAAGGAATTTGGATCACCAATAGAGAGAAGAAGCAGTAGCAATGGTACTTTGCATAATGGCTTATGGTGGGAATTTTAAAGTGGTGATTGGAGATCCGTGTATTTTGTATTGGGAATAAGGGGTATAAAGTTGATGCTATGGTGTTTGGAGCTTGTTTGGTGGTGTTTTAAAAGTCGGCCGCGGGTGGTGGTAGTGGTGCAAGTCGAGTGGTGATTACTGGAGTTGAGAAGAGTATTGGATTGGGGGTTTTCAAGGGTGTTGAAGCTCTTTGTGGTGTTGGTTTGCTTAAAAAACCACTAAAAGTGGTGGATTTTAGAGTAAGAAAGAGAGGCTCTTAAGCTAGAGAGAGAAATTTTCAATTATTGTATATAGAAGGTGTTCAGAAGCTTGCTTGTTGTTGAAACATGATCCTTAAGCCCTTTTTATACTATTCCTAGCTTAAAGAAGTTTAGGAAAGTCTAAAACACCACTAAAATCAAAATTGAAAATTAATGGCTCTTGATTAGTTTGATTTGATTTTTGCTTAATATTGGTTGAAACGATAATTAAAATAGAATCTCAAGATGCTCTTTGTTGCCTAAAACAACCAATAAAAGCTTCAATTTTCGTTAAAGGACTTGAATCAAGCAATTCTAAATTAAAGCAAAAATCACTTTTTGCAAGTTTTTCCTTATTTTCAAATATTATTTTGACTTGGAAAATAATTAGATTTAGACATAAGATGGTCACTATTCAAAAGTACTCCGGATCCTTAATTAATTCCTGTATTTTGTTTGATGAAATTTGGCCAAAAAACAAGTTTGATAAGGCCAACAAGAGAGGGGATCACACTATTTAATTTTCTCCATTACAACAGCTCTTGAGATTTTCTAGAGGAGAAGACTTGGCACGTGGGCACATGGTCACATGCTACATGCATAGTGTGAACGAAATAGCGCCCTTTGATCCTTTGGCCCTTTCTACTAGGCTCTCTTGTGCAATATAATTGCACTAAGCCCAGTAACAATTTAGGCCCTTTTATTTTTTCCTTTGTTTTGTTTTTGTTTATACATATATGTGTATATAAATAATAAATAGATAGATAATTAATTAAATAGCAAAAACTACTTTTAAAATGAAGATCTATTTTAAGAATTCTGGACACTTAGAGATTATTCAATCTTAAAATAATAAAAAAAAAAAGAATATCATCTTGCTTATGTCCCTTGATGACATTAAAAATAGCCTAACTTAAAAGAAAAATATATCTTCCTAATTTTGTTTTGTATTTTTTTTTTATAATTTTCTAAATTTCTATTTTTATTTCATATTTTTGTAAATTAAGACCCTTTTTCCTTGTTCTAAAAATTTTTAGAACTATGGAGTGGCAAAAATAGGGTGTCTATAACTATTTTTCTTTGTAATGAAGTTTAAATAAAACTTTACCATAAAAACAAATAGAGATACCATTTTTACCTTAAGGGACAACCAGATGGTGCTAACATTAGCTAGCTATCCTAAATATGATCTATTGAGGATTTAGGTGATGAGAATGGAAGACATTTTGATGTGTTGTTTAAGTGTTTTAAAGGATAATCAAAGTTCTTAGGCTTAACTAAATTAAGGATAACTAAGGTTCCTAAACCATAAAAGAGAACAATTGATGTTCCTAATACTTAAGGATGACTTGTATTTTAAAAATCATGAACAAAGGATAACCGAAGCTTCTAGGTTTAACTTAATGAAGGATAACTATGGTTCTTAATTTTTAAGAGAAGTCAATTAAAACATTAAGGATAACCAAAGCTCCTAAAGTTCCTAAATTTCAAGGGAGGACAATTCAATGATTTGGTTTCACAACTAAAGATAACTTAGTTCTTAGATAGCCAAGGCTTCTTATTAAGAGTGACTTATGTTCTTAGACAAAAGGATTACTTGATTTGAAGATTGAGAATAGTTGAAATTCTAAATATAAGGATTACTATAGTTCCCGGATAACCATAGTTTCTTTGACAAGAATAACTAAGGTTTTGTGAAATAACCTATATTTCTAAATAGAAGGATTACTTAGTTTGATGATTAAGGATAGCTGAAGTTCCAAAAATAAGGATTATTATAGTTCTTGGAGAGCCAAAGTTTTTTTTTTTTTTTTTATAAGAACAACTAAGGTTCTTATTGAATAGCTAAGTTTTTAAAAGGAAGGATAACTTAGTTTCCGGACCAAGTATCGCCAAAGTTCTTAATTGAGGATAGCCAAGACCCCTGGATAGCCATAATTTTTTTTGACAAGAATAACTAAGGTATTTATTGAATAGCTAAGTTCCTAAAAAGAAAGATTACTTAATTTCAAGATTTTAGGATAGCCTAAGTTTCTAATTTAAGGATAACTTAGTTCTTACAAAATAACCTAAGTTCCTAAACAATAGGATTACTTAATTTCAAGAATGAGGATAGCCTAAGTTTTTATACTTAAGGATAACTAAGACTCCAAAAGTTTCAATATTTTTTCCAAAAGGAATTAGTGATGGCCTTAAGTTCCTAAACTTAAGGATAACTTGGGTTTTCGAAATAGAAGATTTCTAAGTTCCTAAACTTAAGGATAATTTAGATATTTTCAAGACATAGGATAACAAAGATTAATCCAACAACAAAGGCTCCTTTATAAAATTTCAAATTCTTAAAGCTTTTCTCTCTATCTCTCTATCTCTTCTTTTTTAGAGTTGCTAACAAGTATAAATTCTTCACAGGTCCTTCTAGTTAGATGATGAGCTTGGTCTTTTCTTTTCTTGCTTTGGAGATAACTACATGATTGTCCCACAAATCCTTCTTTTTAAAACATTTCTTAAAGCATTCGAGGTAATAATATCATTGAGTCTCATGATTTCCAAAATGTCTAGGAAAATGCTATCTCATAATTGATTGGTTTATTCAAAAAGGACTTCCCTGTACTCTCGGCTTAAATTTCACTCTCGACTACAATTCCAAAAATTATAGTTCGTCTTGTAATTAATGTAAGCTCCAAAGTTAAGCCAAGTAACCGTAGAATTGAACTTAGAACCCAAGGTTTAGAGCGATCGGTTAAAGGATCCGATTAAACCCAAATTATAAACTAATGAGAGAAATATTAATAAGAATGACCCCGTAAACTTAAATTTAAGAAAATAAGTAGTAAAATAGAAGACTATAAAATTTTCAAATTTTAAGCATAATAATTGTTAATTACCGAAAAGGCGAAAAGTGTAATTTAATAACTAATAAATTACTAGAGATAGATTATATGTATACTAAAAATTTTAGAATGACCAAAATAATAATTAGGAATGTTCATGTGTACTTTATATGTATTTACGTATAGATAAAAATATGCGAAATTACCTAAATTGGCCAAAAACTAAGTAAATAATTAAAGAAAATTATAAATTAATTATGGAAAAATCAGAAAAAATCAGAACAGGATAAGATAAATCAAGATTAGGTCGTGGCAGGTCTAAATCTACAAAATAAAAATTAACCAATGAAAATTTGACAACCTAAAAGCCAAAAATTAAGGAAAATGGGCAAAGTATTGTCAAATTAATGCATAATAATTACAAAAATCGTCTATAAATAGGGGAAAAATTTCCAGAAGTCATTTGGACAGTTTAAAATTTGGGAAAAATAGGAACACTGAAAAAATCGAGAGAAAATCTAGAAAAAAAAAAAAAAGGAAAACTGTGCAGATTGGGCAAGTGAGCTAAACCCACCTCTCACTACCACCTGGGACCGAGCCACCACCACCACCCCACTCCAGACCCACCGTCTGGGCCGACCGACAAGCTTGGACCGGGCTTGGACGGCCAGAAAGCATCGAACCAGGTGAGTCCCATAATTGTCCTGATTTTGTATAATTTAGTAAAATTAGTTATTTTGCCCAGAAAATTATGAAACTTGTTATTCTGAGATTTTATTGTATGTAGATTTAGGGAAAAATAGTGATTTAGTTTAATCACATCTAAAAATATAGGGTCCTTAAGAAATCGTGCAAAACCGAGCACATTTCGGTTTAGAAATAAATTACCTTAGGAGTGTAGTTTTGAGCCCAAAATTTTTGTGGAGATTATTTAAATGATATAGAACAGTGCTATGAAGCCCGTTTTCAAAAATTAATTTTTGAAATTTTTAGGCCTTAAAATGAGGCATAAAATGGGTAATTTAAGGTTAATTAAGTAATTAAATTATTAATTACTGACTTAGTGAATAAGTAGATGTTTTAGGATGTGGAAATCTGATGGAGTATGATACTTGTAGCATTTAGGGTGTTAGATGTAATTATTAGGTTAATTATGTAGTAAATGAGTAATAGGAAAAATAGTTACTTTTGTAAATTAGGGAAATTTGGAGTAAAATCTGATTTAAGATGAATTTAGACATTTTAAAATAATAATTGATGTTTAGGGATGGTAATTAAAGTGATAGAAATATTAGAAGTGCATTATGTACATAATAGGCAATAATGCATAATATGTAATTTTTGGAAATATACTAAATAGAAAATATTAGAATAAAAATTAATATTATGAGAATAATAAAAATGTACAATAAATCTGATAGGAAACTTGAATTTATGGAATTATATGAAAAATGTAAAAATTTCTCATATTAGGAATAAATTCGGTATACAAATAAGGATTTAAGTATACCGGATGGAATAAAATACTAATTAGAGGTAATGATGATATTTAGGAGATCGGGAAATAATGTGATTAATTTTACATTATGGGTTGAAACGGATTTCTAGGGTTGGAATCTAAAACATTACTTAGAAACCGAACTAAAAACCTAATTTAGAAATCAATGCGAAAATCAAACCTGAATCTAACCCTAAACCTAGAATAATTGAAAAAGACTTAATACCTAGATAATTAGGCATATTAAACCTTAAACAAAACCTAACAGTAAGCGTTATAGGATAAAATGAACTTATAATATTTATATGAAAAGCTGAAACCATGTTCGTATTATAGGGATGATCAGCGATGGCCTGAGCAAATCAGACCTCGAGTGAGTGAGCGAGGAGTCAAGGTAAGTTGAGATTAATACGATGCTATATTTTGGAGGCTTAAGATTATGCTTGGTTGTGCTTGTTAGATAATTGAATGTGTGCATGTTAGATAATTGAATGTGTGCATGTGCTTGATTATGGGTGATGTTATAATTCTGTTTGTTGCTTTGGCACATATTGTGTGAATTGTATGAAAAGATTGATCATCCAAAACTGGACTTAATCAAATATCCGACCAGTAATCATAATCGGACATGCATGGCAACCCGTTAGGGGAACTTAGGACTCTCCGGCCAAATACCGACCCCTTTGGAAGGGATAGTGTAGGATTGCAAAATGATCCCTTCTTCATCCTTAGTCGAACTAAGTGACAGGAGAGGAGGTCGCGGCGAGGGTGAAGACAGTGGTTTGAAGGTAGTCGCGGGAGGAGCAAGGTCTCCATTACACAAGCCTGGGTTTGGTCGTGAGCTGTTGCATTAACGGCAACTGCTCAACCTGGATTAGAGCGGGCGCAATTTCTCTAATCTCACGACGGGCCAGACAACGTCGTGCGATGGCATTTACTTGCACATACATTGCACCTAATAAGTTATTGAAAACCTTGTTGTGTGTATGGTATAATTTTAAGTTCTCTATCCTAACTTACTGAGCTGTGGTTGCTCACATCCCTATAGACGTCGTGCAGGTGCTGGCTAAGAAGCGGCAACAACTACTCTGAAGCTAACAACTGCTGGATCCTGGAGAGTGAGGAAAAATATTGAAGAATAAACACATAATTTTAAGGTCTAATTTTTTATTTTAGAATTATTTTTCATTTTCGAATGATGGAATAACTAGGAAATATACTATAGAGAAATATTGTAAACTTTAACTGCAATAACTGAATTATAACATATATATAATTCCTCACTTTTATAGGTAAATGATTTATTTAAGTTACAAACTGTCTACTTCAAAGCGGGTTAGTTGTGGACGCCTTGTGTAGATCAGGTCTAAGATAGCAGTTGTAAGGCCAACTTCTATTTTAGGATGGTTTACACGGCGGGGCTGTTACGACTTTGCCGCTTCGGGGCGTGACAATTAATACGCTATGATTAATTTGTTAGGTCTTCTTCAGACTATAATGTAATCAAGGCTTGTTCATCGATTTAAACAAATGGATAATAATATATAGGTCTTTTTAAAAGAATTCATTCATCCAATCCAAGTTCACAAATCAAGAACTCTTTAGGAAAAACTAAAATCGTGCTTGCCTCAGTTTCAAAAGTACCATTTACCAAGGTTAAGTTATTTCCTTCAATCAGAAGAGCTTTTATGGAAGGTTAGAACTATAGGCATGCTATAAGCCATGTGTCAACTTCAATTTCTTTAGGGATCATAAATTTTGAGAAGAACTTTGGTATTTGTCCCGGCTTTTCTAGTTTAATTATCTCGATCGTGTTTTGGGGTCCCTATTTTAGGAATAAGCTTTTTGAGTTATATACTCCTAACCCTTTTAGGTTTTAGGTATTTATGTTTTGGACTTGATCATCTTGTTTGTTTGATTTCTCATGTTGCCCCCTTTTCCTTTTCCTCATTTTTTATTTTTTCTTCTTTTTTTTTTTCCTTTTATTTTTCTTTCTTCTTTTCTTTTTATTTTGACTCAAGATAGAGGTGATCATTCATTCTTTTGGCTTGCAGCTCAAAGTGTATGGGTACTTCTTCATTTCAAAAGAAATAAGTAAAAATTACTTTTGAATTCATGTGATTAAAGTAAGCACAAATTAGTTTTTAACCTTCTCTTGCTTAATGCCCTTAACCTCCTTATTTGCTTCCTGAATAGGCTCAACGAGGTTGCCAAAGGATAGTAGTGTTCAAAATATTGAAAGTGAATGCCTATCTTCATTTTGATTCCCCTATCAAATTTAAGACGAATTTCCTTTAAGGAATAAGTCCAATAACCTCACAATGATATTACTCAACTCTTAAAATATTTCAACGTTGATATTTGGGATAATGTTTACCTCTTTTCATTTTAAACCTTTCAATTAATGAGATAAAAACAACTTATTCATGCTCTTGAATAATTTGAAAAATCTTAACATGTTCCAAAGTACAAAGAAAAGCTAACTCTTATAAAAAATCATTTGAGCCCTTCAATACTTTAGTTTATATGAAGTTTGGTTACACTATCCTTGTGTCAATTGTATCTTAAATCTTGTTTTTCAACCTTTAACAAGTTTCTATGGAGTAACCCTTATGCCTTAAGTGATAATCACATTGTGCCTTTAGATTTCCATTCCGAGGCCTATATCTACGGTTAGGCAAAAAAACTGCGAACCGCGGATCGAACTTGAGCTGAATAAAAAAATCGGTTTTTTGCGAATCGTTTAGTTTACAATTCGATTCAATTGTGTATAAATAGTTCACGATTTGGTTCGGAGAAGCGAACTGAATCGTTTAGTTAAATAAAAAAAATTATGTAATTATTTTGTACTTTTTTATATTTTTTTCTGTCAATCTTCATAAATTTCATCAAATTTTTCATATTTTGTTATTATTTATTATAATTTGTATCAATTATTAAAATTAAGTTGAGTAAACTTCATTTGAATTTTCATATTTATTGAAGATAATAATGTTTAGTGAAAACTTGATACAAATGGTTTGAACCGGTTTTAATTAAGTTTGAAAATTTATAAATTGAACCGTATAATTAGGTTTGATTTAAAAAAAAATGAATCGTTATATTAGGTTTGGCTCGGTTCAATAAGGGGGGGCGAACAGAACTACACCCACCCCTACCTATATCTTAGTTCAAGAGCCTTACAATCTAGGATATTGCTTCTCTTAATTGATGAAAGGCTTGGGAGAGAGTGATATGAATTGAGGCGAAATGTCTTTCTTAAGCCTTTTGGAATTGCATAGGCTTTTGGCTGCCACTTAAGTTATTAGAGTTGGACTTTGTGGCATATCTATTGAGACTTATCACATTAACAACGCTCTTTTGTGCTGATTCAGAAAGCCCTTTCTTCTATTTTGGACCTTCCAATCTTTCAGCTCACAAGGCTTCTATCATGCTCTGAAGCGGTAGAGTCGTAATAGTTCCACCGTATAAACTATTCTAAAATAAAAGTTAGCCTTACAACTGCTATCCTAGACCTGATTTACATAAGATATCCACTACTAACTCGTTTTGAAATAAACAGTTTGTAATTTAAATAAATCATTTACTTAAGAAAGTGTGGAAATATATATATATATATATACACTATAATTTAGTTATTACAATTATTGTTTACAATATTTCTTCATAATAAATTTCCTAGTTATTACATTATTCAAAAATGAAAAATTTTAAAGTAAAAACTTAAACCTTAAAAATATGTGTTTAGTCTTCAAATGTTTTTCCTCATTCGCTAACATGCAGTAGTTGCTAGCTTTAGAGTAGTTATTTGCCGCTTCTTAGCCAACACTTGTGTAAGTCCCAAAGTTCAGCCAAGTAACCATAGGATTGAACTTAGAACCCAAGGTTTAGGGCGATTGGTTAAAAGATCCGATCAAACCCAAATTATAAACTATTGGGAATAATATTAGTAAAAATGATCTCGTAAACTTAAATTTAAGAAAATAAGAAATAAAATGGGAGACTATAAAATTTTCAAATTTTAAGCATAATAATTGCAAATTACTGAAAAGGCAAAAAATGTAATTTAATAACTAATAAATTACTAGAGATAGATTATATGTATACTAAAAATAATAGAATGACCTAAATAATATTTAAGAATATTTATTTGTACTATATATGAATATACATGTAAGTATAAATACGCGTAATTACTTAAAATACGCGAAATGTGCTAAAATAATACTAAATGCTTAAAGAAAATTCATAATTAATTAAGGAAAAATCAGGAAAAATCATGAATCATCCAGAATTGGGTCGTGGCAGCTGGGAAAAATAAGAAAAAATTCGGCCAATTAAATTAAGACAACATAAAAGCTAAAAATCAAGGGATAAGGCAATTGTCTTGTCCCATTTAATGCACAATAAATTCCACAAAGCCTTATAAATAGCAGGAAAAATTACAGAGCACATTTGGACATATAAAAATCAGAGAAAATTAGAGAGAGTTGAAAATTCGAGAGAAAATCCAGAAAATAAAAAAAATAAGAAAAATTGTGCAGTTAAGGATTTTAAAGGGAACCCACACCAGACAAGGAGCTGGGAGTGGACGGCCACTACCACCACACGGTGGTGGCAGCGCCCAGGCCGGTCGAAAAGGCCACGGCGGCCCGCGGTGGCCGGAGCTACCCAAATCGGTGAGTCCGATTTCCAGTCCGAATCTTGTGTAATTTTGTAAAAATAGTAAATATAATTAGAAAATTATGAATTTTGTTATTCTGAGATATTTTTGTATGTAGTTTGTAGGAAAAATATTATTTTGATGAAATTATGTTCCGTAATATATGGTCCCTAAGAAA
The DNA here is from genome assembly GCA_024138015.1 of Lumnitzera littorea. Lineage (NCBI taxonomy): Eukaryota > Viridiplantae > Streptophyta > Magnoliopsida > Myrtales > Combretaceae > Lumnitzera > Lumnitzera littorea. The sequence continues at coordinate 1,251,412 of JAMXBB010000009.1, read as the reverse complement.
TCGTGCAAAACCGAGCACATTTCGGTTTAGAAATAAATGACCTTAAGAGTGTAGTTTCAAGCCCAAAATTTTTGTGTAGATTACTTAGATGATATAGAACAGTACTATGAAGCCCGTTTTCAAAAATTAATTTTTGAAATTTTTAGATAATTTTTAGGCCCTAAAATGAGGCATAAAATGGGTAATTTGGAGTTAATTAAGTAATTAAATTATTAATTACTGACTTAGTGAATAAGTAGATGTTTTAGGATGATGAAATCTAATGGTGTATGATACTTGTAGGATTTAAGGTGTTAGATGTAATTATTAGGTTAATTATGTAGTAAATAAGTAATAGGAAAAATAGTTAATTTTGTAAATTAGGGAAATTTGGAGTAAAATCTGATTTAGGATGGATTTAGACATTTTGAAATAATAATTTCTGTTTAGAGATGGTAATTAGGGTAATAGAAATATTAGAAATGCATTATGTGCATGATATGCAATAATGCATAATGTGTAATTTTTGAAAATATAATAAATAGAAAATATTAGGATAAAAATTGATATCATATAAATAATAGGGATATATAATAAATCTGATAAGAAAACTTGAATTTATATAATTATATGAAAAATGTAAAAATTTCTCACATTAGGAGTAAATTTGGTACACAAATAGGGATTTAAGTGTACCGGATGGAATAAAATACTAATTAGAGTTAATAATGGTATTTAGGAGATCGGGAAGTAATATGATTAATTTCACATTATAGGTTGAAACGGATTTTTAGGGTTGGAATCTAAAACATTACTTAAAAATCGAACTAAAAACCTGGTTTAGAAATCGATGCGAAAACTGAACCTGAACCTAACCCTAAACCTAGAATAATGGTAAAAGACTTAATACTTAGATAATTAGGCATATTAAACCTTAAACAAAACCTTAAACAAAACCTAACAATAAGCATTATAGGATAAAACAAACTTATAATATTTATATGAAAAGCTGAAACTACGTTTGTATTATAGGGATGATCGGCGATGGCCTAAGCAAATCGGACCTCGAGTGAGTGAGCGAGGAGTCGAGGTAAGTTGGGATTAATACGATACTGTATTTTGGAGGCTTAAGATTATGCTTGGTTGTGCTTGTTAGATAGCTTAAATGTGTGCATGTGCTTGATTTGGGTGATGCTATGATTCTGTTTGTTGCTCTGGCAAATATTGTATGAATTGTATGTAATGATTGATCACCCTAAACTGGACTTAATTAAATATTCGACCAGTAATCATAATCGGACATGCATGGCAACCCGTTAGGGGAACTTAGGACTCTCCGGCCAAATACCGACCCCTTCAGAAGGGATAGCGCAGGATTACAAAATGGTCCCTTCTTCATCTTCAGTCGAACTAAGTGACAGGAGAGGAGGTTGTGGCAAGGGTGAAGGCAGTGGTTCGAAGGTAGTCGCGGGAGGAGCAAGGTCTCCATTATACAAGCCTGAGTTTGGTCGTGAGCTGTTGCATTAACGGCAACTCCTCAACCCGGATTAGAGCGGGCGTAATTTCTCTAATCTCACGACGGGCCGGACAACGTCGTGCGATGGCATTTGCTTGCACATGCATTGCACCTAATAAGTGATTGAAAACCTTGTTGTGTGTATAGTGTAGTTTTAAGTCCTCCGTCCCTACTTACTGAGCTGTGGTTGCTTACATCCCTATAGACGTCGTGTAGGTGCTAGCTAAAAAGCGGCAACCAATTACTCAGAAGCTAGTAACTGCTGGATCTTGGGGAGTGAGGAAAAACATTGAAGAATAAACACATATTTTAAGGTCTAAATTTTTACTTTAGAATTATTTTTCGTTTCCGAATGATGTAATAACTAGGAGATATATTATAGAGGAATATTGTAAACTTTAATTGTAGTAACTGAATTATAATATATATATATATATATATATATATTTCCTCACTTTCTTAGGTAAATGATTTGTTTAATTTACAAATTGTCTACTTCAAAGCGGGTTAGTCATGGACGCCTTGTGTAGATCAGGTCTAAGATAGCGGTTGTAAGGCCAACTTTTATCTTAGGATGGTTTACACGGCGGAGGCTGTTACGACTCTGCCGCTTCGGGGCGTGACAACCTGTACGACATCTATAGAGATGTGGGCAACCATAGCTCAGTAAGTTAGGATGGAGGACTTAAAATTATACCATAAACACAACTAGGTTATTAATCAACTTATTAGGTGCAATGCATGTACAAGCAAATGCCATCACACGATGTTGTTCGGCTCGTCGTGAGATTAGAGAAATTACGCCCGCTCTAATCCGGGTTGAGGAGTTGCCATTAATATAATAGCTTACGATCAAACCCAGGCTTGTGTAATGGAGACCTTGCTTCTCCCGTGACCACATTTGAACCATTAACTTCACTCTCGCCGCGACCTCCTTACCTGTCATTTAGTTCGACTGAGGATGAAGAAGGGACCTTTTGCAATCCTGCGCTATCCCTTTCGAAGGAGTCGGTATTTAGCCGGAGAATCCTAGGTTTCCCCTAATGGGTTTCCTTGTAGGTCCGATTATAATTATAAGTTATATATTTGATTAGGTCCAGTTTAGGGTGATCATTCATTTCATACAAATCATACAAATCATACAATACATGCCAGAATAACAAACAGAATCATAGCATCACTCATAATCAAGCACATGCATATAATTAACTATTTAGCAAGCACAATCAAGTATAATCTCAAGCCTCCGAAATACCGCAACATATTAATCCTAACTTATCTCGACTCCTCGTTCACTTACTCGAGGTCCGACTTGCTCAGGCCATCGCTGATCATTCCTATAACATAAATGTGGTTCCAGCTTTTTATATAACTATTATAGGTTCGTTTCATCTTATAACGCTTATTGTTTTGTTTAGGGTTTAATATACCTAATTATCTAGGTCTTAAGTCTTTTATAATTATTCTAAGTTTGGGGTTAGGTTCGGGTTTGGTTTTCGCATTGATTTCTAAATTAGGTTCTAGTTCAATTTCTAAGTATTATTTTATACTCGAATCCTACAAATTCGTTTCAACTCATAATGTGAAATTAATCACATTACTTTCCGATTTCCTAAATACCATCATTACCCCTAATCGGTATTTTATTTCACCCAGTATACTTAAATCGTTATTAGTGTACCGAATTTACTCCTGATGTGAGAAATTTTTACATCTTTCATATAATTACATAAATTTAAGTTTTCTATCAGTTTTATTATATATCCTTATTATTTATATAATATCAATTTTTATTCTAATATTTTCTATTTATTATATTTTCAATAATTGTGTATTATGTACTATTACTTATTACGTACATAATACGCATCTAATATTTTTATCACTCTAATTACTATCTCCCAACATCAATTATCATTTCAAAATGTTTAAATTCATCTTAACTTAGATTTTACATCTAATTACGCTGATTTACAAAATTAACTTAAAATTTACTATTTTTTCCTATTACTCATTTATTACATAATTAATCTAATAATTACATTTAATACCCTAAATGCTATAAGTATCATACTTCATCGAATTTTAACATCCTAAAACATATAATTATTCACTAAATTAGTAATTAATCATTTAATTACTTAATTAATCCTAAATTACTCATTTTATGTCTCATTTTAAGGCCTAAAAATTATCTAAAATTTTCAAAAATTAATTTTTTAAAACAGGCTTCATAGCATTGTTCTATATCATCTAAGTAGTCTACACAAAAATTTTGGGTTTAAAATTACACTCCTAAGGTCATTTATTTCTAAACCGAAACATGCTTGATTTTGCACGATTTCTTAAGGACCATATATTATGGAACATATTTTTATCAAAATAATATTTTTTTTAAAAACTACATACAAAAATATTCTAGAATAACAAAATTCATAATTTTCTTAGAATATTTACTATTTTTTACAAAATTACACAAAATCGGGCTGAAAATCGGACTCACTTGTCTGGGTAGCTTTAGCCACCGCCGGCCGCCGTAGCCTTATCGACCGGTCTGGGTGCTACCATCACCATGTAGTGGTGGTGGCGGCCATCCACTCCTAGGTGCTCGTTTGGTGTGGGTTCCCTTTTAAGGCCCTAATTTCACAGTTTTTTCTATTTTTTTTTCTAACACGAATTTTTCTCTCAATTTCGCCTCTCTCTATTTTTCTCACTCTCCAAACTGCCCAAATGAGCTCTATGATTTTTTTCCCTATTTATAGAGTTTTGTGGTAATTAATGTACATTAATGAGACAAGACAATTGCCTTATCTCTTTTTTTTTCCACTTTCTATTTATTTCATTTTAACTGGTTGATTTTTTTTTCTTTAATATCAGATTGCCACGCCCCACTTCTGGACTTTTCCTCATTTTTTTATATTTTTCCTGATTTTTCATTAATTAATTATGAATTTTATTTAATTATTTCTTATTATTTTAATACATTTCGCGTATTTTAAGTAATTACGCATATTTCTACATACAAGTAAATTCATATATAGTACAAATAAATATTCCTAAATATTATTTAGGTCATTTTATGATTTTTAGTATACATATAATTTATCTCTAGCGATTCGTTAATTATTAGAATATATTTTATGCATTTTTGATAAATAACAAGTTATATACTTAAAATTTAGAAATTTTATAATCTCCTATTTTATTATTTATTTTCTTAAATTCGAATTTACAGGTTATTTTTATTAATATTTTTGGCTTTACTTATAATTTAGGCTTGATCGGATCTTTCAGTCGATTGAAACTTTGAGTGGCTGGTTGTGAGGCTTACAGCTTCCTCAATTCTGCCCCCTATCATCATAACATCTGCAAAGGTAGAAGCTGTATTCCCCAAAAGATACCCATAATATGGTTCATCTAGTGTGTTGATGAATATAAATGTCAAGTCTTTCTCTAGCAAAGGAGGAATGACTCTAGCTGTCATATCCCTTCACCTTTGCACATATTTTTTAAAAGATTCATCATTTTTCTTGCTCAATGTGCATGTGTCTTAAATTGAGGGAGTTGTCTTGATGTTGAATTTATATTATTCATAGAAAGCTCGAGCCAATTTCTCCCTAGTATTTATTTAGCTAAGATTGAGCTGGGTATACCAGGTTAATGCAAGCCCTGTTAGATAATCTTGAAAAGTTTGTACCATGAGTTGATCATCTTGAACATATTTGCTCATCTTTATCTTGCAACGTATAATCTAATGTGTAACTTTGGGCATTCGGTCCCATTGTACTTCTCAAACTCTGGTACTTTAAATTTTTTTAGATAAGCCCTGACATCAAATGCAAAAAGGTTAGTAATCCTAGCTTGCTTAAATCCATCATAGCTTCCGAATGACTTCATTTTCTTAGTGATTTGTTGGGGTAATTTCCTTTCCAATTCTTTTAAATTGTCCTAGTTGGCGCTATAGTTAATTAGCTTTGTATTGATTGGGAATGAGTATATGTTGGGCTTAAAAGTGAGGTTGACTTTTGAATAGACTTCTTTTGATTCAAAAGATTGAAAAGTTGGATTAACCTTTGGATAGTTCTCTTTTGCTTCCAAAGGTGCTTCTAAAGGTGGAGCCTCAACATTCTTTTTATAGTAGGCCCTAGAATGCTATTTGTTTGATGGCAATGTGGCTTTAAGTAAAGCAATATTGTTAGTAACAAAACTCAATCGATTTGTGATTTTTCCCACAGTTTGCTCCAAAGAATGAAACCATAGCTCAGTAGGATCAATGATTTCAAGGTTGACATTGTTGTTGTTGTCCTTAGTGTTGATGCTATTATTTCCCTAGTTAGCTATTGCTTTCAAGAATTCCAAAGAAGAATTCATCTGTATTAGCAAATCTCTTCCCCTTCTCTCTCTCTCTCTCTCTCTCGTTTTAATTTATATTTATATTTTATTTTATTTTTGAAAAATTTTGTTTCAAAAGAAAGAAAAAGAAAGGGTAAAAAGAAACTTAGAAGTGGAATATAATGATGAAGTTTACTTATCCTATGATCTTATAGTAGAAAACATCCCAAAGGGATTGAATATTTGTAAATACTTACGACTTGTAGGTATCTAAAAGGTTATTTACAAGAAGTAAGATCTAAGGAAAATCTCATAGGTACTTAATATTTACAGTTGACTACCAATTATGGACTAGGATGGAAAATGACTATCTTACAATAGAGATATAGATAAGAGCAATTAATAAAGGTGATTGGTTAAAAGCCAAATAATTTATACGTAAGAACGATTTTGATATTTATGAATTAGAGGACTAATTGCTAATTAAGAAATATATTTTTATGGATAAAAGAGTCTATTTACAAGATAACAAAAACCTATAACATTCAACAAAGCAATGAATATACAAATAGGGAGGGGAAAAGTTTATAGACTAAGCCTAATTCTTTTCATTTTAAAGTGATAAAAACTATTTACAAGTTTAATTATTATAAAGGTTAATTAAAATAATTCACAAACATGTCCTAAAGTCTAATGGTCCTTTTCTATTCTAAAATGGTGACTTAATAAGTGGTAAAAGAAAATTAGTTTACAATATATAGAGAAAGAATGCAATTTTTGTAAAGATAATAAAGGTATAAACGTGAATAAATAAGCACTCATATTTACATATAAATAAAGATAAGAAAAGATGAAAGCATATGGATGTGGATGCACATGCAAAGGGTTGGCGACTGAATAATAATGTGGCAATAAAAGGGTTTAAGGTCAGGACTTTTACCAAAATTCCATTATTACAGTACAGGGAAATTGAATTGTTATATAAGAATATTATTTATATGAAATTTCTATATTTACAAGGAAACTACAATTTTACAATAAAAACATCATATGCAAAGAATAAAACTACATTTAGTGGTATAAGGAAAGTATATTACAATATTTTTATGATATGGTAGAATTCCAATAGAGTCTTGACCTTTTGTTGGTGATATGCCTCATTACTATTTATTTACCAGTCTAAAAGTTGTGTATGTGATAAGGGTAGGTTCTAAAGATTCTTAAGTTCTGTGACCTCACATGTTTTTTAATAAATGATTCTTTGATTATATCGAAACTTGAGTAGAGTAGCTCGATCAACCCTAGAAGGTGGTTACCCTATAACATTAGAAGCTTACACAATAATCCCCCTCTTAGGATCCTAAGATAGCCTGCTTTTAACTGTTTCTAACATACATATATTATGCAATAAAAACCCCTAACATGCCCCTATTGTGGCTACTTGGGTTGGTAAAAATATATACAGATAAAATATATTTACATAAAAGAAATATAAAATGGAAAGGATATTTCGAGAAACAATTCTAATTTCAGAAAGTTTAAGTAACTAACCCTCTTGATGATTCCCAGTAGAGTCGCCAGGCTATCAAGCTTAGATTTTTCCTATTTTTATTATTTTTCTTAACTTGATTAGTATTAAAACCTAACCCATTTAACACTAACTATCGACTATGAGTTAAGAAAAACTTAATTTTCTATTTTGAAAAGTTTGGAGTTGCTACTCAACTAGTGTTAGGAAAAAATGGGTTAAGTTAAATCAAGTAGATGGATTGATTTAACATAGCCACTAGTCTACTAAAAAAAAAAAAAACCCAATTTTTAAACAATTTTTATAAACCAAAGATTTGAATCAAGGAGTTAACTTATCAAACCCTAATGAATACCACTTTAACTTTCGAATTTAATTTCATTTTTCAAATACTCTTCAATAATATCTATTAAAAAAAATGAAATCGTATCTATTTACATAAAACAAGAAATTAAAGAATTATGTACAAAAAGGAAAAAAATAAATTTTTTGTCATATTTTTAGTCACCTTGTAGTTTCCTATAAGTGCCTACGTATATGTTATTTGAGACCAGATTTTCGTAGTTTATTTTATAAAACTTTAATGGGTGAATTCATTTTAATTTTAAAAATTTGGCCCAATTTAAGTTTTAATTCGATTCAATTTTATTTGAGAAAAATTCTAAGGATCCTAAATTCAATTACTATAATTTCTTGAAAAAAATTCTAAACAGGCCTTAATTTCGGAAATGGTTTATTAGTTTTTATTTTTATTTTGAAATCAAAATTTTTTAAGTGAGTAAGCATTTCTTTTATTATTATTATTATTTATGCCTAAATAATAACTTTCCTTCCTCTTTCTTCTTCTTCTTTTTTTTTTGAATTTTCTTTATTTATTTACAATGGAAAATAAAAACAAAGACAATAAAAGAAAGGAAAGAAAAAGAAAAAGAAAACAAACGAACAAACACCAAGACAAGTAGTGTAATAGGATTAAACCAATGCTGAAGTTAGAACTAAGGCACAATTGGATCTTGCGCAGATGGGTTAAATTAGATCAAGGAATTTAGGCCACCAAAAGAAATAAGAAGCAACAGCAACAGGTACTTTGCACAGTAGCTTACAATAGGAATTTTAGAGTGGTGATTAAAGATTCGTGTGTTTTGTATTGGGAATAAAGAGTATAAAGTTGATGCTATGGTGTTTAGAGCTCTTGGTGGTGTTGGTTTGCTTCAAAAACCATTGAAAGTGGTAGATTTTAGAGAGAGAAAGAGAGGCTCGAGAGCTAGAGAGAGAAAGCTTTGATTATTGTATGTAGAAGGTGTTTAGAAGCTTGCTAACTGTTGAATTGTGATCTCTAAGCCCTTTTTATACTGTACCTAGCTCAAAGAAGTTCAGGAAAGTCCAAAACACCATTAAATTCAAAATTGAAAATTAATGGGCCTTAATTAATTTAATATGACTTTTGCTTGATATTGGCTAAAATGATAATCAAAATAGAATCTCAAGATGCTCTTTGTTGCTTAAAACAACCAATAGAAGCTTCAATTTTTATTAAAAGACTCGAATCAAGCAATTCCAAATTAAAGCAAAAATCACATTTTCAAGTTTTTCCTAATTTTCAAATATTATTTTGACCTAGAAAATGAATGAATTTGGACATAATATTGTCACTATTCAAAAGTACTTCGAATCCTTAATTAATTCCTCCATTTTGTTTGATGAAATTTGGCTTAAAAAATAAGTTTGATCGGGCCAAAAAGAGAGAGGATCGTGCTATTTAATTTTCTCCATTATAGCAGCTCTCGAGATTTTCTAGAGGAGAAGACTTTAGCACATGGTCACATGCTGAGCACATACGTTGCACATGTATTGTGCAAATGAATTAGGTACGCTTTAGCGCACCCTTTGATCTTTTAGCCTTATTCGCTGGGCTCTCTTATGTAATATAATTGCATCAAGCCCAACAACAATTTGGGCCCTTTTTTTTCCTTTGTTTTGTTATATATATATATATATATAATAAATAGATAAATAAATAATTGATTAATTAATTAAATAACAAAAACTAGTTAAAATGAAGCTCTATCTTAAGAATAGTGTACACTTAGACATTACTTGACCTTAAAAAAAAAGAGAGAAATCACTTGGCCCATGTCACTTGACGACACTAAAAATAACCTAAGATTTAAAAGAAAAATATATCCTCCTAATTTTTTTTTTTGTATTTTTTTCAAGTTTTCTATTTTTTCTGTACTTTTCTAAATTTTCTTATGTTTTTCTAAATGAAGATCCTTTTTCTCTACTTTAAAAATTTTTAAAATTATAGAGGAGAGAGCAAAAATTGGATGTCTACACCTCACTATTAAGCTTTGCTTCATTTATTGAGATATTTTAAAAGAACTTTCATGGGTTGTTCTATGCTGCTAACAATAATCTCTTACTTGTTGCATTTTCTGATTTTGATTGGGTTCTCATGCTTTTGATCAATGGTCCATCACCAATTATTGCATATTCTTGAGTAAAGCTCTTGTCTCTTGGAAGACAGAAGCAATCAACCATTTCAACCTCAACTATGGAAGCCAAATATAGAAGCTTGGCTTCAACTACAAAGGAAACTCTTTAGGTGCCTTATATTCTCTATGAAATTAGTGCTCCTATTTATTTATTTTTTCTGTTAGTTTACATTGTGATAATAGATCAGCCATCTTAATTGCTTCCAATCCATATTTACATGGTTAGACAAAACACATCGATATTGAGTGTGCGTTTTGTTTGTAACCATGTGTCTTCAAGATTTCTCAAGCTTGTTCATGTACCTTTGGCAATCCAGGTTGCAGATCTTTTAACAAAGGCTTTAGGCATACGTCAACTTTAATTCATTTGTTCTAAATTGGCCCTTCAACTAGGTCTAACTTAAGTGAGGGATGTGAAGATAAAGATATTTATATCCTAGCTTATGTGGCTTTATCTGTACATGTGGAAACATTACATATTAACAGTTGTAATTATTATTAGACAAATATTAGTAGCTGTAGGATTAGTTAGTTTAGTTAGTTTTTGTTCAAGTCATATACCCTATATAAATACTCTATAATAGATTAGCAATGAAATTGATCTCATTTTACTACAACACAAAAGCTCTTACAAAGCTTTTCTCTCATTGAGACATTTTCATGGAATTCAATTCATTTTCTCTTCAATATTGGTAAGCTCACAGGGTTACAAGACCCCTCTAGATAGTAAATAGCTACGAACGACCTCTAAACTAAAAATGGCTTACAAACTCATTAGATCACAATTAGGTTGTATGGTCCAATGTACTTTTAGATCATTTTTTCTTTTTATAATTGTATAGGTGAGAGGTGGTCTCCCATTGGTAAGAGTAGGTCATACTTGCCTTGCACTTATCACTATGGATTGCAATCCAAAACTAATGTAGGATGGTGACCACCTAACTAAAGGTAGGTGTGATTGTCAACCATGTTGGGAAGCCCTTTGAATTTTATTGATTTTTCTTATTATTATTTTGGGTGATTTTTTTTTCTTTTTGCTTTTTTATCATTTTCATTATATTAATTAATTCATTATGTTAATAACATTACTTTATTAAATTAAATTTTTATAGGTCAAGGTGGATCAAAAGCTGAAACATGTTCCTAATGAAATTGAATAAATAGCTATAGGACACAAATCAAGGATTTATTAATAAAAATAAAGGTCATTTCTTTGCAAAAATCTTAAAACGCAGGTAATAATTGTATAATTTTTCCTAACTTTTGTTTTAGTTACTTGGCTTGAATTTCGAGGTGTGATATAGTTACTCTCGAACATTTAATTCTCATCAGCAACGCAAACCATTCAATATTGGACAGCCACATTCAATTCAGTGAAGATGGGAAGGGAATAAAGTCTTACTAGATACGCGCCTACCCAATATGAGCAGTCAATACAACACTATCTTCTTAGTCTTTTAATGTTACGTTCTTCTTCAGTCATTATTTAAAATAAACATTTAAAAAATACATTCTATGCCTGCCTAGTGATAGTGGCTGGTCGTGTCCCATTGGAACGCAAGTTGAAGCCAAAAATTCATAGATTCAATATCTTTTTATTAGGTATGCTTTTTTTATTTGGATGGCGACTAGACCTTAGAAGCGGGAACGGTTTCTCTTCCTATTACCTATAAATACATGCAACACTTTCCAACTCCAACAACAACTACGAGCACCCAAATACTTTTATCTTCCTTCTCTTTTCAACACACAAAGCCTCTCTCCCTCTCTTTCACTGCATCCAAGTCCTTTCGAACTAGGAAGCAACAGCAATATGGCAGTAAACACACTATCAGGCTGTGGCCAAACCGTATGTTTGACTGGTGCGGGTGGATTCATAGCCTCTTGGCTTGTCAAACTCCTCCTTGAAAAAGGCTATACTGTACGAGGAACAGCTAGAAACCCAGGTCACATACATAAAACAAGTCTTAGATTTCTCTTCTTCTTTTTTTCAAATATCATGCATGGATGATGGTGTTAGAAAAAAATATAAATTTGGACAATATTTATCTAAGCTTAAAATTATAGATAAGTGGAAGGTGTTGTGTTTGATTTCTATCTCAGTCGGTTTATGTTTGGTGGTTGGCAATCAATGTTTTATATTTATCTAGAAGTACAAAAAGATTCAATCATACTAATATATTATGTGAATCGATAAATACTATGTAAATATTAATGATATCAACATGTTAATATTTTATTAGTATATATATATCATCCATTAATTGATATGATGTATTATTACTAATATATTATGTAAACCGATGAGTGGATATTAATGATGTTTCTATATATTAAAAATTTATTAGTATTTACATATTACTCACCCATCCACATAATGTGCTAATAGCGTTAAAGCTTTTTTGAAGTCCATGTGACTGAGAAACTTAAGGGTGTCTTGTGTGCTGTTTTTTGTTGCATTGCAGAGGATCCAAAGAATGCTCACTTATGGAAACTGGAGGGAGCTAAGGAGAGACTGACCTTGCACAAGGCTGATCTGCTTGATGTTCAGAGCTTAAAGGACGCTATTGAAGGGTGTGATGGTGTTTTTCATGCTGCCTGTCCGATCACCGATGTCCCCGTGAGTTGTCTTTTTCTTTTTCTTTTTTTTTTTTTAATTCCCTTTCTTTCTTCCTTCGAATAATGTTTCAACATTTAAGCTTCAGCTCCCTTAAAACGTTGGAATTTGCCTAAACAAACGGAATTCCATTGACAAGTAAACCGAGAAACTCGTGAAATTTACTAAATTAATAAAATGTTTCCTTTAAACTTACGTAATTTCGATTCTTGTAGGAGGAAGTGATGGATCCGGCTGTGACGGGAACCAAAAATGTAATCATCGTGGCTGCGGAGGCCAATGTTCGCCGTGTGGTGTTCACGTCCTCCGTTGGTACGATGTATATGGACCCAAATAGAGCTCCTGATGTTGTGGTGGATGAATCAAGTTGGAGTGATTTAGAATATTGCAAAGCCACTAAGGTGAACTTATCTTACTTGTCCTGTTAAAATTGCCTTAAATCTTCCGAGACAGAGAGGCTGACTGAACTGTTCATGCAGAACTGGTATTGCTATTGGAAGGCCATCGCGGAGAAGTCCGCATGGGAGGTGGCTAAGGAAAAAGGAGTAGACCTCGTGGTGGTGAACCCAGTAATTACGCTTGGACCGTTGTTGCAACCTGAGGTTAACATTAGCATTGCTCACATTCGCAAGTATTTAACTGGCGAAGTTAAAACGTATGCCAATGCCACTCAAGCTTACGTTCATGTACGCGATGTGGGTATTGCTCATATCCTTGTTTATGAGAACCCCTCTGCATCCGGTCGGTACCTCTGCTGTGAAACCGTCATCCACCGTGAGGAGGTGGTTGGAATTTTGGCCAAGCTCTTCCCTGAATATCCCATCCCTACTAAGTAAGCGGCCACTCATTTCTTGTTAGGAAGAGAAAAATATATGTATTTACCATCAAAATTAATAAATATTATATAAATACAAATTAGATAAAAAATAAGATTACTAAAACATCATTGATATAAGTATTTATACTAATATCGCATTTTCAAAATGTAACATTAGTATAATACTAATTTCGTATTTTTAAGATGGGACATTAGTGTTATATTTGCGACATTAGCATATTTGTACGTGTATTATATAGCACAAATAATAATATCGTATCCTAACAATGATGTTTTGGTAAATTTTTTTATATAATTTATGTATTTGCAAAACTTATACATTTGTATCTATATCGTATAGTACAAATAATAGTATCATATAGTATAAATAATAATATTACATCTTAATAACGGTATTTTTATAAATTATTTCTATACAATTTGTAATTATATAATTTTTTTTAAAGTTAGTAGATCTGTTAAGAAGATCGTAACAAGTATTATAAATGCACAAATAAATGAATAATCTTTTTAAATTTTATATCTTTAACTTTTTTTTTTTAAATCTATTTAAGTATATAACAAATTTTGCAATTTGGCAAATGACTTAAAGCAGACATCAATAGAAAATATAGTTTGTATTTCTCTGACACTACTTCAATTCATGATCTATTACAGGTGTTCTGATGAAGTGAATCCTAGGAAGCAACCATATAAATTTTCAAATAAGAAGCTTAGAGATTTAGGGTTGGAGTTCACTCCATTGAAGCAATGCCTGTATGACACTGTAAAGAGCTTGCAAGAGAAAGGCCATCTTCCTATCCCAACCAGGCAAGATGATACAGTACCAACTCAAGCATGATCGTGTGCCGCACCATATCCTCGCCTAATGTTTGCGGAGAAGCGTGTTGGAAGGATAACCTAGTCATTTCCATTTGTTAAAGCATGTTATATTATATTATGTGAAAATTGCTAATCGTAACAATTTGAATAATCCTTGTAATAAGAGAAAATTAACGTTTCTTCATTTTATTTATTATTAAGCTCCAAAAGGAATTTAAGCATTTAGTTTTCATTTTTTGAATTTCGAATTCGACAGCCAACAAAGTTACGTGGATAATTCGATTATTAAACATTCTATGTCAAACAGGATCGTTAATTATCCAAAAAAATGTAGACGTTATCTCGACCACAGTTAAGCAAAAAATAAATTGACATTCATGTGACTACAAATTTTCAAAATTTTATTAGTAATTAATTTTATTTATAAAAATAGCATATAGTATAAATAATTATACATTTTAGTAATTAAAAGTTTAACACATAGACATGTCAATAGCTGCAAATTAAAAAATTTTTTAAATGCTATATTGTAATAAAAGAAACTTTTTTGTTGAAAGTAAAATATTACTATGTCTTCCATAAGATGGATTTGTTTGGTTTATTCTTTCAAACTAATTATAAAGTTTCAATTTAGTTTGGATGGAAAATTATTTAAACCAAATTATTAGAAAAACCATATTTTTAATTTGAATTGGTTTGGTTTATGAATTGATTTAGTTTAGTCAGTTTTTTTTTTCCCACTTTTTGTATTTGGGTACCTTTAAATATGTACTTTGTAATTACCTTAGAATATAAGTTTTAGGATTGATTTATATTATGACGATATCATAATCGTACCCTACCTTATAAAAATAGGTTTTAATACCTATGAGAAACCTATCCTATAAAGCAAAGTACAAACAAGTATCATGTATGATAGAATTACTCGTTCACTCCTTAAATATAACAATCATTATATAAATTTACAATCTTTACCAAAAAATAACAAAAAAATCGTGGCCCTTAAAAAAAAAGTCAAATTTATCATAAATTTCATGATTAAAAAGGGAAAAAAAAATCATGGGATACAATTAATTTAAGCGATTTAACACCAATCTACATAAAGTTTCAAAAAGTTATTATCAAAATTCATCGGTCTACAACAAAGCTAAATTAGATAATAAACTATAAATAGAAACCAAAATAAAAATCATAAGTATTAGTACTCCATCTCATTGTAGCTAAGCAAAAAACCCTTTTTGTCTTAGCTATTCAAATCGCTATACTTAGGTAGATCAAATTCAAGGTAGGCCCCTAAGTTGCATTTGTTTTCTAATAAGTGGATGTGGTAATTGAGAAAGCACCTTTAAAAGAAAAAAAAGGATAGAAGGTATAAATGTGAGGTTGGTGGATGAGAGAGAAAAGGGTTAATGATATTTTATATATTAGGAGAAAGAAAGAAATAACTTAGGTAAAAATTTTCACTTTATCTTTAGATTTTAACAAGTCAAATCATTGTAATACATGGTATAATTTGATTTGTTTACTATATTTAAGGATATAATTGTTCATAAAAAATGAGGAGATCAAAACTTAAGTTTTAACCGAATATTATAGATATATGCAAGTTGCTCTGTGGTGGTAATAATTTAAGTTGAATATGCCCCGATTGTACCAAGCTTCCTACTTAGTGATATTGATCCGAACTCAACATGCTTAGTTCAACCATGAAATAATGGATTCATTACCATGGCAATATTTGACATATTATTTAGTGGGGCTTTTTGGTTTTCAATTGAATTTGATTAGGTTCTTCTTAACTAAACTACTTAATGTGCAACATCTATCATAGTAATATATTTTGTTTTAGATAAAGATATTGACTTTTACTTCTTCAATTACTATGAAATAATAATCCCATATAAAACACATATCTAGCATGAAATTCTAATTATCAACTAAATCGACTTTATCACTATCGGTATTTCCATTAAGCCTCAAATCATTATTTTCTTAATTTACACAATAAGTACTATAATTTTTAATGCCTAGCAAATATTGCATTATATTCCTATATCTATACTTGGAAAACATGAATTACTTTACATTATTGAATAAATTTTCAATAGTGATATATAAACAAAATTTATTTTTTAAGTTAAAAAGTAGTAGTTTGAGCAAGGGGAACGTTGATGATTTTAACACTACAAAAATATTGCAACTTCTCGTAAATTAGTGTCGCTTGAAATTTGAACTTCCATTATTAGAACTACTCCCTTGTTCATTGACCCATTTTTTTGTTTTAACCAAGCATTCAACAAAAGCAATCTCAAGACGAGCCAAAAATATTTAGAAATTCCAGCCGATCTTGACTTTTAAGATGACTTTTGCCTTCTTCTTGTCTGTACCTTTGCGCAATTCGTCTTCAAGACATTTCTCTCACCAACCATGATATATGACATGTGACAGACGGCCAAGTCGACGTGCAAAAGATTATGAATGGTAAACAATTAACATAGTATGAGTCATTAATTATGATACGCGCCTACCGTTTATGAATGGTAAACCGTACACATGCGCGCTAT
Source organism: Lumnitzera littorea (assembly GCA_024138015.1). Taxonomy (NCBI): domain Eukaryota; kingdom Viridiplantae; phylum Streptophyta; class Magnoliopsida; order Myrtales; family Combretaceae; genus Lumnitzera; species Lumnitzera littorea. The sequence continues at coordinate 1,234,721 of JAMXBB010000009.1, read as the reverse complement.
TAATTTGAAGTCACATCTATTTGGAGAAGAATTATCAGATACGTTCCATTTTCCACAGGCTGCCAATGAAACATTTTTTTGGAATTAAGTATTTTATTAATTTACAATTGCAATCTCTCTCCCTATATAAATTCATCAAACTCTAGCCAAGGCACTCAGAGTACAGTTATTGATTACTTTCATTCTTGCATTCGTCCTTAGACTTAGAGCTAGACCTCTCTCTTTCTCTCTCATTCTTCAAGATCTTTCCTACAAACCAGAAAGATTATAACAAAGATGCCAGTCGACACAATATCAGGACACGGACAAACAGTATGTGTGACTGGTGCTGGTGGATTCATTGCTTCTTGGCTTGTCAAGCTTCTCCTCGAGAGAGGCTATACTGTACGAGGAACAGCTAGAAATCCAGGTTGTCCATGCATGAACATGTCTTATTTCATTAAAATAAGAAATTCATATCTATATAATATATCCAATCTAGTGTATATCATTTGCTTATTTAGAATTTTTAGATAGATTATCCAACATATATATAACATCATGTTGTAGAAACTATCTATTTTGGTTTGCCAAAATCTTTATAGTTAAGTGGCATGAACATTAGTTTTTTAATAAAATAAATCGTAATTGATTTCTCCTCTCCATAATTATTGTAATTGTATGGTGAGTACAAAAAAACAAAAGCTAGATCCTTTGGTTTATAAATTTTTATAATTCATAAGATTCTAGTTTAATTCAATTCGATTCATAAATTGAAATATTGTGTGAGAAAATTACATATATATCTCAAGCACTAAATTGATTTAATTATAACATGCAATGAAGGAATTACGAATGCGTGTGTTGCCAACTAATTAATTATAATGCAGATGATACGAAAAATGCTCACTTATGGGAATTAGAAGGAGCTAGAGAGAGATTGACCTTGCATAAGGGTGATTTGCTTGATGTTCAAAGCTTAAGAGAAGCTATCAATGGATGTGATGGTGTTTTCCACGCTGCCTGTCCTATTACTGATGTTCCGGTAAGTAATTGTAATTATCCCTTTGGTTTTACTCACAATGTTATATATAATTATATAATACTACAAACATAATATATCATTTTGTAATTTTGTGAGTAGCAAACTCCAGTAGACTATAGAGCATCAAATACTAAATATTTGGGTATTTTAGGGTAGACACGTGATCTCTTAATATTGTATTAGAGTGCATATATATATATATATATATATATATATTATTACTATTTTTAGAAGAAAACTCCATGACGAACTATGATGTCGAATAGCAAAGATGGACAGCATTTAAAGTGCTTATTATTATCAAGGCGATACAAGCTTTAATGTTGCATCTTCAGCAAATTAATCAATATTAATGATATAAATCAAACAATTATGCAACAAGTTATTACAATTCAAATGTCAATCTTACACACAAGTCTAACATTTCACGAGTATAAACAAGTCAAATTACTTGTGAAATACTTTGGTTCCACTCGATATCTACTTATGAGCTTCAACATCGGTCAAGTTTGACTTAAGTTTAAACACTAGTATTATTATAACTATAAAAAAAAATTGTTGTTAAAGAAATGAAACTTAAATGAGCTTAGTTAAGTTGAATTCAAATTTTAAAATTTTAGATTGAACTTGAATTCGAGCTCAGCACTATATCATCTCGAGTCAACTCGTTTATAGGTATTTAATTGCACAACTTATATATATATAAAATCAAGTGCACTTTTAGGTAGTGTAACTTTTATCCTAAATATTGGAATTTCTTGTTTCAAATAAAATTTATGTAATTGAATGGAACCGTGCGGTTAACCTAATATTGATGTTCCTCTTATTTCATTGTCGTATTGAAGGAGGAGGTGATGGATCCGGCTGTGACTGGGACAAAGAATGTAATAAACGTGGCTGCAGAGGCCAAGGTTCGTCGTGTGGTCTTCACATCCTCGGTCGGTACAATGTACATGGACCCGAATAGAGGTCCTGATGAAGTGGTAGATGAGTCAAGTTGGAGCGACTTAGAATATTGCAAGGACACCAAGGTGGACTTCTAATTTTTCTTCAACTCATAAATTAATTATATAATGTTTGCACTTTACTTGTATTCTCTTGATTTTTTTTTATTTTAATTTTTCTCAATTCATAAATTAACGATTAAGATTGTCTTAATTTTTAGCATATCTTATAATGTTATTATAATATTTTTATTTTTATTTATGATTTTAACAGATGATTATACGTAATAATATTTTAAAGGATAAATTATTTATTTATTTTTTCCTTGCATACTGTTCCGTTCAAGATTTTCCACGGGTAATAATAGCAAATATGGATAAGTAAGAAAATGAGACAAAAAGAAAAATTCTAAAAAGAAAACCTCCTAAGGTAAGTTGCTTTGAGACTTCCGAGGATGAAACTGCTGACCACGTGCTTGGTTTGTTTGACTTCAATTAGAAGAATGACGCTCTGTATATATTGAAGGAATTCTAAATGGCGGCCGTTGTTTTGACTTATTTTAATATCCATATAGATTTGTTGAAGTTGCCAAAATAATATAGGGTTTTGCTAAAAGGGCATGAAATGCATGCGTATGATAATGACAGGCTATTATTTATTATTATGGAATTGTGTGTGGATGCAGAACTGGTATTGCTATTGGAAGGCCATATCGGAGCAGTCCGCATGGGAGGTGGCAAAAGAGAAAGGAGTGGACCTTGTGGTGGTGAACCCTGTAATCGTGCTTGGACCGTTGTTGCAACCTTCGGTTAATATTAGCATTGCTCACATCCGCAAGTACTTAACCGGCGAGGTTAAAACATATGCCAATGCCACCCAAGCGTATGTTCATGTCCGCGATGTGGGTATTGCTCATATTCTTGTTTATGAGAACCCCTCTGCATCTGGTCGGTACCTCTGCTGTGAAAGCGTCATCCACCGCGAGGAGGTGGTTGGAATTCTAGCCAAGTTCTTCCCTGAGTATCCCATCCCTACTAAGTAAGTAGCTATTTTATTACTTATTACGAATATGTTAATGAGTCTCATAGCATACTTGTTAGAGAATCAAATTATTAAAAAAATAAAAAAATAAAACTTTTACATTTTTATATTTATTTGCTTTTTCATAAAGTATGTAATGCATCCATTAACAGAACTTTATTTACTGTAATTTAGATAGTCTTCCATAAATAAATTAATCGTTCATGTCTCTCTGACATTACTTCTAATTCATGATCAATTGAAGGTGCTCTGATGGAGTAAATCCGAGGAAACAACCATATAAATTTTCAAACAAGAAGCTTAGGGATTTGGGGTTGGAGTTTACTACAGTGAAGCAGTGCCTTTATGACACGGTGAAGAGCTTGCAGGAGAAAGGGCACCTCCCAATCCTATCTCATAATTAAGATGACCCAAATATCAATATCAAACTCAAGCTTGATTAGGCGTCAAGCATGTTTTGCATGTTTTTGCCGAAGCATATGGAAAGAATAGATCATATTACAAATAATAATTCATTTAGGCTTTTTATCGAAGCATGCTATATATATTTTCTGTTAAAATATTCAAGTAAAGATGGCTAATTTTGTAACAATTGAAATAGTGTTTTCCTCATAACCAATTATACTGTCGGCTGATAAAATGAAATGTTTTTCTTGTATTGTATTTATTCTCAGATGTTATACTATAACATGCAAAGAGAGTGGAAAGGAATAATTAATAAAATAGAAAAACAAAATTTTGCTATAAAATGTACTAGTTCAAAAGTTATTGATTAGCTACCAGTGATTAGTAGTCAACCACAAGCATTAGTTGATTAACTACCAAAGCTTCTACTAGTCCACCATCAGAGGTTTATGTTGGTGCACCCAAGCCTTCATTAGTCAATTGACAAAGTAACTGCTTAAATGTTAATTATCATCCACTATGCGATATCCCTATTAATAGGTCTAAGTCCATGCTTGACCAACACAAACTTCAATTTGTCTGTTGTCTTACAACTCCTCCTACCAACATTATGTACTAATAGTGACTCTTCATACTTTCACTCTACTTTCCTTTACTCCATTCAAGTACTAGCACATTAAACTTAGCATATGATCCATACTTCAACAATCTCTATCTTGGAAATAGGGATATAGTTGTATTGTACCTTAACTTGATGCTAATAGAATGGAATACCTCTTCACTAATGACATTAACAAAGTCTAAGGAAGCTTGAATTTACTAGTGATAACTATAGCTTAGTTTTCATGTTTCTACATTCTCCTTTATCCCAAACTCTTCAAGTAGTATCTCACCCAACACAATCAACCAATGCTAGATCTAATCCTATGTAGGTGATGGCATACATCAAATAGCCTACTACACCAACATACAAAAAATTTGACACATCTTTATTTTCAAACTTTGATCTTAGGCGCTAAGTGGTATACAACCTATGATGATTCACTACAAAAAATTAGAGTTTTAGTAGGAAATAAAAATTCCTACGAAAAGATAGAAATTCCTTACAAAAAGCTATTATAGAGAATAATTACGCTACAATACTTAGTTGCAAGAATATCCTAATTTAAAACTCATAGTAAAAAAATCTCCCTATAAGAAACCAATAGGAAAATCATACTTATACATTACTTTTATAGGGACATATCCCTACAAAAAGCTATTTTTATTTAGAAATAAAACTACCTGTAAAAGGTATTTTATAAAGAATTTACAAGGTTATAAAACAAATGATCAATTGCAATATCGTTACTAGTGAGAAAAAACATTAAAATATTCCATTAAAAGAAAAAAAAAAAGAATGATTTCCATTTAACTTAAATAAGTTTTCATCATCTCATAAGCCAATTCCATAAAAATTTCCTTCTGATATGTATTATGAACCTTAGATCTCTTTATATATATTTTTAAATAGAAAAATTGCAAAGACAAATACAATCTCACTACCCCTTTTCTACATTCACATTAAGTGTGAAAAAAAAAAATCCTATGAAATCTAGTAAAAGAGTTTATATCTAATTACACAAGTATAATTTAACATAAAAAAAGTGATACTAGTACACCAATCCAAAACTACCTTCACCAAACTTATGACCTAGATTGAAATTATTAGTAGTAACAATTAATTTCTCAAAATGACAAATACCTCTATTCTTGTGCAACTATTTTCTTTTAATCCTCCTTGTGTTCATCTAATCAAAACAACAAATAATTATTAAATAGAATATAAATTATAAAGATAGAATTAAAGCATAAGTAATTATCAATCTTACTTTTGGTTGAATTGGATTTGAAGAGTCCAAGAAAATCATGCATAAAGATCCTTCCATAAGGAGCTTTAGTTGTTAAATCCTAAAGAGTGAACAAACACATGAATCAAAATTTATTATTTTCTTTATAAAAACATAACCTTAAATTGTAGCTTAGCCAAAATAAAAAGAAAAAAAAACCTTAAAAATGCATTTGAGAGAGATAGGTGCCCATAGAATGAGAGGGAGTGATGGGAGATGTAGACATTATTACAGTGTTGAAATGTATGTGTATGTGTGAGAAGGAGAGGGAGAGATGTGTAAGAGTGAGAGAGTAAATGGGAGGGAGAGGGAAATAATTAGTGGGAAAAATGATGGAGGGAAAATTTTAAATAAAGAGAAAAGTTGAGGAGGGAAAATGAAAATGAAAGAGAGAAAATGAAAATTGTTATATAAGAAAATGTTAGGGATTTTTGCTTTTTTCTAATATCATTGTTATGATCTATGAGTCATGAAATTGTAACTTTTCTTATGAATTAAGATATAACAAATTTTGCTATCATAGTAATAAGTTAAATCAAATAATTTTTGTTGGTATTTAACACATTTGTCAAATTTAATTTTGTTTAGTATTATTATTCTATAAGATGGTATAAATAACATATATTACGTATTGTGCATAATATTTTGAAAAATTTCTAGAATATATTCGTTACGATTTTGTGATGTTATTGTTAATACTTATCTTTCAATAGAAAAAATATAAAAATGTGGTTGTAATAATAATAAAAAAATTTAATTTAAAAATTTATATAAATAAGAAGATTACATATCAACTTATATTTATTTATTTTTATTGTAGTATATGGTTGTTTTAAAGAAAAGAATTCTATAGCTACAAAAATAAGAAAATAATAATTTCATTTGAATGGGGTAAAATATGTGACCACATAAGTTTAATAAAGTGAATGCAAACATTTAAAACATTTATTTAAATTATCATAAATTAATGGCATTTAAAACATTTCAAAACTTTTGTAATAGTGTATAGATGTAAAATATGAGTCAAACCATAGAGTCCAAAGAAATTCTAAATACATAAACTAAGCTCGGAAGAATTGAAATATGTAACCTAAACAAAAATAATCACAAATATCATCTAAAAACGAAGTCCTAGTAAAAGGCATCATGAGTAAGGTTTACACATGAAAACTATATACAAGTCTATTGATTGGAAACTGAGGAAAAAAAGAACAAACCAATCTCTTTCTAAAGATTCATTAGAATGCTCAAGAAGGAGTCCGTATACTCTACCCCTTTAAGTTGGATAGAAACTAATTCCTATTTTGAAAATAATCATATTACTTTATTGCAGTTATTGTTGAACCATTGACACTTGAAAAGATATACTAATCAACTTGCAAAATATTTTAGTTGTATAACATGAATTGAAATCCCATAAAAAAAATATTGGATCTCTATTATTCTACCTCTTAACAGATATCGATATTTTGTAATTTTTAAGTAGCCTTCTTAGATGTCGTGATAAATATCACCCTATCAACAATGCACCTACTTTAAACTTCAACTAGGCTGGTGTTGGGCCTTATTTTGACCATTTTTCCTTTATTTAATTTATATTGAATTTGACTAACTTAATATAAGTTACTCAATAATAAAATTAAGGAAAAACCTAAATTTTAGAAAATTCTTTTGAAAATTAGAGTCGCCGCCAATCAAAGTTGGAAAATGGAGAAATTAGGACTAATTGGGTGAATAATCCTAATTTGAATTATTAGTCTATGAATTTACTAAAAAGAAATTTTAAAAAATAGTTAACTAAAGAAAACAAAGGTTTAGGGAATAACCTATTTAAACCTTAAGTTTATCATATGGGCTTTTTAAAAAAATTAGTTATAACATCTAATTCTAAAATTTCCTTTATTTATTTTTCTTAAATGACAAAGAAAAAATGAGAAGATATTTTTCTATCCTTTTTTTTTTCTATTTTTTTCATTTTTCATTTCAACAAAAAATACTTTTATCATTTTCAAGGGCTACCCGTAGTACTTATACACCTGCTAGTTAAGATTGAGATTATGTACTTTTTTTAATAAAAATTTTGTATCTCATATTTTATTTAGAAAGACCGTTGGACTTACTTTATTAATTAATTTACTCTTAGTTAAGAAAGATCTTAGAAAATCCTAAGTTTTATTGCCCAATTTTGAATGATCAAAGGCATACCCCAGTTTTACCTAAGAAAAAAAAAAGTATTAAGGTTTTATTGTTTATGAAAATAATTTTCTAAGTGACAAAATGGTTTTGATAAACCCTTTAAATAACCCTTTAAAGTAAATTCTTTGAGTTATATTATGACTCGTTTTTTGAAAACCTTTTGACTCAACTTATTTTTTATGAATCGAAAAAAAATATTGTTTTATTATTTTTATTTTTCATTTATTATTTATTTTAATTTTTATAGATAAAATCTAATATGGGACCTAAATGTCTTTGAGCAATAGTTAGATTGCATCACTCAAAGTTTAGACCATTTAATTTATTTTAATTATGACACAAAAAAATGAAAAAAGGAGGCATTTTAGTTGTTTTATTCTATTTTAAAAAATTTTAATAAAACCTAAAATAGAAAAGAAGAACTTTTCTATTTTATTTAAAAAAAATTACAGTAAAAGTTAAAAAAATTCTTTTGCCATTTTCTTTCTCTCTCTCTCTCTCTCTCTCTCTCTCTTCTTTTTTTAACTTTTACAAATGAGACAAAATAAGTAAGAGAAAACAAAATACATTGTCTATATGTCAAATATATATAGAATTATAATTAGATTTTGTTTTTGTTATTTATATTAGCTTTAATAACACTAAATTCAATTTCAAGATAAACCCTAATTTTCAATCTTGATTTAATCTATTTTAATTACTTTTTAGTGCAAATCTTTAATATATTTTGAATCTACATGTGTTAATCTTTAGATTTGTATAAAAATTGGCCTTAATTTGATGACATTTGATCAAATCTGCTAAACCTATCTAGTTCAGAGCTTAAAGGTGATGCATGCCTTACGTCTTGCATGCCAAGGTGTGTTTAACATGCACTTAGCAAAATACACATGCATTTTTTTTTTTTTATAGTTACACCTATTTATTCATTTTTCAAAATTTTCTCCTCATTATTTCTTTCTCTTCTTTTATTTTTTATTTTCAAATTTCTCTTTTTTATTTTGTTTTTCAAATTTTTTTATTCTTCCCATGTATTGAGTAGACTTAGCAAAAATTTAAAAAATAAAAAGTGAGGCAAAAATAAAGTGTCTCCTCAATGCCTTAAAGTTATCTGATACCTCTGTTTCACTATATGCTTTTAGTTGCATTTTCTGATAAGAACGATGTCAGGTGGTGATCGAAGTTCTTAGTTTCTTGAATGTACTAAAGTTTTTTAAAAATTCAACATTCTCACCTTATTTCTCTAGGTTATTTGCAAATTGAATATTCTAAAGTATAAGATCTCTGAATCTGTATAAAAACATTCTTGTAAACACTCCATTATTTATGTGGCTATTTACCAAATATTAATGGAAAATATTGAAGTATTTATACATGGGAATATAAAACGGAGAGGAATGAGAAAAATAATGCCAAGTGTCATTATTCTGCATCAATAAAAAACATTCCACTGTCGTTTATTAAGAAAAAACATGTGGTAGTGATCAGGAACTCTAGCAATTAAAAAAAGAAAGGAAAAAAAAAACCCTTAAAAGCTATTCATTGTTGGTCTCTAAGGAAATTTCTATCTACATATATTTCATAGTGTTATTTATTCTTTTAATCAACCAGTCATATTAAATATTATCTATACATATATATATATCTATTTATATTATTAAGCAAAAGTATCTTTTAGTGTTTTATTTAATATAACTAAATTGCTAGAAAAAACATTAGTTGTTTGATTTTTTATTTTACTAAAATGCCCTAAAATGATTAATAGTTTTAATAATTCTTCAATAGGTTAAGGTTATTATGGTAAATAATTATATATATGAAAATGTTATCTTTCTAAAGTTAAATTCAACTAACCAAAATATCTTCTACCAATATAACAATTTCGAACCATAATTCAAACTTTTGAAATCCATTTTCTATTAGGAAGTAATTAACGTATGATTAGTACTATTATTGATAGATATGAGAAGAAATCATGGGTTAAAATACTATAAAGGTTTCTTCTATAGATAAATATAAAAGTTTAAATGAAGTTTTTTTTTTCTTTTCATCATTGATGCAACATATGGACCAACCTTGAAAATATTACCATTAACTTTATTTAATTTTTTAATAGTAAATATTATTAAATAGTCTAGATTTTTTTACTGTACATGCATCTCAAGGTTTTAGTAAGGACATGTCCTTGCAATAGCCTTTTTTTTTTTTCCTAACTATTGACTAAATGGTAGAAATGATCGATGTAATTATTTTATTATTACTTTTCATAATGATATATCCTTGCAGTTGCTAAAATAAAAAGAAAAATTATTTACTTAATTGTAGGAAATACGTCCTTACTATAATCCTCTTACAAAAATCTCAAATTTTTTATAGTGATTCTCCAAAAGGCGTTACTAATTTTGTATTGCTCATATTGAACCTTCAAATATCTTCTTGACATGTTTTTCTTGGCATAATCATAGTTGACTAGGTCTTTAAAATATGGGAATCTCCATCCCAAAGAGTCTTCTTAGATGTACTTAAATCCTTCATATTAAATACTTTCCTCAGCCAACGTTTCAATCTTGTTGTTTTTACCTATTCTATTTGCGATGTCCATTTTATTATCTATTGAATTCAATAATTCACGACTCAATCTTTAATAATATTGAACCAAACCATGATTCCTAAATCATAAAACTTACATTTGGTTAAGTTTGGTTCATGGATTAAACCATGTTTTATAGTTTAGGAAAGTATACTTATATAACATGTAATCTTATATGAAAATTACTAAATTCATTTAATACTAATAAGTATTAATACCATATAAAAGGTTGACAAACATTTAATACTAGTAAGTATTGATACCATATAAGAGGTTGATGAAGTAAATTTTGTGTGAGTGAAAATTTTCAAATTTCTATTAATAATTAATTTTATTTGCAAAACTAGTATATAATATAAATTTTGAGTAGACACATATATATAATTTATAAATTATGGTAATAAAAATTAAATTATATACATTTCATTTAGACATTATTTACCAAAAAAGAATTAGAAATTCTTTTAAGTACTATATTAGAACAAAAAATATATATATTTTTGTTAGAAGTAACATATTACTATGTTTTTCTAAAATGATTTGGTTTGATTTTATAGTTTGGTTTTGTTCATCATTCTAAACTAATCTTATGTCACGTTAGATACGCGGGAATGATTTGGATTGTAACGAAATAAAATGGTATGGAATGAAGGCCGAGATTATAAATCCTTTGATATCTTTAGAAATGCTCATGGAATGAAGTCACATTAAATATATAAATAGTATTAATTGTCAAAAATACCCTCAATAATTACCCATCATAATTAATTTAAAGGTTAAATAAATAAATTTAAGTCAATATAATTAATGAAGATAGAATAGAATCGTGATTTTACCTCTTAAAGGGGAATCGGATTCTCTCTTCAAGGCTGAATTATGATTCTATTGACAATTCCATGAAATTATGATTCTATTTTCAAATTGCATTTTCTAAACATTAGGGAAGGAAATGGAACTTGGAATTATGATCTTATTTTAGAATTCTATCTATTTCTGTATACTAAACTTGATATTAAGGTTTTGATTTGGTTTGGCTAGGCTTAGTGAATTTTTTAAACTTAATTGTGATGAAAAAAAAAGTACTCTTAGATTTAATTCGATTTGATTTACGGATTGGCTTGATTTCATCATACTTTATTTTTTCCTTTTACTTGATTAACGGATAAAGAGGAAGAAAAGGGAAAAAAAAAAAAAAACCGTGCACTTTCACTTCAGTGGCCTTAAACAAAAGCCCAGCAGGCACAGCAACGTGTCCAGCATTGAGAGCCTGCAAGTTATGAAGATTCGTGTCCGACAATTTTTTTTTTTTTAAAAAAGCCCAAAGCCCAATAACAGCAAATCAACACACAGCCACAGCCCACAAGGAAGTATGGCACTTCCCTAAAATTAAATTATAAAAAATTAATAGGTTCTAATCTAATGACTTCAGCAGGATAAACCTTCGAGTTATAACATCATTAGGCAGAAAGAAAAATAAAATTAATAGCTAAAATTGTTCAGATATTTTAAATATATTATAATATGATAGGATATTGTTTTATTTTATTTTTTAATTTTATTACTTGTGACAAGTGGCCAAGATGGAACCAAAATCTGGAATTGGGACTTTCAATAAGTACGCTGTTCATTTGACGAAGCTCCACGCCCAAGTCAGCAACCACACCAATATGTCAGCAAAGGAAAGTCAACCATGCGCATGGCATGAATAGTTTCTAAGAAATAGTCAAATTAAATAATAAAAACGGTAGACAACTATAGAGGCGGTACTAAGAAAAAGTAAATAAATAAAATCCGCATCACAAACTTACAGTTTTTTTTTTTTTCCTAAGAATTGTTTAGAGTAATTTTCCTTTTTTCCCTTTTAACGGGTTCCATATTATATAGAAAGTAAAGGTACAAATTTATTCTAAGTATTGGAGCCTATGATTTTCTAAAATTTCCTTAACAAGAATAGGATGTTTCTTTCTCCTTAATTTTATTATATATGCATTTTTTTTTAATTCCATTTATAGGTCCCCTTGAACTTAATTCATTTACATTGCTCTTCTTCCCTAAAGCACTATGTGACAACATTTTTTCTTTCTTATATATGCGTGCTAATCCATATATACCATATATTATGTATAATTTTAGAAGTTTTCTGTGTCTTAGTGCTATAAACATAGGGTTCATAAAATTTTCAATTCAAACCAACAACCAATTATTATATATGCGTGCTAATCCATATATACTATTTATTATATTATAATATATAATTTTAGAAATTCTTTTCTTTTTTACATCTCATTTTTTGTGCCATTTATGCATTTCTATAATATTTTATCATATTTAGTATAATTTTGAAAACCCCTACCTTTTATATTATGTTTTACCAAATTAATATTTAATAATTTATTTTAAGTTACTTTTTATGAAAGTTTATATTGTATATAATTTATATATATTATATATAATTTGGAAATAAAAGCATGTTAATGAGAGAGAGAGAGAGAGAGACTTTTTGAGTGATTTTTCCTTCAAATAGTCAATAAATTATATAGAACAAACGATTACTTTTTGGGACCTTATATTATTAAGGTATTTTTTTAATAATAAAAGAAACGTTAGATTATAACTACATTTTTGTTCTTTTCAAATAAAATTTATAATCGTTATTTAAATTTTTACTCAGACAATGTGTAGAGTCTTTAGGTAATAATGGATAATTTTAGGATACTTTTGTGTCTAAGTGCTATGAACACTAAGTTTATACAATTTTCAATTTAAACCATCATGTAATTCTTATATATGCATGCTAATCCATATACACCATATATTATGGAAATTTTAGAAGTCTT
>JAMXBB010000009.1:468530-621400 GCA_024138015.1 Lumnitzera littorea | reverse complement strand
CCCCCCCCCTTCCATTTATTTTTTTAAGTTTATTAATAAAAGTTATCCTTTGTTTTTTGTTCAAGAAAAGGTTATTCTTGTTAAAAAAGTCTCTCAATACTAAAGATTTTTCTGGAAAAGACAGCCGATGTGTAGAGCCGATAATTTTTTGATCCCAACCCACCATTTCAGTCACGACTCAAAAAGAGATTATATGGGAAAAATTTGATACGATGAATAAATGGATTAAACTCGTGTCAACCTACTTATAAATATGTCCGGTTTGGGATCGGGTATTTAAAAACCGTTAACAAACCTGTTTAGTAAATGGATTCTCTAAAACATGGTGAGGTTTGACTTATAAAATTAAAAACTAAGATTTTCAATATTTATAGTTTAATTTTATCTTTAATATTACATTTGATATACGGGAATAGATTAGAATGAAATTATGATTTTTGGTTTCATTCTCTTTTCTTATGTTTGAAAGTAAAATTAGAAAATAAAATCACTATTTCATAGAATTGATAATTATAGCTCCAAGAAAGAATTTAATTTCATCTTTTAAAAAATGGAATCATAATTCCATTATCCTTTCACTATTTAGAATTAATTGAAATTATTTATTTAACTTTCATAAAAATTATAACATATAACAATTAAGAAAAATAATATTATTTTATTATATTCTATGGACATTTTTAATTACAAGAAAATTTTTCTTATTTCGATTTCTATTCCATTTCAATTTGCTTCCGTCCGGTTTCACTCCAAATGATTCTCTCATACCAAACATGGTATAATATCTCTTGCTCTGATCTCGTCTTTAGAATTCATCTCTATATCCCTCTCTCTCTCTCTCTCTACACACACACAACATGATACGATATCTTCTTGCTCTGATCTCGTCTTCAAAATTCTATCTTGCAATACCAGTAAAAGTATTTGACAATAATATACTTTGCAGGTTTGTCTCAAAGGAGATTTTCAAAATAAATAATTTTGATATTCAACGTTGCAACGACATATGGAAAAGGTAACGACCCCCTTGACATATATGCAATAATCAAAAGTGTACACAAACTAAGTTGATTTAATTAACGACTCCTATACACCCATTAAAAAAAAAAAAAAAAAAATTCTTCGTCACTATTCAACAAGACCATAGCAAATATAAGGAAATATCGGTACAACCCAAACTAAATTTACTAACAAATGAAAATACTAGTCGTAGTGATTTGTTTTTCCTACAAAAGCTATGGAAATAATGATGCACTATAATTACGTATGTAATAAATGTATTTAAAAGTAAGAATATAATGCTCTGATTGCAAAGAACTACCAAATATTATGTGTATTGCTATTTTAAAACATTCCCCAAAAATTAAAAAAGAAACTCCGAAAATTATTGAAACCCAAAGCTAATTAATAAGTAAAAAAATAGATACCCCTTTTTTTTAATCATATTCTTACAATGGTAATCCAAGCTTATAATAATAATAATAATAATATCTATAATAGTAGTAATGATACTAGTAATAGCATGTATCCAAATGAATTAAAAATAATAATAGTATATGTATAAGGATGAAAAAAATATAGGATATGACAAAATAAAATAATAAATAATATGTATATCAAGTAAACTATTGGTAATTAATAAAACTAATCACGAGGGCCTTCTAGCTTGGTTGTCGGATAAACAGGGAGGAACGAGATTTAATCACGTAGCAAAGCCCATCCACAACCTTACATCACTGCCCAGAGGAAGTAGTTAAAAGGGAGAGTGGAAATCTTTGTGAAAGCCCGGACCAAGGACCAAGATCAGAGAGTAGAATTATAGTCAACACCATTGAATGCCAATCTCTGAGCATCGTCCAGAACTAAAATAAATTAACTAGAGAAGATGATAGTTGCTTGGTTGTGTGATCATTTAATCCAAATCACGGTAATTGTGAAATAGAAGTTGAACACGGTCGACGATAACGAGAAATAATAATAATAATAATACCAAGACCATTGTGTTATGGCTTAAATAAAAGCTTAAGACGAATAGAAAAAATGATAAAACTTTGAGAATTGAATTTATACTATTTTTCAATATCTTTTTAACTTTTATTGAATTTTATGATGTAATTTATAGGCTTAATAAAATTACTTTGGAGGCTTTTCAATTGAAAAGAAAAAGCGACTATTAATTTAAAGTCTGTATTGAAATGATGGCGGGCTTTCTCTCTCTCGAAAGTGACTAACCTTAGGGCATCCTCACAACACAACAAGGATAAGGATAGTAATTTTCTTCATTGAAGTAAAAAGAGATTAGCTTTGGCATTTGCTGATGATCATAAAGAGGTTATGGTTGAAGGTGACGATTTCATTTCGAAAAAAAATGGAAACCCTAATAAAAAGAATATGTCTTCTAAGGACTCGATTCTTATAAACATCCTGTCACGTCCTGAAGCGGCAAAGTCGTAACAGTCCCGCTGTATAAACCATTCTAAGATAAAAGTTGGCTTTACAACCGTTATCTTAGACCTGATCTACACAAGGCGTCTACGACTAACCTGCTTTGAAATAAATAGTTTGTAATTTAAATAAATCATTCACATAAGAAAGTGAGGAAATATATATATATATACCGTATAATTCAGTTATTGCAATTAAAGTTTACAATATTTTTCGTAATATATTTCCTAGTTATTATATTATTTAGAAATGAAAAATAATTCTAAAATAAAAATTTAGACCTTAAAATTATATATTTATTCTTCAATGATTTTCCTCACTTTTCAAGATCCAGCAGTTGCTAACTTCAGAGTAATTAGTTGCCGCTTCTTAGCCAGTACTTGCACGACGTTTATAGGGATGTGAGCAACCACAGCTCAGTAAATTATGATGGAGGACTTAAAACTATACCATAAACACAACAAGGTTTTCAATCAACTTATTATGTGCAATACATGTTCAAGCAAATACCATCGCACGACGTTGTCCGGCCAGTCGTGAGATTAGAGAAATTACGCTCGCTCTAATCTGGGTTGAGGAATTGCCGTTAATACAACAGCTCACGACCAAACCTAGGCTTGTGTAATAGAGACCTTGCTTTTCCCATGATTACCTTCGAATCACTGTCTTCACCCTCAACGCGACCTCCTGTCACTTAGTTCGATTGAGGATGAAAAAGAGACCATTTTGCAATCCTGTGCTATCTCTTTCGAAGGGGTTGGTATTTGGCTAGAGAGTCTTAAGTTCCCTTAACGAGTTGCTATGCATGTCCAATTATGATTACCGGTCGTATATTTGATTAAGTCCAGTTTAGGGTGATTAATCATTTCACACAAATCATGTAATACATGCTAGAGCAACAACAGAATCATAACATCTCCTATAATCAAGCACATGTGCACATGCACACATTCGACTATCTAATAAGCACAACCAAGCATAATCTCAAGCCTCCAAAATACAGCATTGTATTAATCCCAACTTACCTCGACTCTTCGCTCACTTACTCGAGATCCGATTTGCTTAGGCTATCGCCGATCATCCTTATAACATAAACGTGGTTTCAGCTTTTCGTATAACTATTATAAGTTCATTTTATCCTATAACGCTTATTGTTAGATTTTGTTTAGGGTTTAATATGCCTTAATTATCTAGATCTTAAGTCTTTTACAATTATTCTAGGTTTAGGTTTAGGTTTAGGTTTAGGTTCGGGTTCCGCATCGATTTCTAAATTAGATTCTAGTTCGATTTCTGGGTACTGTTTTGTATCCGATCCCTAGAAATTCGTTTCAACTCATAATGTGAAACTAATCACATTATTTCTAAATATCCTAAATACGATCACTACTCCTAGTCAGTATTTTATTCCATTCGGAACACTTAAATCCGTATTAGTGTATCGAATTTACTCTTGTTGTGAGAAATTTTTACATTTTCTATGTAATTACCTAAAATTAAATTTTGTTTCAGATTTATTATGATCTGATTTTCATTATTTTATTATCTAATTAAACCTAATTTTTCATATTTATTAAATTTCCAATTCTACATATTCCTAATTTTCTACATTTACCACATAACACCTTCATTATTTATACTTAACACTCCATAGATTAGGATTAGGTTTCCACATGAGAAATTAACATCCCTAAACATTTAATTACTATCTAAATCAGTAATTAGTGTCTTAATCACCAAATTAACCCAAAATTACCCAATTTTTCCATCATTTTAGGGCTAAAAATTAACTTAAAAATTTTGAAAATTAATTTTAAAAAAATAGCTTCATAGCACTGTTTTATATTACATGAGCATCCTACAGAAAAAAATTGAGCTCTAAACTACATTCCTAAGTTTATTTATTTCTAGTTCTAATCATGCTTGGTTTTGTTCAATTTGTTAAGGACCCTATATTTTCAGATGTGATTAAAACTAAATCACTATTTTTCCTTAAATCTACATACAATACAACCTCAGAATAACAAGTTTCATAATTTTCTGCGCAAAATAACTATTTTTACAAAATTATTTAAAATCGGGGTAAATAAGGGACTAACCGGTTCGAAACTTTCTGGCTGTCCAAACCCGGTCCAAGGTTGTCGGCCGGCCTAGACGGTGGGTCTAGAGTAAGGTGGTGGTGGTGAGTTGGTCCCAGGTGGTGGTGAGGGGTGGGTTTGGCCCACTTGCCTAATTTGTACAGTTTTCTTTTCTTTTTTTATTTTTTGAATTTTCTCTCAAATTTTTGGGTCTCTCGATTTTTCTCAGATTCCTCATTGCCCAAATGAGTTTTGAAAATTTTTCCCCTATTTATAGATGGTTTTTGTAATTATTATGTATTAATTAGACATGACTTTGCCCAATTTCCTTAATTTTTGGCTTTTGTGTTGCCTAATTCTAATTAGTTGATTTTTATTTGGCAGATCCTGACATGCCACGACCTGATTTGGATCATCTTATCCTCTTCTGATTTTTTTCTGATTTTTCCATAATTAATTTATAATTTTCTTTAATTATTTGCTTAGTTTTTGGTCAATTTAGGTAATTTCGCGTATTTTTATCTACACGTAAATACAAGTGGGGTACACGTGAACATTTATAATTATTATTTAGGTCATTCTAAAATTTTTAGTATACATATAATCTATTTTTAATAATTTATTAGTTATTAGATTACACTTTTTGCCTTTTCGGTAGTTAGCAATTATTATACTTAAAATTTGAAAATTTTATAATCTCCTATTTTATTACTTATTTTCTTAAATTCGCGTTTACGGGGTCATTTTTACTAATATTTTTCTTAATAGTTTATAATTTGGGTTTGATCGGATTCTTTAACCGATTGTCCAAATCGCCTAAAACCTTATGTCCTAAATTCAATTCTACGGTCAATTGGCTTAGCTTTAAGGCTTACACATCCCAAGAGCTTACGAAAGGTTTTGTTTCCAAGATAATGCTCCTAATATGACTATGGATCATGATGCAAAGAAATGGAAAGATGAAGAGGATAATCTAAATGCAAATGCAACATAGGGTATATGTTATGTGAATTTCTCGCAGGCGGAGGTTATGATGTTGAGTGCTCCGTGGAAAAACACTTTCACATTTAAAGTTTTAGGGCCATATCTAGGTTATAAAACCCTTTTAAATAGATTATTAAAGATGTGGAGGAAGCTGAGTCCTTTTAAATTGGTCAATGTAGGAATGAGGTATTACTTGGTCTCTTTGGAGAATAACTTAGATTATTAATGGGTAACAAAAAATGACCCTTAGTTTGTAAACGATCGATATCTTGCTTTGAAGAAATGGGATTCGGGGTTTAGACTGGATATAATAGTCTTTAATATAGTAGCTGCATGTGTTAGAATTTTTCGATTACCTGTAGAGTTTTATTCTCTATTGGCAATGACAAGAATAAGAGAGAATATCGGGTTGATGCTACAATATGACTCCTATACTATGGGTTTGGAATGCGGGAGATTCAAATGCATTTGTATTTAATTAAATATTAATTCTCCCCTCAAACATACAGTTATTATTAATTTAGTGCCTTATAAGATTTTATATGAAGGATCGGTAAAGGTTTGTGAACGTTAGGGCAGAATTAATCATTTAGGCAATATTTGTTAAATTAATGAAAATGTAGTTAACACTAATTCCCCTGAACAGATGTGATAAGAATCAAATTACTGGACTTTTAACTTGCAGTTGAACCTGAGGCCTAAAGGGCTAACAAGGCGAATTCTCTTGCTCTAGCTGACTTCTGCCGAGGCTAAGTTGATCTTTGCTCCTTATATCGAGCCGAGTAACTACACATCTCTTAGAAGTCGTGTGTCAACTAGATAGCCCAACCCCTCACATACACTTGCTTAGTTATGATTGAACTGACCCTCAGTTCGACAACATTGGTGCCAAGGATCCAAGAGCTCCAACACATATTCGTCGCCACTCCTTCTCAGATAGGCTTAAGTAGGGGTATAAGTGAAGTGAGTCTACTCACGAACTACTCAAGTTTGACTTGATATTTACTTAAATTCGACTCGACTATAGTCGAGTTGAGTGGAGCGGAGCTTGAGCTTAAGCTACTTAAATAGCTTTTCGAGTCTAGCTTGAGTTTTGTGATACTCAGCTTGATAAGCGTGTGAGCCTAATTGAACTCGAGTTGAGTCTAAATATTAGTTAAATTTAAGCCGACTTTAAATATCATTATTATTTTAATTAAATTTATAATATCTTTAAAGATTATTTAGCCTAAACGAGCTAAACCAAGTCTAGCTTAAGCTTATCAAGTTTCATTTCATGTCGAGCTCGTGTTTTATAAATTAAAACTCGATCAAGTTTAAGCTTCGAGTTTTTGCATTCGAGTTAAGGTTGAGCTTAGCATCGTTTTGACTTATTTATAGCCCTAGGCTTAAGTCTAGGTCTGCTCGATACCCATGCTTAGCTTTCCATCTTGATTGTACTATTTTGCCTGTTTCTACCAAAAGCATCCTCAATATGCTATTGCCATGTATCCCAAACCTATGTGAAGGAATCTATAGTACTAATCATTATCTTTCTTTGAATTTTCATTCTTACCCTTTTATATTCCCTGTACATTACTTCTTTTAGACAATATCCTTTATGCCTTTTTGCATTTTAGTCAGGTTACCTTAGTTTTTCAAGTATAAATATCTACTATATATATAGTCATAGATTCTTTTTTAATCAATATACTGAATATATTCCTTTGTGAACATTGCTCTCGTTGGCTTATTTACTCTGTTTACTTTTATCTTAACACTTAAGTAAGGTCATGGGGCGAGTAACCTCATTAGACTATTTTGTATGTCATATCAAGCTGTACCGTGAGTCCTCGAAAGTTTCGTAGTACGTCATATCCATGAAATTATTCGTGGGATTGCTTATTTATTTTCCCTATGTTGCACAATCTCCCATCTCATTCTTCAAGCTTTTGGTAAACTTGGATCCATCCCTGCGATCGACCATGTCTGTCCTTGGCCTCGGTTTACATCAAGGGATGATGAGGGTGTAAGAAGGGCCTTGGATGACGTGACGAGACTTGACTCAATTGTAATGGTTAAAGATAGGAGTAACATGGATTAGAAAGAGAAGGAAGATGATGCTTAATTAAAAGAAGCATCATTTATGACTACGGATGCCTTGAAGGGAAAGGAGTAGGCTAATAACTCCTTGGGGTAGGTAGGTGAATGGACTAAAGTGTAGTATAAAAAGTATCATGCCTCGAAGTGGTAGAGTTATAATAGTTCCGTTGTGTAAACCATTCTAGGATAGAAGTTGACCTTACAGTCGCTATCTTAGATCCGATTTATACAAATAATTTGAATATTTTTACAAGATTTAGTATCTTAATCATAATCTACTTAAGTAAAATATAAATTAATATTAAAAGCTTTAAAGATAAGATTCAAACTTGAGAGTGTATCCGATTCTCAATTTTATATCTTTACTCCCTAGAATCCAACAGTTGCTAGTTTTAGGGTAATTATATGACCACTTCTTAGCGAGCATCTATAATAACATCTACAGAGATGTAAGTAACCAATCACTTAGTAAGTTGTGACAGAAACTTAAAACTTAAAACTTAAAACTTAAAACTATACTTCAAACATAAATGAGGTTATCGACCAAATTAGTTAAATCCAATTCATGTATAAGTAAATGCCATTGCATGACGTTGTCCAGTCCGTCGTGAAATTAAAAGAATTTAACCCACTCTAATTCTGGTTGAAGAGTTTCCATGTAACGTAATAGCTTACGACTAAACCCAGACTTGTGCAATGAAGATACCGCTCTTCTTGCGACTACCTTCAAACTATTGACTTTACCCTTACTGCAACCTCCTTACTTATCATTTAGTTTGACAAAAGATGAAGAAGGGATCCATTATGCTATCTAGCGTAATTTCTTTCGAAGGGATCGGTATTTGGCCGGAAAACTCTAATATTTCTCTTAATTGGTTGCTATGTAATTCCGATTTAGAATTAAAAGTCATATATTTAATAAGATCTTGTTTAAGGTATTTAATCATTTTAAACAAATCACACACGTAGAAGTTAGAGCAGTAAATCAGAATCATATCTTCAAACTTAGAAATAAGCACATACAGGCATGTGCATAGTCAACTATCTAACAATCACAACCAAGTATAATCTTAAGCTCCCGAATACTATAAATTAGTACTTCAAAATATAGTAACTTATTAATCCTAACTTACCTAGATTCTTCGCTTACTCACTCAAGGTACAACTCGTACATGATAGGAATCAGTTTACGACGATCTCTAAGCTGACACCAACCTGTAGGAAGCTGAAGCCGACCTGTTCTAACCTGAGGCCAAATTGTTCAAAGCTGAGGTCGGATAGTTTTTGCCGAAGCTGAGCTAATATTAGAAGATCGAGGGGAAGGAAAGGAGCTACTCGACCCCATGTCTGTTGTCTGCTGAGACATCGAGAAACCACATAGCCAAGCACTCGAGGCTAAAGAACAACTTGGTACAACATAGGAAAGATCATGCCAAGCAATCAATGAGTACAACAACTATGAGCTGACCTCACTAGGAGTTTGGCTAAGCACAATAAGACTCCCAAGCATCCCACCTTAGTTCGAACACCTGATTGCCAACCAGCCCCTGCTCGGACCCACAAATAGCTCGGATGACTACATGTTGACCACTTCGTTAAGTGCACAGTTTTGTATACTTTGTAAATGTTTTTCTTATTTCAATTGTAGGTCATTCTTTAAGGTTTAAGGCCTTACATATTATTTATAGTTTTGCCACTAGGGTTTTAGGACTTGTTATAAATAGTAACAATTGTAATTATTAGGAGATAGAAAGAATATTCAGATAGAGAATTTACACTTGAACGTTTCTTGTAGAAGCAAGGACATTCTTGAGCCCCTTTGAGTTGGCTTTTCGAATTATTGAGTGTGCTTTACTCCTTAATTTCTCGTGTTCTTATCAATTTTGTATTTAAGATTGTGGTGAATCCTTCATTCGAACGAGTTAGTGAGTCATATCTAACTTTTCATTTGAAACCTTAAGCAACATTTAGCGTTCGTGAGTCATATCAAACCTTATTATGAGCTCAAACCCCTGATTGTGTTTGTGCCTTGATGCGTGATGTCCATACACATTCACTATCAAAACCCCCTCCTCACTCTTTATTCTGCATACTCCCCTGAACTCGAATACCCATTTTTGGTTCGATAATAATCTCTATAATACAAATGTTGTTTTAGTTTCCACATAACTACCATAAATAAGTTTTGTTTTGAAATTCTTATTGTTCTCTTTAGTTTAGGGTTTTATTATACCTAATTATTCAGATTTTTAAATCTTTTATAATTATTCTTAATTTAGGCTAAGTTTTGGTTCAATTTCTGAATCAGTTTCTAAATTAGATTTTAATTCAATTTTTTATTACAGTTTTATACGTGAACCCTAAAAACTCGTTCTGAATCATTATGTAAAGTTAATCACATTTCACTCAAGTATTCTAAATCTCCGTTTTAGCTCCTAAATAGCATTTTGATCAGTATGGTACATTATACTTCTAATTTAATTACCGAAGTAGCTCTTGATGTAGGAATAACATATATTTTTCATGCAATTTTATAAAATTCCATTACAAATTAGATTTATATCATATTCCTATTATTATAATACCATAATTTTTGTCTAATATTTTCCACTCATTTATTTTCTATATACACTTATTATGTATCACTACCTATTATATATTTAACACTTCCAACATTACATATATTATCTTTCACTGCCAATAACATGTTAAGATGTGTAATAATATTCTAAATAAGAATTTATACTTAATTAATCCTAAATCATAAATTTAACTTAAATATACCCATTTACTTACATATTTAGTACATATTATGCATAAACTTTAGGTAAATAGATAATAATTAGTATCCAAGCTCCATTAAAGCTACGGAAAATATATTATACTCAATAAGTTATGGTGTTATATTATGATCATGAAAAGTACTAAGATAGTTTAATAAATATTATTTTTTGAAATATCAATTTTAGGTTCAATTTTGCTAAAAATTAGTTTAAATTAGGTAAATAACCAAATGAAATTATAAGATTCAAAATGAATATTTTGAAAATCATAACTAAGCTTTAGAAGTCATTACAAATCAGATTCATTAAGGAATTTAATTAAAAACTTATTATTTCTTTTATATGAAAAACATAACAGATTCAATAAAAGCAATTTTAATAAATACTAAATGTATAGTTTATCAAAAATTATTTTTATGTAAATTAAATATATCATATAAGGAATACGTACACTAAAAATTATCTCGAAGTAACATTATTTATTATTTTTGAAAATTCATACAAAATCTATTGGAATCAAGCTTATTCTTAAGGAACCTATATAAGCACTTATAATTTTAAAAAGCTGGTTTGATATTCTAATTCTACATAAAAAAATAACAAGGGAAACTAAATTTCATAATTTTTGATACATATTTAATATTTTTACTAAATTAAACTAATTCGGAAGGGAAATCAGAACTTACTAATCAACAAGCTTCTAGCTACCAGTTATGGCTTCACCATTGTTTATAGCTCTAGGCGTGGGGTTCACTATTTGGTGGTGGCAGCCGTTCTCCTCTAAGCGGTCGTCAGATGTGAGTTTCCTTTATAAGCCCTAAATGTACACTATTTTGTTATTTTTTTGTAAAAATACTCTCCTCTCTTCTTGAGCTCTCTCAATTTTTTTTTTTTGGTTTCCAATTGAACAAAATGAAGTTTGATATGTGGTTGCTAAATTTATAGAGGTGGTTAGGTTTTTTGTTTAATTTTCCAATTGCTACATACTTCTTATCTCTTCCTTTTTCACTTTCTATTTGGTTAGTTTTACAACTTCTATTCCCAGCCTTTTATGCCACATTTTTGGACAATTCCATACTTTTTCATATTTTTCTTTAATTATTTATGAATTTTCTTTAATTATTTAACATTATTTTAACATATTTCAGGTAATTTAAGTAATTTTACGTATTTTTACCTACATGTAAATATTTATGATATAAATAAATGCTTTTCAAGCTTGGTTTTCTCCTCTTGGTTTTTTACATTAAATTTTATTTAAACCGACCAGTATTAAACTCTATTCGTTTAATACTGACTCTTGATAAGGGTTTAAAGAAAACCGATTCTTTTATATTGAAAGTTGTTTAGAGTTGTCACTTGATTGGAGTCGGAAAAAAAAGTTAAGTTATAACCAATTAAGTGGATTTGTTATAACTTAGCTACTAGTTTAACAATAAAACCAATTTTGTAAATAGTTTTCAAAACTAAAGATCTGGATCCAGGTGCTATCCTATTAAACTTTAAACGTATACCACTTTTTAACTTTCCAAATTTAATTTTGCCTTTCAATAATACTCTTTTTCAATTTCTAAATGCCTAATCATATCACATGCTACTAATCTAATTAATTTACACAAATATTTATAAAGATGAAAAAAAAATTCTATATTTTAAATCGCATCGTACTTACGTACGAGTATTTATGTATCCATTATTCGATATTAGAGTTTCGTAGTTTGTTTTATGAAAACTTTAGCAAATGAGTTGAATTTTAAATTTTTGAAAAAACTCGGATTTACATTTTTACTTAATTTGAGTCTATTTAAGGAAAATTTTTTAAAGATCCTAAATTGATTTGATTTTTGAAAATTCTAAAGCATCCTAATTTAGAAAAAGGATAAATTACTTTTATTTATTTGAAGGATAACTTTTCTAAGTAATAAAATATTTTATTTTATCATTTTTCATCATTACTTTTTATTATTTATTTATTTGTTTACTTTTTATTTGTATTTTTACTTTTTTTGGTTAAAACGTGAAAATAAATAAAAGTAAACTAAATACTTCCTCTTCTTCTTCTTCTTCTTCTTCTTCTTCTTCTTCTTTTTTGTCTTTTCTTTTTCTTCTCTTTTTTCGTTTTTTTTTTATTATATTCATAGCTATATTAATAAAATAACAATTACATTTACAGCTACATTAAAAATAAATAAATAAAACAATTAAAATTAAAAAAAATGCTGAAACACCAATTAGAGGAAGGTCTTTAAACTAAGGGGGATGCGTGGGTCGGATACGGGGTCTCTGGGTCAGTTGAGTCAGATCTTTGGGTCGGACGGGGGGTTTAGGTTGGTCACGCGTAGTAGCCACTCATGGACGCGCCTAGGGTGGATTTTAATGCCAAATCAAGTGTGAGAAGGCTTTTTGATGGGTTTCTTACTGGATTTAGTAGGGTTTAGACCAACGTCATGGCCAACGAAGGTCATTTGGGTGGTAGTTGAAGCAGCAGCCGAGGGTGGTGAAGTAGGTGTTAGATCTTTAGATCATGGGTCGTGGTGCTACTAGGTTGATTATTGAGCAGGTTGTAGAGGATGCTTAGGGTTTGGTTGAAGAGTACGACTGTGTGCTTGGGTATCGTGGACCTAGGTTCAGATTAGGTGATGGTGGGAGAGTGGTTGTTGAGTTCCATTCTAGTGGGTCATGTGAGGATGTCACGTATGGTATGGAGATTGAAAGTAGATAGGACAATGTGTGATAACTGCGCGATGAGTCTGATCGAGAGAGGGAGAGAAGCGGTCTGAGTTGAGCACGTGGTTGTGTGTGGTTGTGACTATGCTGCTAAGGATGGGTTGACAACAATAGGTATAGGTCGAGTAGCCGAGAGGGAAAGGGAGAGAGTTAAGAGTGTATGTGTATCTAATTTGGTGGATGTAAGGATCGAGGGTAAAGTAAGCGATTGGAATTGGTGTTGAGTGTCTAGCAGCAGTGGAGTGTGGTTGTATGTGTCTGTACTTGTGTTGTCGTGAGAGAGAGAGAGAGAGAGAGGAGGTCGAGAGTGAGTATGTCCAATTCAGTGAAGGAGAGAGGAGTCGGGGATGGGTTTGTGCGTAGTTTGGTAAAAGAGAGAGAGAGAGAGTCCAATTTCTGTATATGTGTGTTTTTTTGAATTGATGAGTGAGAGAGAGAGTTAGTCGTATGTTTTTTTTTTTTTTGAAAAAATGGAGCCCCGACTCCCTGTGTGTGTGTGAATGTTGAAGTGGACCCCCTTCCTTTTTACTGTATGCTGTGTTTTTTTTTTTTAAATGAGAAAAAGCAGGAAAGAAAAGGAAAAGGGAGAAAAAAAAAATGAGGAAAAAATTGTCAAGACCAATCATAGAGTGTTACGTATCACAATAAAAAACACAGTCCAATGATGCCTTGATATATGGTAGCACGTGGAGTGAAAAAAGAAAAGGATAAAAGGTAATTTTATGCCTTTAGAGAGTTTCGAATCTTTGACCTCTAAGCTAAACTTGATTCAATGCTTAAGTGTCTATCTGTTATACCGTTGGCCTATCTCTTATCCATATGTACAATAAGGCTAGGTTAGGTTAGGTTAGGTTAGATTCAAATTTAAGTCAAAGCATAATGGTTATCTCCTTATTTAAATTAAAAAAATTCTATTATATTTAAATTATCTAAAAATTATTATTTTCTAAATACCTTAAATTTCTCTTTTTTTTTTTTCAATTTTTTTTTTATTTTTTGTGACTTTTCAAATTTTTAAATTTTTTTTTAAATTTCTTATTTTTTGTGCTTTTTCCTATTCTTCTATTTTTTTTGTAATTTTATAAAATTTATTATTATTATTATTATTGTTTGGGTTTTCTTTAATTTTATATTTTTCCTAATTTAGGATCATTTAACCTATTCTAAAAATTTTGAAAAATAAAAAAAGAAAGAAAAAATGAGGTGTCTACAATACTCCTAAATATTATTTAAGTATTTTATGATTTTTAGTATTTATATAATTTATATCTATCAATTTGTTAATTATCGAAACTCATTTTACATGTTTTCGATAAATAATAGATAATTTACATATAATTCAATATTATAATAATTAATTATTTTATTATTTATTTTTCTAAACCTAAACTCACGAGATTACTTTTACTAATATTCTTAATTTTGTTATAAAATTTAGGCTGAATCGAATAATTTGCTAAATCACCCTAAACTTTACGGATCGACTCTCGAACACTTACGAGGCTTACAAAAAGAAAATACCAAAAAAAGATAGGAAACAAAAGGTGAGAAGGAGATCTTTGAGAAGAAAAACCCGAGTAACGATTTGAGAGATAAAAGTAGATTTCAGAAGACTCGAGAGTACCCATTAATGACATTACCACCACAGGGTATGACCATTTAAAGAATTACGCTGGTTTGGTTGACTTAAAAAAAGAAGGGCAAGGAAAACATGGAGGCTCCTACAGTACTTGTGTTTTCATCGGCAAGAGAGGAAGCTACATATTATGAGAAAACAACGCAAAGAAAAAGTTCCTTCTCTTTAAAGAAGCTTGAAAGAAATAATGGTCCATATGTTGGAAGTCTCATTTTCTCTACAGATTTTAGGAAGCGACTCACCTACGCAAGAAGAGATTCTAGACACCAAGTTATGGCAAATTCAAACCCTACTAAACATGGTAACTGTTGGAGTGGAAGTGGATGACATTACGGTCCATAGCAACACATGGAAGAAATACCAAGTTCCAAAAATAACCTTCAGTCTAACCTTTTCAATGGGATGGGAAGGGAAGTTATGATAGATCATCATCACATCAGAACCAGGGTGGATGGTCCTTGATGGCAAAAATGTCGATGATGAGGGACACCATAATGGGGTTGGATTTACTGGAAGGGACTTATTGCTTGTTGGCGAAAGTTGTGATGTTAGGACTAATACATCTAATGGATGTTTAGCACGTATCGTTTATAGAACTGTTCATGGACGACCAACGGAAGCAATTCTAGATGAAGGCTTGGAAAATGCAGTTAATGGTGGCTTACACCTCATTTCATCCATGCAGGCAGAGGGTGGAACTTGAGGATTATGACGAGGCCTTTTCTTGTACAAGGTGGGTGAAAGTGTTTTGTAGTCTCTTGAACTTAGAATTAATGGATACGTTGTCCTCCTCAATGCGTACCAAACTTTTTAGAATCCTTGTATGGAATGAACGAGGAGCCAATTTCGAGCAGAAAAGGAGAGCAGTATGTGATATGTGGATGCTCTATGATCCTCAAATAGTCATTGTTACTAAAACAAGGATGATTTTGGAGGTTATAGAGGCTCTTCGAGAGCATGTTGTTACGAATAGTATGATTTGTATGGAGGTTGATGGATATAAGAGGGGCATTGTCGTACTGTAGAATGCAGAAGACACAGAGATCACAAAGAAAGCCCTAACTAATCGACAACTTGTTTTGGAAATTTAGATATGTTCTACTAACCTTTCTTGGCTTTTGTCGACTTTTTATGCTTCTCCTAGATTCGAGGAGCATTGTCCTCTATGTGAAGCTTTAGAATCTTTTGCTAGTAGTTACTGTGGCCTGATTAATGATTAGCGATTTTAACGAGTCAGTCTGTTAAAGTCGAGTGGATAGATCACAGAAGTGTATGTATGCTTGTAGAATGTTGGATTTACATGGTCAAAAAAAATAAAAAAAAATGTTATGTGATTTGGTTCAAATACGGTTAGAGAAGGCTTGGGCTAATGAGAGATGGAGGAGTTTGTATCCTAAAATGGAACTTTTTCACTTATCCTTCTCCGAATCTAACCATTTACCTATTTTACTTGACACTAGATTTAAAGATTTTGTTGTCCATATTAGGATCCTTTACATTTTAGATTCCTGAAGATCTTGACTGCTTTATTGTGTAATTGAGGAAGTGGAATAAAGAGATTTTTGGATTGATTCATGTTAATAAGAAAAATATTCAGAAGAGCATCGAGAAGATTCTAAGAAATCTATGGAGTAACCCATTGTAGATGTTGTTCGACCGTAAGAGATTTCTACAGAAGGAGTTGGAGGTGGTATTGGGTTATGAGGAGAAACTGTGAGCAGCTAAAGCTAGATCCAAGTGGATCATTAAAGGAGAGCAAAATACTAGGTTCTTCCAAGTGAGGAGGCTGGCTAGAAGATCTAAAGTGTGAATTTGTGGACTATCTGATTTTGTTGGGAATTGGATTTCTAACCTAATTGAAGTACAAAATATGATAAATATGCATTTTTCTAATCTTTTCGCTACTGATAAGGCCTTCTGTAGTAAAGCACCGTTAGTTTGGGATGGGGGCAAAAGGATTCTAACAGAAGACGAAAAAAGAGAGTTGGGGAACGGATGTTCAAATGATCAAATCAAACGGGCCTTATGGTGTATTGGTAATAATAAGGCACTGGGAGTAGATGGCCTGAGTGTCGAATTCTTTAAGAAGTGCTGGATAGAAGTGGGGGCGACTTTGTGTACAACGGTGAGAAGGATTATGGAATCCTAGAAAAAGATGCGAGAGATAAATCATACTTTAAATATACTCATACCAAAGATGGTTAGGGCTAACAAATAGAAAGATTTCGGCCAATTAATCTTTGTACTACTATTTCCAAGGTGATTAGCAAGTTGCTCATGAATAGACTAAAAGGATTACTGAATGAGTTGATCAGCCTGAAACAAGTGAGTTTTATCCCAGGGCGATCAGCCAAAGATAATATCATTATTTTTCAGGAAATTCTTCACATGCTAGACAGTAGAAAAGGGAAGAAGAGCTACATGCTAGTAAAATTGGACTTGGAGAAGGTGTACGACAGGGTAGAGTGGGTTTTTGTTAGATTTACCCTACAAAGTTTGAATTTTCTAGATTTATGGATTCATCCAGTCTCTTCTGGTTCAAGCTCTACATTGTATCAGATCCTCTTCAATGGTTCGATGTTGAACAGCTTTGATGCCTCAATGGGTTTATGGCAGGGGGACCCTCTTTCACCGTAGCTTTTCGTCTTGGTGATGGAGACCTTGAGTCATATGATTCACCAATTAGTAGAAGCAAAAGAGTGGCAGCTTATAAAATTGAAGGGAACATCCATACGCCTGCCCCATTTACTTTTTACTGATGATATACTTCTCATGGGTAAAGCAATAGAGAGTAATGCTACTTGTATGCTGCGGGCCATGGATTATTTTGGCAAATTATCCTGTTAGAAAGTTAACTTTGAAAGGTCTTGCATAATATTTTCCCATAACACTAGCAGAGAATTAAAAGAAAGTATATGCAACTTATTGGGAATTCGGACAAATGCTAGTATGGGGAAGTATCTTGGTCTACTTGTGAAACTTGGAGGAAAGCTTGTATGTTCGAATCTAGAATTCATATTGGGAAAAAAATCGGAGAAAGTTGATAGGTTGGAAGACCCGTATGTTGAGTATGGCAAGACCTAACTAAATCAGCACTTAAGAGCATTTCTAATTATTACTCTCAAGTAATTCCTTTTTCGAAGAACCTAGTGAACAAAATTGAGAAAGTATAGAGGGACTTCATCTAGGGATCCATGTCTGACAGAAGAAAGATGCACTGGGTGAGTTGAGATAAGCTCAAAAAGCTGAAATCTATGAGAGGGCTAGGGATGTTGGACATTTTGAAGCGAAATCAAGCAAACCTCTCTAAACTTGCACGGGATATGAGCCATGAAAAGTTGTTGTGGATTGCGGTGATACGTGTGAAATATATAGCAGTAGAGGATCAGCTTAGAAGGAGAACAGGATTTAAATTTTATAAAACCCTCAAAAGAGCTATGGATTGGGTGAAGAGAAACTTACGAATAAAGCTAAAGACCGGAGAAAAGACGACCTTTTGGACTGATCCATGGACAAAGAAAGGGAGTACAACAGATTGGCTTTACGGTTTGCTAAACAAGTTTGATTACCTCCTTACAGTTAAACAAATCTGGGATGGGCCAGGTAGCTAAGAGAGGGGATATGATAGGATACTTGATAAACGAGGATATTAGTCGCAAACTCAAGGATGTGATCCTGATGGATGAAGATCAATCTCAAGGCTTGAGATATTAGACAAAAGAAATAAATGAGAAGTTGTCTGCAGGATCAGTCTATGAGAAGCTGTGTGAAAATGAAGGGGATGAAGAAAATGTGAAGAGTTAGGCGTAGGTGTGGAAAACACTCACCTATCCAAGGATACAGATGCTACTCTAGAGAATTATGATGGATAGCCTCCTGACGAGAGGTAAGTTGCACAACAGAGGAATTGACATTGGTACGAAATGCCCTCTATGTGGAGAGGCTGAAGAGTTTATTTGGCGTCTATTCTTCCAATGCACTATGAGCGAGGAAGGATGGTATGAACTAGGCATATGAAATGTGGATGAAGTCAACAACAGGGAAAATGTGGTGAAGTGGTTAAAGGCTCATGTCACATGGAAAAAGAAAAACTGGAAGGAGGTGAGATCGCTAAAATAAGCTCTAACCCTTTTTTCTGCTATGAGACATATGGAGGGAAAGGAATTTCCAGGAACACTGGACCCAAAGAGTTAGAGCTGAAATGAATGAATGGAAGACAACTCAAAGGAAAAATAAATTAAAATAACGAGGAAGTTTAGTCACTGATTGATCTAGAGCGGAGAGAGTAAAGGTGAAAATCAACTGTGATGGTACAATAGATGAACATTGCCAATTTGAAGGTATTGGGATAATAGCAAGAGATGATAACAGATAGGTTCTTGGTGGTGTTTATAAGTAGATTAGAAATTCTTCCCCCTTGGAATCGGAATTATCCACAATTTTTGAAGGGATGAAGTGGGTGCAGATCAAGGGATTCAAATTGATTATTGTTAGAAACTGATTCTTCTATGGTGACAAATTGATCCAGAAATCAGACGTCAATGTAGACATTTGCCATCCGACGGTTGTAGGATGCATTGACTCTATTCCTCGCTTTGATAATTTCCTTCCATATAGGGTAAGTCGTGAGTAGAACCAAATGGCCGACTTACTAGCAAAGGAAGGACCGAAGATTGTGGCTTGTGTTGTGTTTGATCATAATTTTCCTAGTTTTTTTTTTTTTTTTTTATCAAATGCTCTTAGTATGAATAATGGTTTGTACTGGACTTCTCTAGGCTTGTCGTTAGCTTCAAGTTGATGTTTCCCGTAGATGGGTCAGTTTGTTTTTGGACTTTGAAATTTGGTTTTTTGAGTAATGCTAAAGGTTTTTATTCCACCGAAAAAAAAAAAAAAAATTACTTCGGGTATACTAATTGCACTATTTTCGATGAAGTTTCACGAGTAGGCTTCTACTTATTTCTGGAATGCAAATATATATATATATATACGCTGAAGAAATTATTTTTGAAATATCATGTTATTTATTAAGATGTCGGACTTTATTTAATGTCAGTTTATTATTAGAGCTAGATAAATCTGTACTTTGATTTTTAGTTTCTGCTTTGGTATTTAAGCTGTATTAAAGTACTAAATTTTATATTTTTGAGATTTCTTATATTATTCCTATTGTTATCTATTTATTGGATTCTATTTATACTTTCGTATAACGTGTAGCATCTAATTATTCATATTACAATTTACAGCTTGCAAATTTTATGATCATTATTAACGTTAACATTATAAAATATTAATAATTTAATTATTAGAGTCTTGAATTTTCCTAGTCTTCGCATTGTCTTTCTAAGCTTTAGTATATCGAACTTTTTGTTATAAACATTAAGCAAATTGAAGAGGTAAGCAAACATATTTTTTTTCAAATAAAGACTCAATAGTCATGATATATTTATTTATTTTTAAATAAATAAATAAGTTAAATCCAAGCACTTTACTCTTTTAGATTTTCAAATATGATTAATAAATAGATCATGTTACAAGTAAAGTTTTTGCTTAAACCCAAAAATGAGATACATGGAAGATATAGTTAGGTAATACCTGTGTTGATTTGGTGTAATCAGCTGGGTCGAAAAAGCTTCCATGTGCTTAGATGTCGAACATACTCTTTTCTCACGATCACTTACAAGAAGTTTTCGATGGGTTAGTTCATGAGGATCCTCTAATGCTTAAGTTAATAAGGAAGAGATAGAAATAGGTAAAGTAGGTGCGTATATGCTAAAGGATCCCAGCACCCTATTGGGAGTTAGTAAGAGTGCTCGATTAATCGGGTGCATTTGGAATCCACTCAATCGAGATAAGATTCAATACCTTTAGATCCTTGTGCTCTTGTTAAGGATGCGTGTTAATCTAAGATTTGTCCATACTTCCATTTGCAACAAATATGAATTACAAGAGGAAAGTGGCTTCATAGGTTGGTTAGCCATGAATGCGTAGACAACCATATCTAAAACCTAAGGCACTTACACCTCTAAGGCTGTTGGGTGTCCTAGCCGTACCATGTATGTTAAGGGATAATTAATGAGGAGAGAGGGAGAGGAAAAAGACAAGAACGCTGTAGAGGAAGAACGCTTGCCAAACTTCAAGTAGTATGCTAGTTTTTTGTGATATGCCTATGGGGAAAGGGCTACCCTAGCCAAGTGAGCATGTACTTAAGGGTCTAAGAGAGTCCATAAGGCTTAAGGTAGCCAAGTCGATATCAAGCAAGTCAAAAAGTGGCTTCAATAGAGGTGAGGTGCTTGGGGTCATGAGAGTGCTCAAGATCCTAAGTGAATGACCTGATGTCGGAAAAGCTTGTTTGGTGAAGTATAGGTTGCTTGGGTCCTCGCTTAGTGCATGGGCCCTAGTCTACACTCAGATTGGGCCTTAGAAATCGAGCTCAAAAGGGCTTATTAACACCGTGATTATGTGACTATCGCAAGTTCATCCATTTTTTTTTTATGACATGTTAGGAAAGTAGATTTGATACCATCTAATTTTTCTCACGATCTCGCATTTCTATGTATTAAAATAAATATAAAAAAAAATGTTACTAGAGTTAGATAGTTTGAGACCACTATTTACAAAATATAGAAAATTCTATGGTAACATCACATCACCATAACGTTGTGGTAAATTATATCTAATTTCAATAAATGATGTTATGAATGGTAAAATGAAAACTGTTAATAACTTTATTTTTACCGTTGATAGGCATAATTTATAAATCTAACAAAAACAAAATTGTAAATAGTTTACATTCCATAAAAAAGTCCCACAAAATATAGATCTACATGTAGAGGTGACTATTTATCTCTATGGAATCTTATAAATGCATGCTCATAATTACATTAAAGTAAATAACCAAAGTCAAAGTTAAAAGACAAAATTTTAAGCGGTTTCACGGTTCCGGGCTATTCTATTTCATTGCCCTTGATTGGGGGAGAAGGCAGTTCTGACGGTTCAATTATTAACCCCAATGGTCGAATAGAATAGATAGAGCTCAGACCAAACTGTGGTATAGCAGGATTAAAATTAAAAAATGTTAGGCGGAGTTTGAATTCAATCTTGAGGTGGGTCAACGTTAGCCATCATCGACAAGAAGAAGTCTTTTTTTATTGGGTTCATTTTTGTGCTGTTTTCTATTTCTTACGTTACCAAGTGCATGCAATGATTGAGAAGTACGTCGGAAAAAGGGGGAAAAAAAAAGTATTAAGATAAACAAACAACTGAAATAGAATCAGGAAACTCATAAAAACTGGATATGGAATTTTCATTCTGTCTGTGTCTGATCAAGTCCAATTCTTCTCATTAAAACAGGAAACGTAACTGATTTGGATTCCCTTTCTTTTCTTTTCCTTTTTTTTTTTTTTCCTGTCATGTTTGAAGCTAGACTTTTTCCACCGTCTATGGAACTATATAGAACAGACGAGAATCTACAGAAGGTCAACTCAAACTCCCCAAATTCAATTATCACAAAAAAATTCTTATTTCTTTGATCTCCCACATGTCAATATGTTTGACTCAGAAGAATGTAGACCAAATACTTCCCCACTTAATGCAATTATAATTAAAAAAAGAAGAAGAAGAAGAAGAAGAAGCTTGTCATATTCATTTCTTCCTAAGCCTTAAATAATATGATACATTATTGACAGCTAATTGCATTGTGTAGTCTCAAACAAAACAAAGTTTGACATGTATGTGTATTACAAAGCGTGGACGACGACCAATGTGAACTATGAAGCTCTAACGAAGCAGCGCTGGAAACTGCCTTAGCATTTGATTTCTAGGACAGCAATAGCATAGCATAGCTCAGCTCTAATTGAATGTCAACAACACAACCAAGCTCAATAACGAATATAATACAGTACAGTCCCCTGAAGATGCATTTTCTACACACCCCTTTGAAAGATAAAAAAAGCTATGTTATGGAATTTCTGATTTTTTTTTTTTCTTTTTCCGGTGAAAAAGAATTAAATTAAATTAAATTATATTCCGTCATGCTTCTTCTCAAGGGGCTTTATTAAGGGTACGGGTTCTCGCCGGATGCATGCCTTCAGACTTTTAGCTAATGAATAGAAGCACTTGGCTAAACGCAAAAGCGAGATTGGAGCAAGGACAGTGTAGAGTCATCTTAAGGGATTAATCTTCTCAAGCAAGGAAGGCTTGACTTTGTCAACCCATCCAACAGTCAACGCTTTTGCAATAGTAAAACGGCCTCATTGGTTTGAGGATTGAAATTTCCTGGTACCTCCTTGTCTTGTCTTGTCATGTGTCTCAAGAAAATATAAAGCTCCTCCTCAACACACCTCACCTTCCTCCCTTAATTTATCTTTCTTACTCCAAACCTATGAAAAATTTTTCCGTCTTTCAAGCTTTGTTGTTAATTAACAAACCTCTAGGATTTTGTGAAGCACATGATCTAATCTAATGGATTACTCAAAGTCCACCATATTTTCCTTGTTTTCGTCCGTAATATTATTACTCATCTTCATTGCACCATCCATTGGCCAGCAGAGTGCAACGGTAACGGTGGACGTAGGGCTGATTCTTGACATGGATTCATATGTTGAAAAGATGAGCATGACCAGCTTGAACATGGCACTAGATGACTTTTACACAGCACACCAGAATTACACTACAAGATTAGTCCTCCAAGCCAGAGATTCCAACAGTGATCCTGTGGAAGCTGCATCTGCAGGTATGTTGTCTTGTTACAACAGTTCCTTAGCCAAAACTGTTTTTTCTAGCTGTAGTGACACGAATTCTGCATGGTAATGCATTGGCTGGACAATAGTCTCAGCTGTGGATGTAAATGAGTTAGATTGAGCTGATATATTATTGAGCTTGAGCTCAACTCAGATAAAGCTTTTTAGGTTTATATATTTCTCCTAAATTCGAAAAATTAATTCTTAAATTTTAACTCGAACTCTATTAGATTTATGAGCTTGTCAAGCTAGAATTTACTATAATCAAATTAAACTTGAGTAAATGTTGACCCGAACTCAAGTTATTTAATAGATTTAATTCGTTAAGCACAATCTATTAGATCTAACTTAGGGTACTGGCCAGAGCTCGATTGATATTTTAATCCTCAATCTTTCTTAAACTTCAAATTGACGTTGAATTTGAAATTACTGGTTCGGCAGTGCAGCCACAGAATTTTGTAGAAGAATTGCAAATTGCTTTCAAACTGTAAAGCCGCAGAAAACGTAGAACATTACAATTTTTAAGCAAACTTAGTGAGCCTTTTTCTGGAAATAATGTTATATTAGATAGCGTGAGGTTACAATTTTTTCGATAGATGCCATTAATTAAGCTACGATCTACTTTAGGGTGCCAGATAGACATAATCGACCCTTGATACTGAATTTTTATTGAAATCTAAATTTATGGTAACTTATATATGACTATGTTTCCCTTTTGCAGCTATAGAACTGATAAAGAATTATCAAACGAGGGCAATACTGGGGCCACAACTATCAGTGGAGGCCGAATTCATAGCAAAAGTAGGGAACAAGGCTCAGGTTCCCATTGTCTCCTTCAGTGCAACAGGCACCTTGGTTTCACATCTCAACACTCCATACTTCATTCGGATGGCCGAGGATGACACCTTTCAGCTGCAAGCGGTAGCAGCCATTGTTCGTTCATTTGGCTGGAGCGAAATTGTTCCTATCTATGAAGGTACAGACTATGGAAGTGGAATCCTTTCATACTTGTCTGATGAACTGCAAGATACCGGCGTGAAGATACCGTACCGTTGTGCCATCTCTCCTACTGCTACAGATGATCAGATCCTTAAAGAACTCTACAGGTTAATGACCAAGCAAACACGAGTGTTTATAGTACATATGCTCCCATCTCTTGCATCCCGCATTTTCTTGAAAGCGAAGGAAGCTGGAATGATGTCCAAGGGATATGCCTGGATCGTAACAACAGGGATCATAAGCCTTATCGATTCGATGGACTCTACAGTCATTGATGCGATGCAAGGAGTTATAGGTGTGAAGCCCTACATTCCTGCATCTACAGAACTGGACCGATTCACAGTTAGATGGAAGCAAAAATTCCACCAGGACTATCCGGAAATCAATCGCATGCAGCTCAATGCATTTGGTCTGTGGGCATATGACAGCATCTCGGTTTTGGCCATGGCTGTAGAAAATGCCAGGATTATGGACTCACGGTTCATGAAACCAGCGGAAAAGGATAATCTTACTGACTTGGCAGCTATTGGAATTTCAGAATCGGGACCAAGACTACTTCAATCAATCTTGAGAACTAAACTAAAAGGATTGAGTGGTGATATCAATCTCATAAATGGCCAGTTGCCTTTGTACCCCTTTGTGATAGTGAACCTAGTCGGAAACGAATCAAGAGCAATAGGATTCTGGACGGAGAAGGGCATTTCAAAGCAATTTCCAGCCGGTGATCTCGAAGCAAAAGGTTCTCTCAGTTCAGTCACATGGCCAGGCAATACAAACATGAGACCGAAGGGTTGGGAAACTC
This sequence comes from Lumnitzera littorea, assembly GCA_024138015.1. Classification (NCBI taxonomy): domain Eukaryota; kingdom Viridiplantae; phylum Streptophyta; class Magnoliopsida; order Myrtales; family Combretaceae; genus Lumnitzera; species Lumnitzera littorea. The sequence continues at coordinate 596,129 of JAMXBB010000009.1, read as the reverse complement.
CAGTAAATGAGAAGAAGTTAAGGGTAGGAGTTCCTGTAAAAGCAGGGTTCAGTCAGTTCATAAATGTGGAGATTGATCCACGCACAAAGGAGGTAACAGTCAGTGGTTACTGTAAAGAAGTGTTTGAAGCAGCACTGAGATTATTGCCATATGCTGTCCCTTTTGAGTATGTCCCCTTTCCCTTTGAGGCAGCAGATGGCAGCGTTGAAAGTGGAGCAAATTATGATGAACTTATTTACAAGGTCCACACTAAGGTAATAACGACTTCTCATCAAATAATTCCAGCTTTATGTCTGCACCAGCACCATAATGTTTGGAATAAATCAACAACAGGCCACGAATGTCTATGGTAATACGCACCCACATAAATCACCAATGTTTTAAGCGAATAAATCAACATATTTTTTCATTCCTCATATAAGTGAAAAAAAACATCTTAATGTTTGATACATGTTTTAGTACATGCTTCAAATGAAATAGGTAATACTGTTACAATGTCATTAAATTTAAACATAAAAAGAAACGTGCTTTCACTTAGAAAGACTGTTTTATATCGGCATTACCTATTGGCACACCACCAAAACATTTATTCTTTATTTGACTCCATAATACATTGGTGACCTATTTGAACATGGCCTAGAACGTTCGTGACCTTTGATGTATTTGTCCCGATAGTGTTTCCAATTCAATAATCTAAGGATAGGATTGCCGTTAGATTGTAGAGGTTCCAAATACCTACCAAATGACACAACAATTGCTCCATCATAATATGCTCAGTAATATATTCATTTATACATGCAGGAGCTCGATGCTGCCGTAGGCGACATAACCATTAGGGCAAACAGAACTAATTATGTAGATTTCACCTTTCCATTCACAGAATCTGGGGTATCAACGATCGTTCCAGTTAAGGATGACAAAAACAAAAGAGCATGGATATTTTTAAAGCCCCTGACTGCGAACCTTTGGTTGACCATTGGGGGATTTTTCATTTACACTGGCATTGTCATTTGGGTTCTAGAGCACAGGGTAAACCAAGAATTCAGAGGAACTCCACGCCAGCAAATCGGAACAATGTTTTGGTTCTCATTTTCAACTTTGGTTTTTGCTCATAGTAAGTTCTCTAATCACCCATCCATAATCTAGTTAGCGTTAATCTTCCCGATTTTAAATGATAATTGTAAGACCATACAAAATCTAACAGGTTTAAGCTAGTAGACTTAACAATATTCTTTCTTTTTCAGTAGAAAGTTTTAAAGATATAAAACGAGGTTAGTGTATAAGTTCATAAACTTTGCTTGTGCGAAGGAAAACATTGCAAGAAAATGAATGGGCAGAAAACTATTTCGATGCCAAATATCTTGACAATTGCTACCAACAAAAACCTTTGCAGGGGAGAGGATAAGCAGCAACTTGTCAAGATTTGTGCTGATAGTGTGGTTTTTTGTTGTCCTCGTGCTAACACAGAGCTACACTGCAAACCTAACATCTATGTTAACAGTACAGCAATTGGAACCAACTGTCTCAGACATTAATGTTCTTATAAAGAATGGAGATCATATTGGATATCAGGAGGGTTCTTTTATTCCTGAACTCCTGAAGACGTTGAATGTTGATCAATCCGAGCTCAGATATGTGACGAATTTAGACAACTATAACGATGCACTGCAAAAAGGCTCACAAGATGGGGGTGTATCTGCTATTGTGGATGAACTACCTTATCTCAGGCTTGTTCTGGCTAAGTACTGCACAAAATATAAGATGATTGGTCCTACCTTTAAAGCTGCAGGTTTCGGATTTGTAAGTCTGCTTCCAGCCATCTTAACTGTCATTCAAGTACAAGAACTGCTTTAATATATAGCTGGGGATTCTAACTCGAGATTTCTTTCTCCAATACCATGTTGATTTTAAGCTCAACAACCAAGTTGAGACCTTAGAATTGTTAGATCTAGGGTTGTTTTATATTTAACGTTTAACATATGAAATGGCTAATGATTTCTTGTTCTTGCTAATCAGGCATTTCCGAAGGGCTCTCCACTTGTACCTGAACTTTCTAGAGCACTCTTGAATGTAACTGAATCAACTTGGATGTCTCTTATTACCAACGCATACTTTGGGAATCAAGCCAATTGTTCCGAGCAAGATAATAGCACTGCAGTTACCTCGGACAGCCTCAATGTGGAAAGCTTCAAGGGTCTTTTCCTCATGACAGGCCTTGCTTCGACTTCTGCACTCGTCATATTCTTCTGCAATTTCTTTTTCCAGAACAAAGATATCTTGAAATCGGAAGAACTTATGAAAAAAAAGATAGCAGAAATGGTAAAGACATTTGATGAGAAGAAGGACTCAAATGAATCAAAGAAGAAGCAGGTGAAAAGAACAGGGAAGGAGGCTCAGCTGTCTGCTTTCCATGATGTTCCTCAAGGTTTCATAATCGGTACCATGCTGAGTCCTGGCGCAATCAGCCTTTCAAACCAGGAAGAAGGAATGCCTTACCCTGATGAAGGCTTATCTACTTCTACTCCTGGAACTCCTTATCATGACTTTGCTACTGTAGAATTAGAAACTACTCCGGATAGACATTGACTTGATCACTAGATTTTATGGTCATCTAATTCTTTCTTGTATGATTAAAATGTACAGATAAATCAATTAGTGTTCATTATTTGTATTAGCACAGTAACTGATCGAAAAATGATAGAAATAATATTTTCCACAAACAATCGGTTCCTTCTTCTACAGTATTTTTTGTGTTTGACTTAGTTAAATGACCGCGTAGTGTATTAAAATAACCCAAAAAAGTTCTTGTCCATACAAAATTATGCCTACGTTAGGATCTCACATAACTCAATTACATGAACAAATAGAAAAGATTTATGCCTGTTTTGTTTAAGTCAAAGACTAACTCTTAGAGAAGGTTTTTGAAGAAACCATTATGAACTTTTATTTATAAACTTAACAGATATATTTTGCTATTACAAAATGCTAATTATATTATATCCTATAACCACTAATTTCTTAACTAATCCTACTAGTTTGTAACTATATACTAATGGCCGAACAAATCTTACTAAATTCATAGCATTATTAACTAATTTCATAAAATATTCAAACTAAATTATAACTATTGCCCCCACCCTTGACACAAACCTTTCCCTCAAGGTTTGGGAAACTCATGAAAGGAAAATAAAAACAATCTTAAGCATTCCATCTAATAGAAGTAGAATCCCTTCGACACGATTAAGCGCATAGAAATGTCATCTAGAAATTGGATTATGCAAATAAGAACTTCAATGGCCGGATAAAAACCATTTCACAAAACCAACATAGAATTGCAAAATTATTGAGAATATATTTACGTTCTCTATCTTAACAGTTGCTTGAGATTCCATTGGTATTGTGATAGTGTTATTGACTTTCTTGATGCTGGTGAATGTTATGGCCGTAACTTGCGATTGATTGATCCCTGGTGACTTTCTTGAAGATAATCTCTACAACATCATGTTTCATGTTTGTTTCTTTCTTTGACATTCATTGGTTTTGCATTTCTATGTTAATATTTTCTTGAACAATTTTCACATCAAGGTTTTGCACAATGCACTTCACTTCATCCATGTCATATTCAATATATTCGAAGGAGTCCTTTTTAATTTATTAGATCTATCATGATTAAGCTTGTGTAATAGAGACATCTCTCATCACACGACTACTTTCAAACCAGCGTCTTCACTCTTGTTGCGATCTTCTCTCTTGTCATTTAGTTCGATTAAGAATTAAGAATTAAGAAAAGATTGTTTTAGCCATTCCTTTTAAAGGGGTCAGTATGTAGTTAGATAATCCTAGTCATCCCCAAACAAGTTGCATGTATGTCCGGTTAAGTTTTCAAATCCAAGATTTTTTAGTTACATTTAGGGGTGATCATTCAATTCCATGCAGTTCAACCAATCACAATCTAGCAAAGCAACCAAGTAATAGTATAGTTAAGATTAGAGATCCACAAGCATGCATCCAATCAAGCTACTTATAAGCATAACTAGGTGTAATCTTAGGCCTCAAAGTATAATGAAACAATACTTCAAAATACAATTATCTATTGATCCCAAACTTACTTGGACCCTTGATCGCTTACTCAGGTGCAGTCTGATGCATATTTCTTATGTAAGTTCTAGTAATATACATGTTATTTCAGTATTTATACAAACACATTATATATACTAATATCCTATATTTTGGTTTATTAATATAAGTTTAGTGTACTATTATACATAACTAATCAAATTCTTGGGTCACTTGCTAATAGTTCGCATCGAACTACTCTCTGATTCATCTTCTAATTATAGTTTATTCAAAAGTCTTTAGAATATTCCTAATATGCGATCTACATATAACCTCTAATCTATTTTCTGATTTATCATCTAGTTTGGCATTTACTTTATAATTCAATAATATCCACACAACTCCCTCATAACTATAGATGGTATAGTAGCCAAACATTAGTTCCAATCTTAACCTCATTTCACATCAATATCTCTCAACTTATACTTTAATATATGCAAATTTTAAATGAGGAGACATGCAATTTCTTTCCTCCTATCAATCAAATTGGCCGAGAGATGACTTTTTAACTCTAAGAAAATTTATTCTTCTTTAGGTTATCATCATCAAAATTATGAAATTTTTAGATTATAACAAAGACTATATTGAGCTCTTAAGGAAACTTAACAAAATATGCTTATTAGGATGCTGCTTTCATAAAGACCAAAATCTCTTCAAAATTGAATTTCATAATTTCATTGGTATTCAACAAGACAATAGCAAATATAAGGAAATATCGGTACAACCTGTAAACTCCGCAAATTTAGCTATTTAAAAGTAGAATTGAACTGTAATACCGAAGATAACTTCATGAGTCGATAAGGTCGAGTGAGATAAAAATTTTATTAAATTACAAATTTGAATATCTTATATGTAATAAAAATCCTAGAATTTGAAACTTAAAGCACATACGAAAACTCTAAATTCTATATATGCAAAAATACTTGAAATTAAAGTCGAACATGACAAAAATTCTAAAATTATAACTTTAAGCTTATAACATTGAATAAATTTGCCCAATAGTAATAAAACTCCAGTCGAATATAATTATTGATTAATACGCGTAATCACGTAAAATTGTTAACAAACACATTAAAATAACTTGTAAATATTATAAATGTAATGGGTAACAATTTAATCAATAAATTTTATAAAATTTTAATATTATTTATAATTACTAAATTTCTAATTTTTATATATTTAGAAAAGCCTATTATTTGATTTTCATTTTTTCCTTTTTCCTTCTTCTCTTCTTCTTTTCCTTTTCCTTTTCTTTTTCTTTTCCTATTTTCTCCTTTCCCTCCACGTATAGAGCTAAAACAATCTCGATTGACACTTGTTTGGCCATTTTTTTAGCATGTGATAATCATGTAAGTGAGACAAAAAAGAATAGATAAGTATGTGTCCAATCAACTTAAATGCATCTTGATCTTTCACTTTCTTTTTCTTTTAGTTATGAAAATTCTTCCCTCTCTCTTGGTTTCAATCATGTTTGTTGGAGGAAAGAGAACAAACTCATATTTTCCGAAACACAAAAATAAAACTAGACACATCCCTTTTCTTTTTATTCAACCGTGAAGCCACCATCCTTTTTTTCTTTCAATTCCTTTTGATTTCAAGAGTTAACAAGTAAATTAAGGAGAAGAAGAAGGAGCTTAGCCATCTTCATTTCTCAAATTATTAAGGATAAGTAGTATGTGTATTATATGTTTATTTTGTATTAATTACATAATACTTGAAAAAAAAATTTAAGGGGAATAAATAAATAATAAAAGTCTTAATAAAATTAAAAGGGCATTAAAGTCTTAAGCCATAGATTAATAAAGGTTGACATTGGAAATTTAAGAAAAGGGTTAAAATAAAACCGTAGCCTAACTGGTGCAATTCTACTTTTTGTACACTACAGGTTTAGACTTCTCTCTTGTATTTATTGAAAGCCCTCAAGAGTAAGAATAATCCGTATGAGGAATGCAACCTTAGAAGACCTTGGTAAGCGAAGTTGGATTTTTGGTTTTGAGTTTTTTTTTTTCCTTTTAAAAACTAAGATTTTGTTGTAATTGTTTAAGGTTGCGAATAATTGGTTAAGGAAAAGCAAGAAACTCTAAAGAACCGTCGAGATTAAGGTAATCATCGTGTATTCCTTAGAGTCCCGAATTTCTTGAAATCTTGATAAGTTTTGATTTTATCATTTTAATTAAAAACATTTTTAGAAGTGGATTTTGGAAGGGTTATATTGATTTAAATCAAGGGTTTGTAATGAGGAATTGTAGAGTATTGTTGCGGGGTTTAAAGAGAAGTTTGGGTGGAAGAGAAAAAAAAAAGGTTGGCCAAAAAGTGACACGATTGAAAGACATGACCGTGTCCTTAGTTATGTCCTTTGCAGTAAGTGATATGGGTTGATTGACCAGAAAGTGACATGACCGAAAGATACGATCATATCCCTACTTGTGTCCTTTGTAATAGGTGATATGGGTTGGTAGACCAGAAAGTTATGTAATCAAAAGACACAATCGTATCCCAGGTTGTGTCAATTGCGGTTATGAAGTGTAACTCAGTAAGTTACACGGTTAAAAGACATGATTGTATTATTGATTGTGTTATAAGCTTTGCTCCTTTAAGCTAAGCTTTTCATTTTCTTTTATTTATTTATTTATTACTTCTAAAGTAAACCCCTTTAATATATCATTAAGTAAATTTAAAGAGATTTAAACGGTCTAAAAGTGAGTTTTAACTAAGAGACAATGTTTATTCATTATTTAAAGAAGTTTAATGAGTATTTATTATTTCTAGGATTTAAAGTTAGCTTTAATTCATTGGTAACGGATTCCAAATATCTAGGTATGTAACACGTGCTTATTGTATGTGAGTGTTAGAATAGCAAAGATTTAACGAATTAAATGTATATTTGACTTAAATATCTCCATGTTGCTTGTATTTGGCTTGTTGTAAGGGCCCGTAGTGGTAGATCTATAGGGGACAATCCTGATGATCTATGTAGCGCGTTATCTCTTGTGGAGTCTTATATGGAAATGATCTAAGGTAGATCTAAGTTGTTGCAGAGGGGCTCAAAGAGACATGCCCAACGTTAGGATGTTATAGAGGGGCTTGAAGAGGCATACCTAAGCGCTAAGTTGTGATACAATTGTGATGTGAACGGGTTATGAGGACTACCATCACATGTTGTGTGTTTGACTTAAAAATAAAGATAATTAAATGAATTGTGTGATTTATTTGTTATGCATTTCTATGCATGTGAACATGTATCATTTAATCATGTACATGTGGTTTATGTTATGTAATGGGCTTCAGCTCATTATATTATTTCTTTTTCTTAGCTATAGATTAGAATAATGTTTATGAAGATTATAGTTATAGAGAATATACTGGTTATGAGAATGCAGGAGTTGAAGATTGGAATGATAGTTATTACTATCTGAATGTTGGTTCTGGAGACTATTATCATGATGATAGCCAACAGTATTAGGATTAGTAATAAGGATTGAAATGAAACCATGGATGACTCTTATTCTATCTTTTAATTTTCATTCATACTAGTTGTTTGATCTTATTTACGTTATTTATGTTGTGAAAGACAAAAGTATTCTTTAATTTTGTTGGTACTTATGGAGTATGGACTATGGAGTTTAAATTTTATGAAATGGGAGATTTTTTTTTTTTTTTTACCGATGTTGGTGATTTTAAATGTCAAGTTTGAAATATTCATTATGGTTGTTAGAGCCTGACGTGTCATTAGAGGACTGGAGTTACATAGCGGTCTGTGCGTTCTATGTTCTAAGGCTTTACAGATTAAGTAGTATCAGAGCCTAGGTTAAAGGATCTATAAAATATATAAGTGATGGGTCTGTTGAGAGGTGAAAGAATCTGGGAACAAGTAGAATTTTGGATCGAAGTAGTAGTTTTTTTACTTAAGTTCTTTTACTTTATTTAGTGTTTGTGTTACATTAAGTATTTGCTCTACTTCTTATTTGGTAAGATTTTCCCTATTTCTTTTCTTAGAATTTAGTTATTTATCTCCTTTTATACTTATGCCTCTTGTAGAATGCCACCTAGGAGAATCCCTGTACTTAATAACAATGTTGGAATCGAGCAAAATGCTTCAGTTTAGAAAAATGTAGGAGGGCAACAGCAAGGTGGCCAATTTCCACCAATTGATACCACAAGGTGGTTAGATACCACAAGATGGACAGTTGCCTCAAGGAGGTCAAGGTCAGGATGTAGGGGATAGTGTTCAGCTGCTTTATACTGTGATCAACATGTTAGGGATACTTGTAGGGCAACAACAAGAACAATTTACTCTAGATAAGTTTATTAGACAAATCAATCCCTTTAACCCCAAGAAGGAGGATACAATTGAAGCACACCAATGGATAGAAGAAGTTGAGAAGGTCTTTGCTGCTTTTAGAGTACTGGAAGAGAAAAAGGTTAGTTATACTACTTATATGTTGAGGGGTATTGCAACCTTATGGTGGACTAGTGAGAGCAGATTGGTTCGAGAACCGATTAATTGGCAGAGATTTAAAGACTTATTCTATGAAAAGTACTTTCCAAATAGCATAAGGAACGCTATGGAGAATGCATATTACAATTGCCAACATGGAAACAAGTCTGTCCTTGAGTATGAAGCAGAGTTGAACTGCTTAAGCCAGTTCTAGCTAGAAGTTATTTGAGTTGATGATTGATTACAAGCTCATCATTTCCTAAGAGGGTTAGAAGTAGACTTACAATATAAAGTAAGTTCTTTTCAACTGATGGCTTATGCGGACGTTGTAGAGAGAGTCAAATGGTTAGAGTAGTGCATGAGAAGGAGAGAAGAGTAGAAGTCCCATAAGGTAAGCGTAGTTCTTGGTAAGAGACCAGCGCCAAGTGTCACTCAATTAAACCGGGTTAAGAGACCTATGTACCCAATGTTGCCGGTTAGACCTATGGCCATTCTAGTTAGGCCTTTTTAACCTAAGTTGACTTATCCATTCTTGCCTCCACCTTCGCCTCTACCCCCAGTGATAGCCCCAATGCAGAGGTGTTCAAAATGTATGGGGCCTCGTGAGTTAGGCATTTAAGTAGAACATGTAATGAGAAATCCATCTTGTAGATCTTTTGCAACATTTGCAAGCAAAGAGGCCATAAAGCAGTTGATTGTAGGATAGCAGGAGGATAAGTGACTATAGTTTTCCAGTAGACTCCAATGCTATGCCCAGTAGGGGTACAGGTTAGGGCACCAACTGTTAGACCTCAAGGGCTGAGACAGAGAGCTTTAGCCTGAGTGTTTGCCCTTCAATAGCAACAGCATGAAGAGTATACTAAACAAGATACTATGGCGAGTATGCTCCTTATACATTCTACTAGTGCTTTTATGCTGTTTAACATGGGTGCCACACATTCATGCATATCTAATGTGTTTATGTGCGCATGTGACTTAAAACCCAAATTGTTTTATAAACCCTTAAGTATTGGTACTCCTTTAGGAGTAGGGGCAGTGTTTGATCGACTTTGTAGAGAAGTGCACATAGAAGTTCAAGGTCGAGTGTTACTTGTAGATTTATGGGTTTTAGACATGATGGATTTTGATGTAATACTTGGAGTGAACTAGCTATCCAAGTATCATGCTACCATAGATTGCCATAATTTGCTAGTGTATTTTGATCCCCTAGGAAAAGAGCAGTTCTTCTTAAAGTTAGAAGTTCAAAGGTTAATAAGTATCCCCACATATGAATTATGGGGTAAGGGTAGGTTGGCTACCATGACTATAGAGGCAAGGGATGATAAGTAAATTGAAGAAGTTCCCATAGTTAATGAGTTGATAGAGGTGTTTCCAAATGACTTACCTAATTTGCTATTAGGTAGAGAGATCGAGTTCAGTATCGATTTAGTATTAGGTACAAAATCAATTTCAAAGTCTGCATATAGAATGGCACCAATAGAATTGGTATAATTTAGAAGAATTATAAGAGAAAGGTTTCATTAGGCCTAACATCTTGCCATGGGGAGCACCGATGCTTTTCGTTAAGAAAAAAGATGGAAGCATGAGATTGTGTATAGATTATAAAGAGTTGAATAAAGCGACTGTAAATAACAAGTATCATCTTCCCATAATTGATGACTTGTTCAACCAGTTGTAAAGAGCTCAAGTATTCTCTAAAATTGATCATAAATCAAGATACCATCAATTGAGGATCAAAGAAGAGGATATTTAGAAGATAGTAGTTAGAACTTTCTACGGTTTATATGAGTTTTTAGTGATGCCATTTGGCCTCATGAATGCACTAGTAGCATTCATAGATCTAATGAATAGGGTCTTTCGAGATTACCTAGACAAGTTTGTAGTTGTCTTTATAGATGACATCTTACTATATTCGAAAAGTCAAGAAGAGCATAAAGAGTATTTGAAGATTGTGTTGAACAGGTTGCGGATGGAGAAATTAGATGCTAAGTTCAAGAAGTGTGAGTTTTGGCTTAAGCAAGTGTTTTTTCTTGGACATATTGTAAATAAAGAGGATATTTTTGTTGATCTAGAAAAAGTTTAAAGCAATGGAGGATTGGCCAAGACCTTAGACGGTGACTGAAATTAGAAGTTTTCTTGGGTTAGCAGGTTATTACAGACGATTTGCTGAAGGTTTTTGTAAGATAGCGGCATCTCTTACCAGATTGACTCAGAAGGGAGTAAAGTTTGTATGGGATGATAAGTGCGAGGCAAGTTTTGTGAAACTGAAAGAGAAATTGGTGACAGCCTCTATATTAGCATTGCCCTAAAGCGATAAGGAGTATGTTATTTATAGCGATGCTTCCAGTCAGGGATTGGGGTGTATTTTAATGCAAGAAGGGAGAGTAATTGCTTATGCATCTTGGTAACTGAAACCATATGAAAAGAATTATCTTACTCACAACTTGGAGTTAGTAGCAGTTATCTTAGCCTTAAAACTTTGGAGACATTACTTATATGGGGAAAGATGTCAGGTGTTTACCGATTATAAATGTTTAAAATACATCTTCACCCAAAAGGAGCTAAATTTAAGACAAAAGAGGTGGTTGGAGTTAATTAAAGACTATGATGTAAACATTCAATATCATCCAGGTAAAGTTAATGTGGTGGTAGATGCTCTTAGTAGGAAGAAACAAGGTATCATAACAACATTGATCACATCACAAAAGCCTTTATTGGAAGACATGCGTAGACTAGAGTTGGAAATAGTAACGTGACAAGTAGGGGCTAGACTGGCAAACCTGCGCATTCAACTAACTCTTATGGATAGAATAAAACCTACACAATTTGAGGATGCAGGTGTCCGGGAAATCAAGAGTAAAATAGGACAAGGTAAAGTAATTGAATTTAATGGTGATGCTGAAGGTATCTTAAGGTATGGGAATAGATTGTGTGTGCCAAACCAGGAAGAGCTAAAGCAAGAAATCTTATGGGAAGCTCATTACTATAGGTCTTCTATTCATCTTAGGAGTACCAAGATGTATAAAGATTTAAAGAAGCACTATTGGTGGAACAACATGAAGTGAGAAATTGTAGAGTTTGTCTCCAAGTGTGTCACGTGCCAAATCATAAAGATTGAACATAAGCGGTTAGCTGGTGAATTGCAATCTTTGCCTACACCAGAGTGGAAGTAGGAGCATATGACCATAGATTTTGTCATGCATCTTCTTAGGACTACGGAAAAGCATGATACGGTATGGGTCATAGTAGATTGGCTAACAAAAATAGCTCACTTTATTCCTACAAGGTTAGATTACAGATTAGAGAGGCTGGTTAAGTTGTATATGCAAGAGATAGTGAGACTGCATGGGATTTTGGTCATAATAACTTCTGATAGAGATATGCAATTCGTAAGCAGGTTTTGGAAAAGTTTGCAAAAGTCTTTAGGTACTAAAGTACAGTTTAGTACGGTATTCCATCCTTAGACTGATGGATAGTCTGAGTGAACAATTCAAATATTAAAGGATATGCTATGAATTTGTGCTTTAGACTTTGGTGGTAATTGGAGTGAGCATCTTCCATGAGCTGAGTTTGCTTACAATAACAACAATGAGGCAACTATACAAATGGCTCCATATGAAGCCCTATATGGAAGAAAGTATAGAACACCTGTTCATTGAGATGAGGTAGGAGAAAGGCAACTTTTGGGGCTAGAGTTGGTGCAAGAGGCAGCAGAAAAGGTCAGAATTATTAAGAAAAGAATGCAAGTAGCTCAGAGTCACTAGAAAAGTTATGTAGACAAGTGGCAACGACCATTGGAATTTCAAGTTGGGGATAAAGTATTATTGAGAGTTTCACTAGCTAAAGGAATTAGTAGATTTAGATTGAAAGGAAAGTTAATCCTAAGATATGTGGGATCGTATGTAGTACGGGAAAGGATTGGCAAGATAATTTACAGGTCAATTCTACCCCTAAGTCTAGAAGGAGTTCATGATGTCTTCCATGTTTTGATGTTGAGGAAGTTTGTGGAAAATCCAAAGTAAGAGTCAAAACGGCCACCTATCCAAATTGTTAGGTTAAAGTCGTTGGAGTTACAACCTAATCTAACCTTAAAGGAACGACCTGTAAAGATCGTAGATACTAAGAATCATGTTTTGAGAAGAAGGATAATCCCTTGTGTTAAGGTACAATGGTCAAACTAGCTTGAGCGAGAAGTAACTTGGGAGTTAAAGGAAGAGATAAAAAAGAAGTACCCCGAATTATTCCAAAAATTAGATAATTTTCAAAGATGAAAGTCTTCTAGCCGGGGGGAGAATGTAATGCCCGAGAAAAAGAAATTAAGGGGAATAAATAAATAATAAAAGTCCTAATAAAATCAAAAGGGTAATCAAGTTATATGAAAAAGAGTATTAAGGTCTTAAGCCATAAATTAATGAAGGGTGATATCGGAAATTTAAGAAAAGATTTAAAATAAAACCTTAGCCTAACTAATGCAATTGTACTTTTTGTACACTATAGGTTTAGATTTCTCTCTTATATTTATTGAAAGCCCTCAAGAGCAAGAGCAGTCCTTGGGAGGAATGCAAACCTAGAAGACCTTGGTAAGTGAAGTTGGAATTTTGGTTTTGAGTTTTCTTTCTTTTAGAAACTAAGATTTTATTGCAATTGTTTAAGGTTGTGAATAATTGGTTAAAGAAAAGTGAGAAACTTTAAAGGACCGTCGAGATTAAGGTAACCTTCGTGTATTCCTTAAAGTCTTAAATTTCTTGAAATCTTGACAAGTTTTGATTTTGTCATTTTAATTAAAAACATTTTTAGAAGTGGATTTTGGAAGGGTTATATAGATTTGAATCAAAGGTTTATGATGAGGAGTTGTAGAGTCTTGTTGCAGGGTTTAAAGAGAAGCTTGGATGGAAGAAAAAAAAAAGGTTGACTAGAAAGTGACACGACCGAAAGACATGACTGTGTCTTTGGTTGTGTCATTTGCAATAAGTTATGTGGGCTAATTGACCAGAAAGTGATACGATTGAAAGACATAACCATCTCCCTAGTTGTGTCCTTTGCAGTAAGTGATGTGGATTGATAGACTAGAAAGTTATGCAACCAAAAGACACGACCGTATCTTTGGTTGTATCCCTTGCAGTTATGAAGTGTAACTTAGTAAGTTACATGGTCAAAAGACATAATTGTATCCTTGACTATATCATAGGCTTTGCTCCTTTAAGCTAAGCTTTTCATTTTCTTTTCATTTTATTTTTTTGTTACTTCTAAAGTAAACCCTTTTATGTATCATTAAGTGAATTTAAGGAGACTTAAATGATCTAAAAGTGAGTCTTAGCTAAGAGACAACATTTATTCATTATTTAAAGGAGTTTAATGAGTATTTATTGTTTTTAGGATTTAAAGCTAGCTTTGATTTGTTGGTACAATTAAGCATTCCATCTAATAGAAGTAGAATCCCATTGGCACGATTAAGTGCATAGAAATGCCATCTAGAAATTAGATTCCACAAATAAGAACTTCAATGGCTGGATAAAAACCATTTCACAAAACCAACATAGAATTGCAAAATTAATGAGACTATGTTTACATTCTTTATCTAAATAGTTGCCAGAGATTTCATTGGTATTGTGATAGTGTTATTAACTTTCTTGATGCTAGTGAATTTCATGGCCGTAACTTGTGATTGATTGATTCCTGATGACTTTCTTAAAGACAATCTCTACAACATCATGTTTCATGTTTGTTTCTTTCTTTGACATTCATTGATTTTGCATTTCCATGTGATGGGAATCAAGCTACTAGATCTCTAACCCGTAGTTGAGCTCGAGAATTAGAGGGGTTGGTACGACAAATACTTCTGCTCTAATCAACCCTTGTCGAGGTTGAGTACTTCCTTGCTGAGTCACCTTTAATGCTATGTCGTATGACTGCTCATTTTTCTGTGGTATGCCTAGTTGATGATTACTTTCTAGCGCCAAGTTGACCAATTACTCGGCATCTTCTTTGTCTAGAAGACGAGAGAGAGAAAGTCCGAACTAACTAAGCCATCCCTACTCGGACAAGCCCATTTATCAGTACTTTTTATCCACATCTCCTAACAACCTCGCCAATGTAGTATCACAACGTGTACAGTTTATGAGTGACTTCATATTTTGTTAACAATTTTTGAAATTGCCGATTGCAAAAATGTGACCCCCTATCACTTATAATAGCCTTGGGTACCCCAAACCTGGAAAAAAAATGTTCTTTTTTAAAAATTTAATTATTACTCTGGCATCGTTAGTTTGTAAAGTAATTGCTTCTACTCATTTCGACACATAATCTACTGCCAGAAGTATATATTTATTTGAAAAAGATAAAGGGAAAGGACTCATGAAGTCTATTCCCCATACATCAAAAAGCTCAATTACCAGAATACTCTTTTGTGGTAATTCATGTCTCTTAGAAATATTCTCAGTCCTTTGGCATTGAGCATAAGACATAATATAATTCTTACAATCACTAAACAAACTAGGCCAATAAAATTCATAAGATAAAATTTTAGCTATAGTTCTTTTCACACCAAAGTGGCCTCCTACTTCTTTAGAATGACAGTGCTGAATTATGCTAAGCTATTCTATTTTAGGCACACAACGTCTAATTACTTGGTTAACACAACTTTTAAAAAAATACGATTCATCCCAGAAATAAAATTTCACATCATGTAAAAACTTCGTTTTCTTTTGAAATGAGAAATCGTATGGTATGATTTTACTAACCAAGTAATTGACTATATTAGCATACCAAGGTAATCCTCGGATCTCTACTGCATACAATTGTTCATTACAGAACTTTTCATTAATGGGTAGCTCTAAACACTTCAATTGTAATTGAGATAAATGATCAGCAATTACATTTTCAGTTCCCTTTTTTATCTCTAATTTCAAGGTTAAATTCTCACAGTAATAAGATCTATTAAATTAACCTAGGTTTAGCATCAACTTTAGTAAACAAATATTTCAAAGCAACATGGTTTGTATATACTATGATCTTAGAACCTATGAGATAAGGCCTAAGCTTGTCACAAGTAAATATAACCGCTAAAAGTTTTTTCTTTATTGTAGCATAGTTTCTCTGCGCCTCATTCAAAGTTCTACTCATATAGTATATAACATGAAGTAACTTACCTCTCCTCTACCCAAGTACTGCTCCTACAACATAGTCGCTAGCATCACATCATCTCAAAAGGAAGCTCCCAATTTGGTGCAACGATCACTAGTGCCGAAGTAAGCTTCTCCTTTAATAAATTGAATTCCTGCAAACAACTATTATAAAAAACAAAAGTAGAATCTTTTTCAAGTAAATTACAGAGAGATATAGAGATTTTAGAGAAGTCCCTAATGAATCTCTTGTAGAAGCCAACATAGCCTAAGAAGCTCCTAACTCCTTTGATTGAAGTGGGTGGTGGTAGCTTCTCTATTATCTCTACTTTAGCTCCGTCAACTTTAATCCCCTTTTTCAACACCTTGTGACCTAAGACTATTCCCTCTCTTACCATAAAATGGTATTTTTGCCAATTTAGAAGTAGATTAGTCTCTTTGTACATTTTAAGCATACGACTTAAATTAGTCAGACTTGAATCAAATGACTTCTCAAAGATAGAGAAGTCATCCATAAATATTTCAATAAAATCTTCTAACATGTCAGAAAATATAGACATCATGCATCTTTGAAAGGTAGTTGGTGCATTACAGAGACTGAAAGGCATTCTCCTAAAGGCAAAAGTAACATAAGGACATGTAAAAGTGGTTTTCTTCTAGTCCTAGGGTATGATATGAATTTGATTACAACCAGAATAACCATCTAAAAAACAATAATAATCATGCCTTGAAAGTTTTTCTAACATTTGATCTATGAAAGGGAGTGGAAAGTGGTCTTTATGAGTGGCATCATTTAGTTTTCTATAATCTATGCAAACTCTCTACCCGGTCACAGTGCGAGTAGGGATTAGCTCATTATTCTCATTTTTAACCATAGTCATACCACCTTTATTTTGACACTACCTGAACGGGACTAACCCACTTATTATTTGAGATGCGGTACATAATACCTGCATCCAGCAATGTGAGTACCTCTTTCTTCACTACTTCCTTGAGAGTTTGGTTGAGTCATCTCTATGATTGTGTTGTGGGTTTGCACTCAACCTCAAGCAATATATTGTGAGTGCAAATTAAGGGACTAATCCCCTTTATGTCGGCAATGGTCCAACCAATGGCTTTTTGATGCTTTTTCAGAACTCTTAGAAGTTGTTTCTCTTGGTCACTTGTCAATGAAGAGGAGATAATTATTGGTAAAGTATCATTTGTTCTAAGATAAGCATATTTTAAATGATTAGATAAAGGTTTAAGTTCAAGCATCGTAGGTTGTGTCAATGATGGAACTGGCTTCTTCTTACTAGTACCAGCTCTTCATAAAATCAAGCTTTGATTTCTAACACCTGTTCCCAACCTTCTTCTTTAGGCTCGTCGTCATCGCTCCAATCATCCAGATCCCTAAGAACTGATTCCATGGTATCCAATCTTGCTTTCTTTTCTGTAGACTTACAGGTAATCTCATCAAAAATGTCAATAGTGCAATAAGATTTGCAATCATCAAAATGCTTTACGGCTTTATAAACATTAAACATTACCTGATTGTCCATAACTCTTAAAGTTAGCTTACCCTGTTTGATGTCTATCAATACCTTACCTGTTGCAAGAAATGGTCTGCCCAGGATCATGGGTACTTCTCTGTCATCTTCCATGTCTAGGACTATAAATTCGACTGGGAAGATAAATTTGTCTACCTTCACCAAGAAATTCTCAACAATACCCCTTGGGTATTTGATACTTTTGTCAGCAAGTTGCAAGGTGACGTGAGTCTCCTTGCAATCTCCAAGTCCCAACTTCCTGAAAATAGACAAGGGCATTAAATTTATACTTACACCTAAATCAATAAGAATCTTATCAAAGTGAAAATTTCCTATAGTGTAAGGAACAGTAAAACTCTCTTGATCTCTTTGTTTTCTAGGCAAGGTGGATAAATTTTTCTAAAGGATCGTGGAGTACTCCCCTATAAGCATTATCTGTTCATTTCCATCAATCTTTCTTTTCTTGGTGAGCAAATCCTTCATGAATTTGGCATATGAAGGCATTTGCTGAAGTGCTTCTATAAAAGGAATGTTGATTTGCAGCTTCTTGAAGACATCTAGGAATTTGGCGAATTGAGTGTCTAGTTACTATTGCTTTAATTGTCCTGGAAAGGGGACTGAAGGAACATACAGTTTCACTTCTGGTGACTTTTATGTTGGTTCTACTTCTACCTCCTTCCCTTTTTCTACTTTTAAATTCTCCACCTTTTCTTCAACTCGTCTATCAACTGTTTCCAATGCTTTTCCACTCCTCAGCATAATAGCATTGACACCTCTAGGATTCTCTTCAGTGTTGCTAGGTAAAGACCTTGATGGTTTGTTACTTAACTATTGAGAAATCTGATTAATTTGATTCTCTAGGTTCCGAATAGTCACCTGTTGATTCTGTAGCATGGTGTCAGTCTTTTATACATAGCTCAACATAAGCTCTTCCATTCTATATTGATTTTGTTGAGGTGGAGCGTTCTAAGTGGGGCCTTACTTCTGGAATTTAGGTGGTGGTTGAAATGCATTGTTCTCATTTCTCCATGAAAATTTTGGATGATTGCGCCACTCAAGATTATTGTCGAGCCTGGTTTTTTACCCTCCCAATTATAAAATTAGGTCTTCTCTAATCCTTACCCGTTTACTACTAGCACTTGACTAGGGTTTAAAGAAAACTATTTTTTTAATTTTAAAAGATTTGGAATCTCTACCCGACCAGAGCCGGGAAAAGGGGTTAAGTTATAACCAATTGGGTAGATTTGGTTATAACTTAATTACCGGTTTATTGATTTAAAAAACCAAGTTATAAGACGGCTTTTTGAAAACTTGAGAATCTGGATTCGGGGGTTAAGACTTTTACAGATATCATTAATTTTCCAAAATTAATTTTAAAAAAGAATCACCTTTTTTATTTTATAAGATGAAACTCAATTTAACTATTCTAATTGAACAAATGAAATAATCTAAAATAAAAAAGGGAAAATTAGGTTTTCTTCATTTTTATCGTCACATCGTAGGTGCTTACGTACCCGTTATTCGGAATCAGACGTACGTAGTTCTTTTTATGAAAACTTTAGTGGATTAAATTGATTTTAATTTTGAAAACATGTCAAATTTATGTTTTTTAATTCGATTTATCTAAAGAAATTTAAAAAATGAAAGTTCTAAATTGAAATTTTATTTTTTTGAAAAATCTAAAAGGGTCCTAATTTGAAAACGGGCGATTTATTTTTTTATCTTTTTTTAGAAACTAAATTTTTCTAAGTGATAAAACAAATACTTATTCTTGTTTTATTTTTTTTTTGTTTATTTATCACTAGTTTATTTATTACCTATTATATTTTATTTATTTTTATTAAAGTAATAAAAAAAATTACTTCTTCCTTTTCTTCTTTTCTTTTTTCTTTTTCTTCTTTTTTTCTTTCCCTTTTTTTTTATTGTTTTACATTTGATTACATATCATAAAAAAATAAATAAAAAATAAAAAAAAAGCAAAATTGAACTAACAAAATAAAAATAAAAAGGGGCCAGACTAGATGCTAGATGGGACGTAGATTGGTTCAAGCTGGAGCGGATCTCGGATTTGACTTGGATCCGGGTCGGGTTACGGATTTGGGTTAGGCCGCATGGATCACCAATGGCAATAGCAGCAAGGCTCAATTCGGCTTGTTTCATCCACCAAAATGAGCAGGTGACAATCTTTTTATGAGTATTGGATTGGGAATAAAGGGGTAGGTTTAGTACCTTGGTGTTTCGGAGCTGTTTGGGTGGCTTTCGAAAGTTGGTCATGGGCGACGATGGTAGTTCAACCGTATGGGGGTTGCTGGGTGTGATTGGTCAGTTGGGGTAGGTTTTTTGGAGTGTAGGGAGTTTGATTGTAGGTTTAGTTTCGATCGAAGGTGGTTGAGGATGGTGGTTTGAGGAGAGAGAAAGCGACAGTTAGGGTTTGGTGGTGGTTCCTTGGTGGTGCGATTAGGAGTCATGGTGGAGGTCGAGAGTGGTCACGTTCGGGAGTTGATGGAGTGGGGGTCACGGTTGTGGTGGTGGTTGGTGTTGGAGCTTGCTAGAGAGAGAAACCCGAGAAGAGAGAGATTGGTAGAGAGAAAAAGTGATCAGAAATGGATAAAGAGAGTATAGGAGTTGATTCTGTTGGTTGTCTATGTTCATTGACGTCCCTAAGCCCCTATTTATACTTGAATTTCAACCTAACAACAAAGGAAAGCTCGGATCCAAATTAATGGGAATGGTCGAATTTTTAATTTTTTTCCAATCTTTGAACCTCGATTTGAATGCATAAATGCATGAATCTGGACGTGTTCTTGATCGCTATTAACATTAGGCCATGTTTAGTTTGTAATTTCGCTATTGATTTGGCAAAATTGCAACAAGAAAGGGCCCAAAAATCGTGCTGAAGTGGGCGGTCCGAAGAGGAAAGTGCTGGAAATCTAGAGAAAATGAAAGAAGGAGAGGGAAAGAGAAGGGAAAGAAAGGAAAATGAAAGAAGGGAAAACGAAGGAAGGGGAGGGAAAAGTGGGCTGACATGGTGCTACGCCAGTCGTACCAGCCAACCTCGGTGTGCCATGTATCATTAGTAACATGTGGCAGTTGACATGGCACGCCACGTAGATGCTACATCAGTAGGGTCGTCAAATACGAGGATGCCACGTGTCAGGACACATAGCGCAATCAAATCCTGATACGTGATAGTTGCTGATATGATTGAAAAAATAAGAAAAAAGCTTTTTTGCCTTTGGCAAGTTTCAAACCTAAGATCTCATGCTCAATGCTAGTACTATGTCCATATATTTAACCGTCAAGTCGTTGGCTTGTACCTTATTCATATGTGCAATTATGGACTCGGTCAGCCTGAGCTAAATTTAAATCTAAGCCTAGGTTCAATGGCTCAACTTCTAAACCTAAATTAAAATTAAAAATCTACTCTAACAAAATGTTATTTTTTAAAATCTTTTATTTTTTCAAATTTTTTGTGACTTAAAAAAAAAAATTATGTACTTTTCCAATTTTTTGTATTTTTTCTAAATTTCTTATTTTTTGCGTTTTTTCCTATTTTCCTATTTTTTTTTGTATTTTTCTAGAATTCCTATTTCTTTTTGTATTTTTCTAGAATTCCTATTTTTCTAAATTTCTTCATTTTTTGGGGCTTTCTTTAATTTTCTATTTTTTTTGAACTTTTCTTAATTTAGGACCCTATAACATAATTTAAAAAAATAAAAAGGAGGGCAAAAATTAGATGTTTACATTTGCTCCTCTTTGTGGTAAAGTTTGAGCAAAACTTTGCCTCAAAAATAAAACAAACACTATTTTTGCGCCAAGAATGGATTTTATTCTAAGAAGCGCTATAACTAACTAGCTATTCTAGGTTCAATCTATTGGGGATTTGGAGAAGAGAAGGGTGGCGCTCTAAGAGCTGGCCGAAAGACTGAAGAAGAATTGAAGTCTGGTCATGCTCTTATGAACCGAGGTAAAACGGGCAAAGCGCTCCTCAAGCTGACTAAGACCTTAAGAAGAATTAGCAAATTTGGTTATGCCCTAATGAGTTGATTAATCAAAGTGGGCAAAATGCTCCTAGAGCTAGCTAGGACCCTAAGAAGAATAAGCAAACTTGGTTGTGCCTTAATGAGTTGACTAACCAAGGTGGGCAAAGCGCTCCTAGAACTGGCTAAGACCCTAAGAAGAATGAGCAAACTTGGTTGTGTCCTAATGAGCTAACTAACTAAGGTGGGCAAAGCGCTCCTAGAGCTGGCTAAAACCCTAATAGAAGAATGGGACAATGCCTTAAAGGTTAGTTAAGAAGATAATGAAAGTAATTGCTTTACGAGCCGGTTAAGAAAAATTGGTGAAAGGAAGTACCTTATAGAACTTGGTGAAGAGAAGGGCTTGCTTGAAAGAAATTTGGTGAATAGAGGGACCCTATGGATTGGAAGGATGAACTGAGATAGCATTGTGTCTTTGTAGGTTGGCCAAACACTAAATGCAGAAAGTAAATGCCTTATGGGTTGGTTAATAAGATTGTTGGGAGTAAAAATTGGTGTGCTAACATTGTGTAGAAATACTTACTCGGTCTTTGTCGATAACACCCAATCCGTCAAACCTTTTTGAAAAGCCCCCATCGAAAAATTACTGACTCTTGTTTTAGTCCCTTATTATCAACCCGGATGTTCTTGTCATACAACGTTCGCGACTTCGCTGGTTCCTTTTAGAGAAGTCATGGAAATTAGCCCAACGCAGGAAAAACCACCCACTGTTTTTGTTTCTTTGGAACTTTTATTAACCTAAAAGCCTTATTCCCATCTACAATGATTGCTTACTTGAGTTTCGCGTTCCTTTGAAAAAACAGACAATAAAACTCCCTATTGAGGGGGATCAATCCGTAATAAAGTATTTTAAAGAATTTTGTTAACTAATAATGTTCTAGATCTCATTCCTTAACTCCTCTCGTGTTTGTAGTGTACGGATTCGATTAAATGGGGTAAAGGGAATTGGACCTTTCCAGGGAGAGGGTGATTATTCCAACAATGACAACAGCCAAAGATACCAAATTTGCTTATAAATAATGAAAATTGGGCCACAATGATGTTCAAAATGACTAGCATTTTCGCGTTTTAAGCAAAATTTGCATCGACTTCTTTTGGATAGTACAATTTTACAGCATCGGCGTTTACAGGGTCTCTCAAATCTGGACCATCCATTTGGGACAAAATCAAAGCCCTTCCTGATAATACTCACTTCATGACATAAGGACCCCTGT
Source organism: Lumnitzera littorea (assembly GCA_024138015.1). Classification (NCBI taxonomy): domain Eukaryota; kingdom Viridiplantae; phylum Streptophyta; class Magnoliopsida; order Myrtales; family Combretaceae; genus Lumnitzera; species Lumnitzera littorea. Next base: position 573,671 of record JAMXBB010000009.1, on the reverse strand, counting down.
AATTGGGAGTGAATTTCCCTCTAGAGTCTTATGCATTAGGAAGAGCTTTTCTTAACACCAAATCTTCTTCTTTGAGGTTACGGGGTTGCACCCTTTTGTTGAAGGCTCGAGTCATTCTTTTCTGATAACATTGATTATGACACAGGGCCGTCAATCTCCTTTCATCAATCAGATTTAGCTGTTCGATGCATTTCTTTACCCAATCGACTTTGTCCAAATAAGTTTCTAATAGTACCCTGAGTGATGGGATCTCGACCTTTACTGGTAACATTGCTTCAGTGCCGTATACTAAAGAGTATGGTGTTGCCCCAATTGACGTTCTGATGGAAGTCCGATAGGCTATGAGTGCGAAGGGTAACATCTCATGCTAGTCCTTATATGTAATAGCCATTTTTTCAATGATTCTTTTGAGGTTTTTGTTTGCTGCTTCAACGGCTCCATTCATTTGGGGTCGATAAGGAGTAGAGTTCTTGTGAATGATTCGGAACTGCCAGCATAATTCTATGATAAGCTTGTTGTTGAGATTGGTGCCATTATCAATGATGATTGTTTCAGGAGTCCCGTACTGAGCCAAGATGTCTCTCTTGATGAACTTAACCATGTCCCCTTTAGTAATATTCGAGTAAGATGAAGCCTCTACCTATTTGCTGAAGTAGTCGATGGCGACTAATATGAAGCGATGTCTATTGGACACTTTTGGAGTGATAGGGCTAATGATATCTATGCTCCATATTGAAAAAGGCCATGGTGTTGAGAGGGCATGCAATTCTTAAGGCGGGGCATTTATCTTATTCGCATAAACTTAGCATAAATGACAATGCCTAACATGTTTGATGCAATCACTTTTCATTGTTGACTAATAATACCCTAGCCTCATGATTTTCTTTGCCAACATGTATCCATTCATGTGAGGGCTACATACTCCTTCATGTACCTCTTTTATTAACTTCTCAGCCTCTTCGTCAGCCACATACCTTAAGAGTGTACCGTCAAATAAGCGTCGGTATAAGGTAGACTCGCTTACTAAGAATTGAGTGGCTAATCTCCTAATCATCTTTCTATCTCTTTTCTCGGCCTCTTTAGGGTATGCGCTTTATTGTAAGAATGTCTTAATATCATGATACCACGGTTTTTGGTTGTTCATACCATCGATCGTTAGGTAGAACGTAGTCTTGTCTTCAATTTCAATAGCAAGGGGCTGAATCTTGACTCCATTAGATATCTGGATCATAGACGTTAGTGTAGCTAAGGCATCAGCGAATTGATTATGAGTCCTTGGTACGTGATTAAAAGCGACTTCTTTAAAACTTTTTGTTAATTCCATCAAATGCAGGTGATAAGGCACCAGCTTAGGATCTTTAGTTTTGTAATCTTCCCATGCTTAGCTAATAATGAGTGAAGAGTCCCCATATACTTCTAATTCTTGAATGTCTTTTTCTAGGGTCATCTTGAGTCCCATGATGCATGCTTCATACTTAGCAATATTATTAGTGTATAGGAAAATGTACCTTATGGCCACAAGATACTGAGTATACCTTTAGGGGATATCAGTATTGCTTTAATTCCACACCCAGATACGTTGGCTACACCATTGAAAAACATTTTCCATTTTGGTGGCTTGTCATCCTTTCCTTTATCAGAGTTTCCTTCGACCATTAAGATAACCTCATCAGGGAAATTGACTTGTACTTCTTAGGGAGTGCTATTAGAGGGATTTTCTGCTAATTGATCTGCCAAAGCTTGCCCTTTGACTGAATTGCGATTCACATATGTAATGTCGAACTTTGATAGGAGCACTTGCCATTTTGAAATTCTGCTAATTAGGGCCGGTTTGTCTGCCAAGTACTTTATGGGATCATATTAAGTCAGTAATTTAACCTGATAGTAGAGTGTGTATTATCTGAGCCGATGTATTATCCAAACCAAAGCACAATAGGTTTTTTCAATTTCTGAATATCTTTACTCCTTTTTAGTGAATTTTTTGCTCAAGTAGTATATAGCCCGTTCCTTTCCTTCCTCATCTTTCTGGCTAAGCATGCATGCACCCCATAGACTTTGGTAATATTGTCAAGTATAGAAATAAAGGCTTCTTAGGTTTTGGAGTTACCAAAATTAAAGGTTTCATGAGGTATTCTTTGATTGTTGTAAAGGCTTGCTCACACTCTTCGTCCCAATTGATCTTGGCATTCGTTTTTAACAACTTAAATAGAAGACGACACTTGTTTGTGAGTTGGGATATGAACCGAGCTATATAGTTTAAATGGCCCAACAAACCTCTGATTTCTTTGAGCGTACATGGTGGAGGTAAGTCAACTATTGCTTTAACTTTATCAGCGTCCACTTTAATGCTCCTTTGGCTGATTATGAAACCCAATAATTTCCCTGAAGTCGCTCTAAAAGTACACTTCTTTAGGTTAAGTTTCAGTTGGAATTTCCTCAACTTATCAAACAATCTCCTTAGATTTTCCACATGATTTTCTCCTTCTTTAGACTTAGCAATCATATCATTGACATATACTTCAACTTCTTTGTGCATCATGTCATGAAAGATTGCTACCATGGCCTTTTGGTAAGTTATCTTGGCATTTTTGAGTCCGAAAGGCATTACTTTGTAGCAAAACGTGCCCTAAGTCGTGATGAACATGGTCTTGGCTTTATCTTCTTCAGCCATTTGTGTCTGGTTATACCTGGAAAATCCATCCATGAAAGAGAAAATATGGTTTTCGGCTATGTTATCGACCAATACATCGATATGGGGCAAAGGAAAATTATCTTTAGGGGTTACTTGATTAAGGTCTCAAAAGTCCACACATACTCTGACTTTCCCATTCTTCTTCATAACTGGTACTATGTTGGCCACCCATTCAAGATAATCAGATACTTCAATGAAGCCGATTTCCAATAATTTTCTGACTTCTTCCTTGATTTTCAACAAGATATCTGGTCAGAACCTTCTCAACTTTTGTTTCTTAAGCTTAATATCCTCTTGTGTAGGTAAGTGATGGACCACGATTGATGGGTCTAATCCGGGCATGTCATCATAAGACCATACAAATACATCTTGGTATTCAGATAGTAATGTAGTCATCTTTATCTTTTGCTTTTCTTCCAAATTTCCCCTAATCTTCAACACCTTAGGGTTTTTGTTGGTCCTGACGTTAATTATCTCTGTTGGCTCATCAATGGAAATTCTACTCATTTTATGTTTTTCCTAGCTTTCTTGCAAGTCATTATAGTCATCAACATTACTCCCGACGACTAACCCAGTAAGGCCGAAAGTGATATTAATATTCTTATCACCTATTTGCGTGAGGTATCCATGACCTTTATTCAAGTTGTTAGATCTGGAAAGAAAAAAGAAAGTGTGCAAAAGGAAAAGTGTAAGTAAGGCAGGAGTAAAGAGAAAAGAAGTTGATTTTATTTTGGGAAACTCTCTTTTGAGTACAAGCACTTGGAGAATAAAGACAATTTATTACAAAATTCTATAAAATACGGAATCATGATTCATCCTTTACCCTAAGGAAGACTTATTATTATTCACAGGGATGGAGAACCAATTATTCAAGTGATGGGATTTGTTGAATACGCTGACCCCTTCATTTTTGCTGGAAGTGACTTCTTTAGTAGGCTTTGAGCTTTAGGTTTTGGTCCTGATGAAAGTTTCTGACAATGGTGGGAAGGCCATTGGAGCATGATACAACTTGTCACCCTTTCTACCCCTGGCTTGCATTCTTTGCACTTCTTCCATCGAGGTTGGAATGTATCCTAACCTATAGGTCCCAAACTGTCCTTCTTTGAATTTCAGCCTCTCTTCCTTTTGTTGATTGGTGATCATGCATACCTTATTAAACATTTGGAGTTAAAAGTCCTCTTATTCTTCTGTACCAATATAGGGTATGGTCATCTCTTTATAGATTTCATAATCTTAGTCACTCAGAATTGTGATGACCTGGCCATTGGAGATGAACTTAACTTTCTGGTGAAGAGTTGATGGTATAGCCCCTACTGAATGTATCCAAGGCCTTCCCAATAACAATTTGAAGGTCCTTAGAATGTCTAAAACTTGGAATAGGATGTTGAACGTCTGTAGGTCGATATCAACTGGTAAGTCAACCTCTTCTATTATCTCTCTCCTAGATCCATCAAAAGCTCTTACCGTTGTTGAACTAGGTTTAATAGCAGTTGTATTAATACCCAATAGATCCAGGGTGGCCAAAGGACAAACATTTAAAGATGACCCATTGTCAACGAGGACTCTTGTTGCGATGATGTTATTTATCCTTACTATTATGAACAGAGGCTTTGTGTGCTGGGTACCTTCTTCACCCAATTCCTTGGTAGAGAAGGAAATTTAATCTATGGTAAGGATGGAATTGGTGATAAAGCCAATCCTTTTAGTCAGGATTTCACGAAGGACCTTGACATCCCTTAGTGTTCTAAATAAGGCCTCTTGGTGTGGGTCTGATACCATCAATAGACTCATGAGGGATATTTGTGCTGGAGTCTTAGTGAGTTAGTCCATTATTTTATACTCACTAGACTTGATCATCTTGGTGAAGGTAGTTAATCCTTCTTCATGTTTAGCTTGTTTGGCGTTTGGTATTTCTAGTACGCCCTTCTTTTTCAGGTCTTCCTTTGGATCATAGATTTTACCGGAATGAGTGATCCCCCCTACAAGCGAGCTTAATTGCCCCTGGTTTATTGCCTGGTAATTGAGGGGGGTAGCTTTATAATTTTCAAGGGCCATAGGTATGTAGAATGTGTACCTTTTAGTTTGTGGGACCTTTTTCTTATAGAACCTATAAACCTTTGGTTCTTAGTTTTGACCGATCATGTTGATGGTAGATTCTGAGTGGTCAAATATCATATTGATGATAGGTCCATGGTTTGGCAGTGGGTTGTTGTTGATGTTTGGGATAAGAGCCTCTACAAAATCAAGTTGTACTGTACCTTCATCGATCAAATCTTGGATTTTGTTTTTCAACCTCTAGTACGAATCAATTGAATGGCCTACTTACCCTAGATGATATTAACATCTTGCATTGGGATCAAAGAACTTCATCCTGTACCTTTCACTAAGAGCCTCAGAATGGAGTAGATTTTCTCTTCTTAACTTCTCAAGCACCTGACTGAGTGGAACAGGTATTTTGGTGAATTGTCTCGGGGCTCTACTAGCCTGTAGTTGACTTCTTTACTATGGTTGAGCTGGTAAGGGATTCGTCCTAAAAGAAACTCGGGAGTTAGGTCTTGCATTTGAGTTAATCATGCTGACTGTAGCTTCTTTAGGCTTGCTGGTGGTAGGTTTAGCAAAGGGTGGTCTTCTATTTGCTGTTTTTTGCAGCTTGCCAGAGGAAATGGTACTCTTAATTCGACACCCCGCTGCCACTATTTCTGCAAAGCTAGAAGAGGCTTGTCTAGTTAGGTGAACGAAGTAGGGCCTCTCAAGAGTGTTAATGAAAGTTGCCATCAGCTCTTTTTCAATCACAGAGGTAAATACCCTTGCAGCTAGGGACCTCCACCTTTGAGCATATTTTTTAAAGGATTCATTGTGCCTTTTCCTTAGGGCAACCAAATCTATCATTGTTGGTGCTACTTCGATATTAAATCTATATTGCTCATAAAATGCTCTGGCCAGCTTATCCCATGTATTCACTTGATTTAAGTTCAATTAGGCATACCAGGTTAAGGCAGGGCCTGTTAGGTTGTCCTGAAAGCTCTGGATCATAAGTTGATTATACTATGCATACTTACTCATCTTACGTACATATAACCAGGTGTGTAACTTGGGGCGTCCAGTCCCATTGTATTTTTCAAAGTTAGGTACTTTGAATTTTTTTAGAAAGCTTCCATAGTCATAGGTAGAGAAGTCTATTATTCCAACGTACTCGAATCCATCATACCCCTCAAACATTTTCATTTTTTCAATAATCTATTGAGTTAACCACTCCTCGAGCTCCTTCAATCTGTCCTGGTTAGCTTTAGGCTTCGGGTTAATCGGGAATGAGTAAGTATTCGACTCAAATGCTGGGTTGGCCTTTGGAAATACCCCTTCAGTTTCAAAGGATTCAAAGCCCTAATTGCCTTTAGGGTAAGCTTCTTCTATTTCAAAGGGTGGACCTCAGTATTCTTTCTATATTAGGCTTTGGAGTGCTCTTCATTTGATGGGGCTGTAGACCTAAGCAGAGAGATGCTGTTGGTAAGAAAGCTCAATTGATCTGCCATCTTTCCCATTGTTCGTTCCAACGATTGGAATCTCAACTTCATGGAGTCAATAACCTCAGGGTTGCTGTTGCCATTATTGTTGTTGTTTCCTTGGTTGGCCATTTTGGTTTGGGAACGAGTTTTGATAGGGTTTCTCTGGAAAGTTTGACGTTTAGGAGCTATCTTAATAACCTAGTAAAAACCACTTCTCAACAAGTTAGTATACGGATATTTTGAAAAAGAATGCAAATGAATGAAATGCAAGTGAATCACATGGATGAAAAGGAGAGGATTGACAAATGATTAACAGAATGGTAAGTTATTTATTATTTTTGGATTCCTGGAGTTTTATTACATGAAAGAAAGTAAAAAGTACAAATTCATCTATACTAATTTTCTTTTTTTTCTGTGGGCTAGATGACATTTTCTTCTTCTTTTGGTCATGCTTAGTCGCTTCTTCAAACTCTTGAATTTTCTTCTAAGCCATCTTCAGTTGGTGTTCTAAGGTGTATGACCTTTGTCTAGATTCTCGGCATAGGTTCGCCCATTTGTCTTTCTCATCATGGAGGATCTCCATACGTGCTTTCATTTGGTCCATATAGGTCACCATTTCAGAGTTAGGGCATATAGGGGAGGCTTGAAGGACTTCTGGTGCTCGATATCACATTGCGCCTACCTTGTGAAGTTGATTGTATAAATACTCTTTGGTAACTCGATGTTTATCTAGTTCTCTTATGAACTCACTCAGATCGATGTTTAAGCTTACAGTTTGGGTGTCCTACCAAGCTTTGATCTTGTGAAGTTTAGATGCCTTTTCTATGGAGTGAGGCTCTTCGACATTAAGAGTGAATGGTTCGAACGAAGGTTTGTGAACTATGTCCTGGATCCCTCTAAACTGTCTTACCATGTTGCTTGGGTAATAGCCTATACACCAACTCATTCCGATTAGTGGCACAGCATGGTAATTCTTGCAAATCAGTATGACCCTAGTGTAATTGCTCTACCTGGCAGTCCACAGTATGTCTTCTACTCGGAAATCTCGTAGAACCTCTATCCAGAGAATGGTAAGGATATCTTCTGGTAATTTGATCTCATTGACAAAAGAATCAATAAGGTCAATCTTATTCGCAAATGCTCCCCTTATTAAATTCAACCCAAAGCATTTGATGTAACTGACGAATCATACCATTAATAGTTCTATACTTGACTTGAGATCTCCGCCACCCCTTTTCTTAAGGAAATTAAGATTCCTTATTTGCTCAGTAAGTAGGGCAAGAATGTAAGACTTACCTTCCTAGAATTAAGCCACTAACTCTGTTACCCTAAAGTGTATAAGAAGAGACCCACTTGGAAACAAGATAGTGGCGAACACAGCTAGCACATAGGCCTTGATTCAGTTTTCTGTCCAATTCCCAAGAAACAGTGCTTGTTTGTTGGAGCTGGGCTCATTTTGGAACCAATGGACTAAATCCCATATCTTGATGGCGTATTTGTTGCAGTTGTCTAAGGCCTCATTTATCTCAGTCTTACAGATCCCTAAGAATTTTGAGAAGATATATGTTGGGTTGAAGTTAAGTTCCGAGAAGTATATTTCAACTGAAGGAGGAGCTTCGAGTAGTTTGGTGTACTCCTCTAGAGTTGGGCCGATTAGATATGGTCCAAATTGAAAAGCCACTTCTTTGAGCTCCCAGAAATAGACTAAGGCCCTTACTAGCGTAATGTTAACCTTCACTTTGGCTAGTAAGAGTATGGGTCTAATTTTATTGGTAATGAACTGTTGCTCTCTTGGGTTAAAGGTTTGAAACCATTGGCTGAGTATGGGCTTTGGGTTTATAGGTTTGTGGACATCAATCTCTTTAGCGAGAACCCTAGCGTTGCATGAGTTGGCCATTTCTGAAACATTACAAAGAAAGCATAAATTATAAGGGAAAGACTAATTACAAGAAGAGAAAATATACAAGACCTCCTATGTGCATCAATTCTAGGAAGAATACGTAGAAAGACTCTGGATCTAAATTTTTTTTTCTTTTTTATGTAACATTGCCGCTTTGTTAATTATTCATTGACCCCATGAAATGTAATGCAAGAAAGGTAGGTTCTAACGATCCTTAAACTTTGCCACCTCATATGTTTACGAAGAAATGGTTCCTTGGTCACATCGAAGTTTAAGTGGGATAGTCTAATCGGCCCCGAACGATGGTTGCCCTACTACGCCCGAGACTTTACACAATGGCTCCCCATCCTAAGGTCCTTTGACAGCCCGAGTTTAACTATATCTATCATACATTCATGATACAACAAAATAAATCACTCCCTACAAAAATACATAAAACTAAACCTACAAATGATATTAGCATAATTTATAATAGAAAACGAGTAAATAAATTGCATTTAAGGTGATTTTAGAGATTAATTTTAATTTTGAAAAATCAAATGGCTAACCTTCTTGACGTCCTCAGTGAAGTTGTCAAGCTGTCAAGCCTGGTTTTTCATCCTCCCGGTTATAAAATTAGGTCTTCTCTAAGTCGACTAGTATTAAACCCTTACTCGTTAAATATTAGCCCTCGACTAGGGTTTAAAGAAAACCATTTTTTTAATTTTAAAAGATTTGGAATCATCACCCGACCAGAGTCTGGAAAAAGGATTAAGTTATAACTAACTGGGTGGAATTGGTTATAACTTAGCTACCGGTCTATTGATTTAAAAAACCAAGTTATAAGACTGCTTTTTGAAAACCAGAGAATTTGGATCCGGGGCTTAGGACTTCTAAAGCCTTACGGGTACCATTGATTTTCTAAAATTAATTTTTTTTAAAAAATCACTTTTTTATTTTATAAAATGAAACTCAATTTAACTATTCTAATTGGACAAATGAAATAATCTATAAAAAAAAATGGAAAATTAGGTTTTCTTTATTTTTATCATCGCTTCATAAGTGCCTACGTACCTGCTATTCGAAATCAGATGTACGTAGTTTTTTTTATAAAAAATTTAGTAGATTAAATTGATTTTAATTTTGAAAACATGTCAAATTTACATTTTTTAATTCGATTTATCTAAATAAATTAAAAAAAATGAAAGTTCTAAATTGGAATTTTATTTTTTTGAAAAATCTAAAAGGGTCTTAATTTGAAAACGGGTGATTTATTTTTTATCTTTTTTTAGAAACTAAATTTTTCTGAGTGATTAAACAAATACTTATTCTTATTTTATTTTTTTTTGTTTATTTATCACTAGTTTATTTATTACCTATTATATTTTATTTATTTTTATTAGAGTAATAAAAAAATATAAAAAATTTACTTCTTCCTTTTCTTCCTCTTCTTTTCTTCTTTTTTTTTTATTTTTCTTCTTTTTCTTCTTTCCCCTTTTTTTTTTATTGTATTACATTTGATTACATATCACAAAAAATAAATAATTAAATAAGCAAAATTGAACTAACAAAATAAAAATAAAAAAGGGGCCAGACCGAATGTTGGATAGGACGCGGGTCGGTCTGAGCCGGAGTGAATCTCGAATTCGGGTTGGATCGGGTCTGGTTATGGATTTGGGTCGAGTCGCATGGATCACCAATAGCAGCAACAGCAAAGCTTGATTCGACTTGTTTCATCCACCAAAATGAGCAGGTGACGATCTTTTTATGAGTATTGGATTGGGAATAGAGGGAGTAGGTTCAGTGCCTTGGTGTTTCAGAGCTATTTAGGTGGTTTTGGAAGTTGGTCGTGGGCGAAGGTAGTGGTTCAGCTGTGTGGGGGATGCTGGGTGTGATTGGTCGGTTGGGGTAGGTTTTTCGGAGTGTAGGGAGTTTGATTGTAGGTTTAGTTTTGATCGAAGGTGGATGAGGATGGTGGTTTGAGGAGAGAGAGAGGCGACGATTAAGGTTCGGTGGTGGTTACTTGGTAGTGCGACTAGGAGTCACAGTGAAGGTTGAGAGTGGTCACGTTCGGGAGCTGATGGAGTGGGGGTCACAGCTATGGTGGTGGTTGGTGTTAGAGCTTACTAGAGAGAGAAACCTGAGAAGAGAGAGATTGGTAGAGAGAGGAAGTGATTGGAAATGGATAGAGAGTGTGTGGGAGTTGATTTTGTTGGTTGTTTGGGTTCATTGACGTCGCTAAGCCCCTATTTATACTTGAATTTCAACCAGTAACAAAGGAAAGCTTGAATCAAAGTTAATGGGAATGGCTGGATTTTTAGTTTTTTTCTAATCTTTGAAGCTCGATTTGAATGTGTAAATGCATGAATCTGGACGTGTTCTTAATCACTATTAACACTAAGCCATGTCTAGTTTGCAATTTTACCATTGATTTAGCAAAATTACAATAAGAAAGGGCCCAAAAATTGTGCTAAAGTAGGCGGTCCGAAGAGGAAAGTGCTGGAAATTTGGAGAAAATGAAGGAAGGAGAGGGAAAGAGAAGGGAAAGAAAGGAAAACGAAGGGAAAAGGAAAGAAGTGGAGGGAAAAGTAGGCTGATGTGGTACCATGTCAACCGTGCTAACCAAACCCAACATACTACGTGGATGCCACGTCAGCAAGGCCGTTAAGTACGAGGATGCCACGTGTCAAGACACGTAATACAATTAGATCCTAACATGTGGCAGTTCTTGATATGATTGAACAAATAAGAAAAAGCCTCCCTACTTTTACTAAGTTTCGAACCTAAGACCTCATACTCATTGCTAGTGCTATGCCTATATACTTAACCGTCAGGCTGTTGGCTTGTACCATATCTATATGTGTAATTAAATTGCACATATGGACTCCGTCAGCTTGGGCTAGATTTAAATCTAAGCCCAAGTTCAATAGTCTAACTTCTAAACCTAAATTAAAATTAAAAATCTACTTTAACAAAATATTATTTTCTAAAATCTTTTATTTTTTCAAACTTTTTGTGACTTTTAAAAAAAAATTTATGTACTTTTCCAATTTTTTGTATTTTTCTTAATTTCTTCATTTTTTGGGGCTTTCTTTAATTTTCTATTTTTTTGAACTTTTCTTAATTTAAGACCTTAAACATAATTTGAAAAAATAAAAAGGAGAGTAAAAATTAGGTGTCTATAATTATATGTATTCGAATATGGTCCTTGATTGTCACGTTGAAAATTGTTGGCAAAATTCACTTATTCTCCACTAGTTGGAGTTGAGTGATTTCCAGTTAAGCACTCAAGAGTCGAATGTAGTCCTGAACATAACTCACAAAAAACAATAGAGTTAGCATTAAAAGACTGTGCTGAGGTGAGTTTACTTACCTGAGTAGTGAGAGTTGCAATCTGGGCCGTTAATTGAGATACAGTGCTATTGTCACTGGCTACTACCACTCTTAACTTGCTTCTCTCGTTTTTCCAGTTATGTGCATTGGAGGCCATCTCTTTTATCAATGCACTTACTTTATTATATGTCTTACCCATCAGAGTACCTCCAGCTACAGCATCAACTAAGGACCTTAATGTCTCGTTTAGACTGAGATAGAAGATCTCAATCAAGGGATTATCTGGCAAGCCATGATGTGGGCATTTTTTTATTGCCTCCTTGAATCTCTCCCATGCTTCATAAAGTGACTCGCCACTAAACTTGGTAAAGTTAGTGATGTCGTTTCTTAGTTTTGTGATCCTAACTAGTGGAAAAAATCTCCTTAAGAACTTCAATGAAAGATTAGCTCGAGTGGTGGTAAACTCTTGTGGTAGTGAATGAAACTAGGCTCTAGCTTTATCCCTTAATGAAAAGGGAAAGAGATGTAATCTAATAACCTCGTCTATTATATTGTTTATCTTCACTGTATTGTAGTATTAAAGGAATCTTGCAATATGCTCATCAAGATTTATTGAGATATCCTCTAAATTGATTCGTCTGAACCATCTAAATAAGGGACGACTTCAACTCAAAGTTGTTAGCTTGAATAGTTGGTCTCCTTATAGCCGAACCCATCATCGTAGGTATTGTATAATCTTGTAGTGTTCGCAAAACTCCTTGTATCTGATTATTATCCTTGTTACCTGCAATCTCTTCTATCCTTCTTCTGTTCTCTCACCTTAATTGATGTAAAGTGCACTCTATTTCTAAATCTAGTGGTAGAATTTTAGCACTTCTGCTCTCGCGCATAAAACACCTGCAAAAAGAACAAAAATAACACACGTCATCAAGTGTGCCTATATTATCAACAGAACTAAAAGGTTTAATATTTCCAGTCCTCGGCAACAACACCAAAAACTCAATTCGCTTAATATATATGTATATATATATAATTAAATTGTGAATACTCCAGCAAATATACTGGGTCGAAATCAAGTAATATAGAAAAAGTAAGATTGTTGATCCCTCGAAAACTAAGAAATTACAAATTTTATGCAAGTTCTTATCAATATTTAAGCAATCAAAATTAAATTAATTAATCTAATAATTACTCTAAAACTATTGAAAAGAAAATAACTATGAAATATCTAAAACTAAACAATCAATTGAGAATTGTTAGAAAATATAATCCACCCTAGATTACGCAAATCAAATTATTATCATATTATATAAATTAATAGTTATATCGTCATTCAAGTGAAATTATTATACCTTAAAACTTAAGGATTTAAACCCTTAATTAATTAGTCAGTTTCCACATCTTCTAATTAACAGTGGACTCTAAATTACAATCATATATCTTTTGATACTATGATTGTCTAATATCCTAAATCAATTATCTCTAATGTTTTAGTGAATAATTAATCGCCGAACATCGCATTAATCCCTAAATAATTTCTAATCAATTCAATTAACTTTGCTTCCACATTAATAAATCAAATTAACAAGAATTTCTAACAAACCCTATATCAACTCCCGTATCATTAGGGTTTTTAACAATTATAATTGAAATCATAAAAATTGTAATCATGAATCATCCATATATCTCTTAATCCTATAACACGAACACAATCATCGTCTTAGCTATCTAGGATTTCATCAATTCTCAAAAATAAATTTAGCCAGCCATGAATTTGGAAACAAAAACACAAATACTAGTTGAAAATGAAAGGAAATTCATAATTAAAAGCATAAGTAATTCACAGAATTGCATAAAAATAATTAAAATAGATATCACCAATTATAAATTGAAAAAGATAATCTTCAATTGCAACTTTAACTTGGTCTTTACAGCAAAAGCAAATTCTCTTAATGATCTAAGCGATTCTCTCGAAAAATTCTTTAAGAACTATCTAAAGACTATTCTACGCCTTTCTAAATCTAAGGAAAGTGTGTCTAAAGTCTTTCGAATGATGAAATATAAGCTATTTATATGAAAAATTATGATTGGCTTACGTGAAGGTTTTCTTTTCATGAAGGCTGGCAGCATAGACTTCAAAGCCGCTAGTGTAAGCTGTAAGCCGTAAGCCGTAAGCCGTAAGCCGTAAGCCGACTATTAGGCTAGCTGCCTTTAACTCCAATTTGCACATTCTTTGCGTAAAACTCTTGTAAATTGTCCGTAATTCTACTCTTGAATACTCTAATTCCTATAATGTCCAAATGAAAATAATTAAGTACAATTTCTTAATTATTTTTATAAAATCAATAATAATTCTATTTTAATTTGTACTTTAAAATATAAAAAATATGCCTTTATCAGTATACTTAATTCCATCTAATTTTTCTAGTGAACCATTTAAAAGAGTTTATGAAGATTAGATAGTTTGACACCACCTGATCTTGAAAGTTTGCTCACAAAATATAGATTTACATGTGGGACTAGCTATTCATCTCTATGGAAGCTCATAAATGCATGCTTGATTTGTCATCTAGATTTGTAATTATATAACACATTTTGGCAATTTTTTTTTTTTGGTTAATGTAGTTAAATTAAATTAATGAAACTTAAAGTTGGACAAAATTTTGAAGAGGTTGCATGGTTCCTTTGTGGGCTATTTCATTACCCTTCATTGGAGGTGAAGGTATTGCTAACGGTTCAAATATTAATCCCGATGGTCGAATTGAATAGATTGAGTTCACATACTTATTAACCAAATTGTGCTATACTGTAGCAACATTAAAAATGAAAATGTTGGGCGGAGTTTGAATACAACCTTGAGGAGGACGTAAGTGGGTCAGCCTGTTAAGAAGTCTTTTTTAATATAATGTTGGGTTTATTCTCGTGTTGTTTTCTATTTCTTTCGTTAGGTTACCAACTGCATGCAGTGATTGAGGAGGACGTTGGAAAAGAAAAGTATTAGAATACAAACAGCTGAAATAGAATCAGGAACAGCCTATGAAACTGGATTTTTGGGTATATATTACTGCTACAGTATTAGTAACAGTATAGAATATTTTCGTTCTGTCTGTATCTGACCAATTCCAATTCTTCTCATTAAAACAGGAAACGTAATTGATTTGGATTCCCTTTTGTTTTTTGTCATGTTTGAAGCTAGACCTTTCCACAGACTGGAATTATATCATATAGAGCAGATGAGAATCAACAGAGTGTCAACTCAAACTCCTCTCATCAAAATCATTTAATTTATCAAGCAAATTAATCTTCTCAAGCAAAGAAGGCTTGGCAGAGTAAAACAGCCTCATTGGTTTGAGGATTGAAATTTCCTGGTATTTCCTTGTCTTGTGTTGTGTCCCAAGAAAATATAAAGCTCCTTCTTAGCACACCTCACCCTCCTCCCTTAATTTATCTTTCTTACTCCAAACCTATGAAAATTTTTCTGTCTTTCAAGCTTTGGTGTTAAGTAGCAACCTCTAGGATTTTGTGAAGCACATGATCTAATCTAATGGATTACTCCAAGTCCATCATATTTTCGTCCATAATATTATCACTCATCTTCATTGCACCATCCATTGGCCAGCAGAGTGCGAGGGTAACGGTGGATGTAGGGGTGATCCTTGACATGGATTCATATGTTGGAAAGATGAGCATGACCAGCTTGAACATGGCACTAGATGACTTATACACAACCCACCAGAATTACACTACAAGATTAGTCCTCCAAGCCAGAGATTCCAACGGTGATCCTGTGGAAGCGGCATCTGCAGGTATGTTGTCTTGTCACAACAGGTCCTTGGACGAAACTGTTTTTTCTAGCCATAATGATACGAATTCTGCATGGTAATGCATTGGCTGGACAATATTCTCAGCTGTGGATGTAAATGATATATTATTGAGCTTGAGCTCAACTCAGATCAAGCTTTTTAAGTTTATATATTTCTTCTAAATTAAAAAAATTAATTCTTAAATTTTAACTCGAACACGATTAGATTTATAAGCTTATCAAGCTAGAATTTACTATAATCAAACTAGACCTGAGTGAACATTGAACCAAACTCAAGTAATTTAATAGACTTAATCCGTTAAGCACAACCTGTTAGATCTAACTTAGGGTGCTAGCTAGAGCATAATTGATTTTTAATCCTCAATCTTTCTTAAACTCCAAATTGACATTGAATTTGAAATTACTGGTTCAGCAGTGCAGCTATAGAATTTTGTAGAAGAATTACAAATTGCTTTCCAAATGTAAAGCCACGGAAAACGTATAACATTACAATTTTTAAGCGTACCTAATTAGCCTTTTTCTGGAAATAATGTTATACTAGATAGCGTGAAGTTACAATTTTTTCAATAGATGTCATTAATTAAGCTAGGATCTAATTTAGGGCGCAAGGCAGACATAATTGACCTTTCATGCTGAATTTTTGTTGAAATCTAAATTAAATTTATGGTGAGTTATATATGACTATGTTTCCCTTTTGCAGCTATAGAACTGATAAAGAATTATCAAACGAAGGCAATACTAGGGCCACAACTATCAGTGGAGGCTGAATTTATAGCAAAAATAGGGAACCAGTCTCGGGTTCCCATTGTCTCCTTCAGCGCAACAGGCACTTTAGTTTCACATCTCAACACTCCGTACTTCATTCGGATGGCCTTGGATGACACCTTTCAGCTGCAAGTGGTAGCAGCCATTGTTCGTTCGTTTGGCTGGAGCGAAATTGTTCCTATCTGTGAAGGTACTGACTATGGAAGTGGAATCCTATCATACTTCTCGGATGAACTGCAAGATACCAGCGTGAAGATACCATACCGTTGTGCCATCTCTCCTTCAGCTACAGATGACCAGATCCTTAAGGAACTCTACAAGTTGATGACCATGCAAACACGAGTGTTTATAGTACATATGCTCCCATCTCTTGCATCCCGCCTTTTCCTGAAAGCAAAGGAAGCTGGAATGATGTCCAAGGGATATGCCTGGATCGTAACAGGAGGGATCACGAGCCTTATCGATTCAGTGGACTCCACAGTCATCGATTCGATGCAAGGAGTTATAGGTGTGAAGCCCTGCATTGCCGCATCCATGGAGCTGGACCGATTCACAGTTAGATGGAGGCGACAATTCCACCAGGACTATCCGGAAATCAATCGCATGCAACTCAATGCGTTTGGTCTGTGGGCATATGATAGCATCTCGGTTTTGGCCATGGCTGTAGAAAATGCCAGGATTATGGACTCACGGTTCATGAAACCAGCGGAAAAGGATAATCTTACTGACTTGGCAGCTATTGGAATTTCAGAATCGGGACCAAGACTACTTCAATCAATCTTGAGAACTAAACTAAAAGGGTTGAGTGGTGATATCAATCTCATAAATGGCCAGTTGCCTTTGTACCCCTTTGTGATAGTGAACCTAGTCGGAAACGAATCAAGAGCAATAGGATTCTGGACGGAGAAGGGCATTTCAAAGCAATTTCCAGCCGGTGATCTCGAAGCAAAAGGTTCTCTCAGTTCAGTCACATGGCCAGGCAATACGACTATGAGACCAAAAGGTTGGGAAATTCCAGTAAATGGGAAGAAGTTAAGGGTTGGAGTTCCTGTAAAAGGAAGGTTCCATCAGTTCATACATGTGGAGATTGATCCGCGCACAAAGGAGGTAACTGTCAGTGGTTACTGCAAAGAAGTGTTTGAAGCAGCACTGAGATTGTTGCCATATGCTGTCCCTTTTGAGTATGTCCCCATCCCCATTGAAGCAGCAGATGGCAGTGTTGAAAGTGCAGCAAATTATGATGAACTTGTTTACAAGGTCTACACTAAGGTAATAATGAATTCTCATCAAATAATTCCATCTTTATGTCTGCACCAGCATCATAATGTTTGGAATAAGTCAACAACAGGCCACGAATGTCTATGTTAACACATACCCACATAAATCAACATATTGTTTTATTCTCCAAATATATTTTATGTTTGATACATGTTTTAGTATATGCTTCAAATGAAATAGGTAATACTGTTACAATGTCATTAAACTTTAAACACAAAAGAAATGTGCTTTCACTTGAAAAAACTGTTTTATATCGACATTACCTATTAGTGCACCAACAAAACGCTTATGATAATATTAATGAACGTGGCCCAGAACGTTCATGGCCTCTGATGTATTTATTCCGAGAGTATTCTAATTCAATAATCTAAGGATAGGATTGCTGTTAAATTGTTGAGGTTTCAATTACCTGCCAAATGAATGTTTCCCCAAGTACACAACCATTGCTCCATCATAATATGCTCAGTAATATATTCATTTATATATGCAGAAGCTCGATGCTGCGGTAGGTGACATAACCATTAGGGCAAACAGATCTAAATATGTAGATTTCACGCTTCCACTCAATGAATCTGGGGTATCAATGATTGTTCCAGTCAAGGATGACAAAGATCAAAGAGCATGGATATTTTTAAAACCGCTGACAGTGAACCTTTGGTTGACCATTGGGGGATTTTTCATTTACACTGGCATTGTTATTTGGGTTCTGGAGCACAGGGTAAACAAAGAATTCAGAGGACCTCCACACCAGCAAGTCGGAACAATGTTTTGGTTCTCATTTTCAACTTTGGTTTTTGCTCATAGTAAATTCTCTAATCACCCATTGACAATTTAATTAGTGTTAATCTTATGTTAAATGATGATTGTAAGACCATACCAAATCTAACAGGTTTAAGCTATTAGGCTTAGTGATAATCTTTCTTTCCAGTAGAAGATATAAAACAAGGTTAGTGTGTAAGTTGATCAACTTGCATATGTGAAGAATTTACTTACAAGAAAATGCATGGGCAGAATGCCAAATATCTTGACAATTGCTACCAACAAAATTTCTTGCAGGGGAGAGGATAAGCAGCAACTTGTCAAGATTCGTGCTGATAGTGTGGTTTTTTGTTGTCCTCGTGCTAACACAGAGCTACACTGCAAACCTAAAATCCATGTTAACAGTACAACAATTGGAACCTGCCATCTCAGACATAAATGATCTAATAAAGAATGGAGATTATATTGGATATCAGGAAGGTTCTTTTATTCTCGAACTCCTGAAGACGTTGAAGGTTGATGAATCCAAGCTCAGAATTGTGACAAATGTAGACGACTATAACGATGCACTACAAAAAGGCTCAAAAAATGGAGGTGTATCAGCTATTGTGGATGAACTACCTTATCTCAGGCTTGTTCTGGCTAAGTACTGCTCAAAATATAAGATGATTGGTCCTACCTTTAAAGATGTAGGTTTCGGATTTGTAAGTCTGCTTCAAGCCATCTTTACTGTCATTCAACACTAATTTACTCAAGTACAAGAATCGTTTTAAGATATAGGCAGGGATTCTAACTCAAGACTTCTTCCTCCAATACCATGTTCATTTTAAGCTCAACAACGAAGTTGAAACTTCAGAATTGTTAGATCTAGTGTTGTTTCATATCTACCGTTTAACATATGAAATGTCTGATGATTTCTTGTTCTTGCTAATCAGGCATTTCCAAAGGGCTCTCCACTTGTACCCGAACTTTCTAGAGCACTCTTGAATGTAACCGAATCAGCTTGGATGTCTCTTATTACCGGTGCATACTTTGGGAATCAAGCCAATTGTTCCGAGCAAGATAATAGCACTGCAGTTACCTCGGACAGCCTCAGTGTGGAAAGCTTCAAGGGTCTTTTCCTCATGACAGGTCTTGCTTCAACCTCTGCACTTGTCATATTTTTCTGCAATTTCTTTTTCCAGAACAAAGACCTCTTGACATCCGAAGAACCTATGAAGCAAAAGATAGCGGAAATGGCAAAGACGTTTGATGAGAAGAAGGACTCAAATGAATCAAAGAAGAAGCAGGTGAATAGAACAGAGAAAGAGGCTCAGCTGTCTGCTTTCCATGATGTTCCTCAAGGTTTCATAATCGGTACTACTCTGAGCCCTGGTGCAATCAGCCTTTCAAACCAGGAAGAAGGAATGTCTTACCATGATGAAGGCTTATCTACTTCTACTCCTGGAACTCCTTATCATGACTTTGCTACTGTAGAATTAGAAACTACTCCGGACAGACATTGACTTGATCACTAGATTTTATGATCATCTAATTCTTTCTTGTATGATTAAAATGTACAGATAAATCAATTAGTGTTCGTTGTTTGTATTAGCACGGTAATTGATCGAAAAATGATGGAAATAATATTTTCCACAAATAATCGGTTGCTTCTTCTATAGCATCATTGTGTTCGATTTAGTTGAATGACCGTGAAATATCACTCTTCTATTAGGATCTCACTATTTCGATAATATGAGCAAATAAAAGAGATTGAAATCGTCTTTTGTTCAACTCAAAGACAAATTCTTATAGAAGATTTTTGAAGAAACCTTTATGATTTGTCATTAATAAACTCAATGGACACATTGCTATTACAGAATGCTAATTATATTATATCTTATAACCACTAATTTCTTAACTAATCCTACTAGTTTGTAACTATTTACTAATGGCCGAACAAATCTTACTAAATTCATAGTACTATTAACTAATTTCATAAAATATTCAAACTAAATTATAACGATTGTCCCACCCTTGACACAGACCTGTTCCTCAAGGTTTGGGATACTTATGAAAGGAAAACAAAGACAGTCTTAAGCATTCCATCTAATAGAAGTAGAATCCAATCGGCACGATTAAGCGCATAGAAATGTCATCTAGAAATTGGATTCTGCAAATAAGAACTTCAAGGGCTGGATAAAAACCATTTCACAAAACCAACATAGAATTGTAAAATTATTGAGACTATGTTTACGTTCTTTATCTTAACAGTTGCCTGAGATTGCATTGGTATTGTGATAGTGTTATTGACTTTCTTGATGCCGGTGAATGTCACAGCCGTAACTTGCGATTGATTGATTCCTGACGACTTTCTTGAAGACGATCTCTACAACATCATGTTTCATGTTTGTTTCTTTCTTTGACATTCATTGATTTTGCATTTCCATGTTAATATTTTCTTGAACAATTTTCACATCAAGGTTTTGCACAATGTGCTTCACTTCATCCGTGTCATATTCCATATATTTGAAGGAGTCCTTTTTAATTTATTAAATCTATCATGACCAAAACCATACTTATTTAATAGAGATATCTCCCCTCAAGCGACTACCTTCAAACCAACGTCTTCACCCTTATTGCGATCTTCTCTTTTGTCACATAATTCAACTAAAAATGAAGAATGAATTGTTTCAATCATCTCTTTTGAAAGGGTTAGTATGTGGTTGGATAATCCTAATTGTGTAAAATGTAGGCCGAAAAAGCATAAATTTTATTACTAATGGAACTAAAATAAATACACATGTAGCGGCCTAAAAGGATAAATACAAATCTTGTAGCTAAACAGAAAAACAACCTGAACGTTACCAGAATCCCATGACTTAATCCTTATGTACTACCAAGATAGTTCGTCTTCAAATTTGTAAGTAGCCTTTACAACCAAATGATTGCACATATTCCTTGTATGATGGTTCGATATTAAGCTTCTACACTACTTCTAGCCACAAGAGGTTGTTTCTTGCTTCTCCATGTCACTAAGTTACCTCATACCTTAGTACAATACTCGGTTTTAGACCTGGAGTCAAGCCAATCACCACCCCAGTCTAAATCCACATAAATAATCAAATCTCGATAATCACTTTTCTTAATAAACACTCCTTTCCCCGAAGTTCCCTTAAGATATCTAAGTATGTGATTTATAGCTTCTTCATGATGCTCAATTGGTAGGTGTGTAAACTAACTAACCATACTTATAGCAAATGTCAAATCTGGTCTTGACAAAGAGAGATAAATCAATCGTCCAACAAGCCTTTGATATCTTTCTTTATTAACTGAAGCATCATTTTCTTGTGATCGGTTCTCCTAATTTTGCGGCAATGGATTATCTTTCAGTTTATAATTAAGTTTTCACGTTTCTTTTAGGAAGTCTAGGATGTATTTCCTTTGACTAATAAAAATTCTTTTCTTTGTTCAAGCTACTTCCATACTTAAGAAGTAGCTTAGGTCTCCTAACTCTTTAGTTTGGAACTTTTTCTCTGATCCTCTTCTTTAAGTCTACAATTTCAATAGCATCATCATCCATGAAAATTATATCATCCATGTGTACAATTAAGATAGATTTCTTCCCATCAGTACCAAATTTCACAAAAAGAGTGTGTTTAGCTTGACTCTAGTGATATCCAAATCCCAATAATGTTGCACTGAACTTTCTAAACCAAGCTCTAGGTGATTGTTTCAACCCATATAAAGATTTGTTTAGTTTACAAACTTTTCCTTTAGCCTCTTCAAATTCAAAACTAGGTAGAAGCCTCATATATATCTCTTCTTTTAAGTCCCCCTTCGGGAATACATTTTTAACATCTAATTGATGGAGAGGCCAATCAAGATTAGTAGCTAAGGATAATATAACTCTAATAAAGTTTAACTTTACTATTGGTGCAAAAGTTTCCTCATAATCTAATTCGTAAGTTTGAGTATAACCTTATGCCACCAAGCGAGCTTTGTACCTCTCTACGCTTCCATTAGATCTATGTTTAATACTAAATACCCATTTGGTCCCTACTACTCTCTTGCCCCTTGCAAGTCACAAACTTCCCAAGTATTATTATTATTATTATTTGCAAAGCTTGCATTTCTTCCATAAAAGCATCCTTCCATTTCTGGTGTGATAGAGCTTCACAAATATTCATAGGTAATCCAATTCTGGTGTGATAAAGCTTTACAAATATTCGTAGGTAATCTCTCCTCATCAATGCATGTTAGAAAAGCCTTAAAATTAGGAGATATATTAGCATAAGATAAATGATCAGACATCAAATACCTAGGACAATTTCTCTTCCCTTTTCCTAGAGTTATAGGAATGTCCAACTCGTGGTTTACATGCTGGATGTCAATTACATTTTGATCAAGTTAAGAAGGAGTAGTATCATGTATTTCTTATGGCTTACTATCATTAGATTGCATTAGATCACTATTAGCTTGTAACCAACCACTATTGGCCTCTATATTCAACTTAAACCTCTTTCCTAGGTTAGATGATTGCACATTTTGATGATGTTTGGACCTCCTGGAGTAGACACGAAATTCAGGTTAAGTTCTATTATCTTTTTGAGGCTCATTGTCATAAGTTTCATGAATGACTTCTAGTTTATGATAGTCAACAAATTTGACTCCACTTAAACTAGGGGCTACATGATACCAATTAGGAACTAAAGGTAGACATACTTTTTTCTCAAGATCCACACTTTGTTGCTTACTCAAAGGACTGTAATAAGGCTTTGTTCAAAGTACCACATTAGTAGTGACCAAAACCTTTTTTTTATGTTAGATGATAGCATTTTACCTCTTTTGAAATGGAGAGTACCCAATAAAAACACATTTAAGGGCTTTTCCCTCTAGTTTTTATCTATTAAGAGAATAATTAGAAACATATATAGTGCATCTAAAGATTTTTGGTGGTAAAGAATTGAACACCCTATCCTTTTCTTTCATTTTTGGAAACTTCATACTATCTTCAGCACAAGTCCAGTTAGTATTATAAAATAGATCAAGTTCTTTACATAATTCCATAAGAATATTATAATACTCTATAACCGTCATATTACCTTGAGTTATCAATCACAATTTTGATTGAAGCTCCAAGCATTAGGATGTGTTTTCACGTTGCTATACATTTCTTATACCATGTCCTAAATTTCTTTAGTTGTGTTACAGAATAAATAAAGCCTCCTAATCTTAGGCTCCATTGAATTTACAAGCCATGCCATTACCATGGCACTTTTTGCTTCCCACATACTATACTCCGAAGGTGTTGTGATTTGGTACTTGCCTTGCTCCTATTAGGTATCAGAACTTCCCTCTACCATGGATAACTAGCTGGACAGATTGGTGCCATTCATGAAGGTTACCATTCAACTGGTGTTAGGTAATTTGGAGAGAGTTTTCACCTATTGATATGGTTGGTTTTGGCAAATTAGGGCTCACATTTGTGCGACCAGTTTGTTCGCCTTTATGATAGGAGTTGAATCTAGCTATTGAATTAGGGGTTTTGATTCCACCTAAAGTATCATCACCCATCTTTAGTGACTTAATCTATCTCAATGAGAATGAATTTGATACTATGTGTAAAAGGTAGGCCGAAAAAGCATAAATTTTATCACTAATAAAACTAAAATAAATAAATATGCAATGACCTAAAATGGTAAATACAAATCTTTTAGCTAAACAGAAAAACAACCAAAACTAAGGAAGGATAAGCTAACAGAACCCTACGACTTAATCCTTATGTACTATCAAGATAACTCCACAAAAAATAAAAAAAAATAAAAAATAAATACATAAAATTATTATACCTTCCTACATGATAGAGATCATAGATCAATCACACGCTCCCGAGCTGAAGGGCTTGCTCAAATCGTTTGCTAAGTTATTTGAGGTGAATTAAACCTTGGTGAGCAGTATATTCCCCAACCTGACTTATCGAGTCAATTTGCTCTCCACACCATCCACAAAGCTACATAAATGACTAGCTAATGTCCCGAGCTGACCCTTACACAATACCCTTATCTAACATCAAATTAGAATACTGTCGACCTTATCCATGCCGAAGCCAAGCTGACTAGCAAGAACTGACCACTCGAAGCTGACCTAACAATGGGTTACCTCCTGTACCAATCTTGTCTTAGTCCCAACTGTAAGAGTTGTCGAGCTGAAGAACTATTGATGCTAACCTAACCAATTTTAACCAACCTTGCTTAGCTAGTAGCATCATTAGGAACATAGAGTAAGCAAACGACACACACGTTATCCTTTCTAACATCTACCCTGTCCTTTGCTACTACCAGATATTCTTTTTATCTAATTACAACAGTACCCTTGTAAAATTATTCCTTTTCCTTTCTTAGTAGGAATCTCTTTTTGTAATTTACTTTCTCTTAGGATTTATCTTAATTGAGTCATATAAATACTTGTATATTGTAATAGCTGCAATAGTTATCACATTTGATATTTAAACATCTCTTTTGTAAGCTAAGTTTCTCTACTTACTTTCGAGTAATCTTATTTAGCTTATTGAGCGTGGACTAGTGACAAGTAACCTTCGGCCATATTTGTATGTCATATTAAGTGCGACCCGAGCTCATGTAAAGCATCAGTAGGTTATATCCTACATTGGTTCACAAGAACCCCTGCTCAACCTTCTATTTTCATTTACTCTTAAGACCATCTCACAGTCTGCACTCATCCCCTTTGGTTCGTGTAATACCAGACATCATGTGTTCATCTATGTTGGACCGCATTATCTTGGTATCAGAGCCTTGCTACATTCGAGACAATTTCTATTACCTTGTCCGTAGTGATTTGGTTACTATTTGTGTATGTGTTAGAGGTTCTGCTGCTATCATAGAGAATGTAGTAGGTAAGTAGCGCTAAAGAAATTTTGTACTCTGTTTTTCCTATGTTTCTTGTTCACGAAACAGAGTATAATTGTTGACTTATTGTCGTATGCATTGGCAATGCGGTGAAGAAAGTTGGGTGTTGTTATACTATTGTTATTTGTGGAAAGAACTTTGAGTAATATTTTGGTTGTCAATCTTAGCTCATAATGTCTTATTCAAGTGTTCAAGAAACTTTGGGTAGCTAAGAGAGTGGTGCTCAAAACGGTCAAGGTCAACAATGAAGCTTCACACCACAGTCAAAGGTGACCAACTAGATAAATTCACCGACCTTGTGGCCAGTTTGGTGATTGTCATAAATGAAGTTAAGCAGCGAGCTAAAAATGACCCATACAGAGGATGTAAGCAGTCAGAGAGAGGCAACAGCTAGTTTGGTTGAGTTAATATCTCAATTCAACTGCCCCGAGTTGAAGGAGTAGATAGGGTTGCTAGGTATAGGCTAGCACTCAATGAAATGAAAGAGGAGGAAGAGGAAGGAAGTGACGAAGCGAAGCAGTACTATGAACCAGAAGAGAGGAATATTCGAGCTCCTAGAGTTAAAGGGTTGAGAATGCATATTCTAAGTTTTTCTAAGAATGGTGATACCGAAGACTACTTGGATTCGGTAGATAAGATTAAGAAGTAATTTGAATGCTATGAAGTACCAAACAATGTGGAAAGTTAGACTTGCTGTGTTAGAGTTTATTGGTTATGTAGTCTTACAGTGGAAGAACATGCAAGCCACCCGAAGAAGAGAAGGAGAACTTAAAGTTAGGAATTACGATGAATTGAAGAGAGTCATGAGAGGTTTGTTCCGAGCTACTATTCCTTCAAAAGGTTATAAGAGTTAAGGTAAGGAGGATCGAGTGTAGACACGTATGTGAAGAAATTCCAAATATTAATGATTTGATGCGAAGTCGTTAAGCTAGAAGACCGAACTATATCTTGGTTCATCGGTAGATTAAAGTACGAGATTGGGGATATTCTGAAAACCCTGAATATTGAAACGCTTGATGATGCTATTTGAGCTACCCAAATGATAGAAAGGTATTGGATAGGAAGATTCCAACCTCCTGTCAATCGACCGGCCATTAACCAAACTATTTTGAGTATACTCATACAACTAAAACCAAGTAAGGTTGCTAAGACCCAACCTGCTCAAGCTACCCAAGCAGAGGAGAAGGAAGTTCTAAGGAAGTTTGAGAAAGGCTAGAGTTCAGGAAAGAAAATGAACGAGATCAAGTGTTTCAAATGTGAAGGATTTGGACACATAGTCGCTCGATATTCAAATAGAAGAACCATGGTGATCCATAATGAAGCACCAGTTGTTGAGGTAGATAGTACTGATGAGGAAGTGGAAGATCCAAAAGAGACTGGGCAGACCGAACGTGGGAATTTATAGTGAAGAAGGTAATTACCTTAAAATTTATAGTTCTAAGGTAATTTATAGTTAAGGAGAACCATAAGTGTGAATCATGTGCCTGATGACAAATAATGTGGGAATCTACTCTACATTAGGTATAAGGTATAAGGTATAAGCTTCGCAATCAGTTACTCGGAGTTCAGTTTATAGAATTTAAGGCGATCGAACAAACTATCCGATATAACCTAAATTTTACAATAAAGCTAAGATTATTAGCAAAAGTGATCTCATAAATTTGAATTTAAGAAAATAAATAATAAAATAAGAAAATATAAAATTTTCAATTTTTAAATATATTACCCGTTATTTATTGGAAATACGTAATATACATTCTAATAACAAATGAATCGTTAAAGCTAAATTATATGCATACTTAAAATCATAAAATAACTTAAATAATATTTAGGAATGTTTATTTTTACCATATATGAATTTACATATAGGTAAAAATACGCGTAATTAATTAAAATATGTGAAATAAGCTAAAATAATGTTAAATAATTAAAGAAAATGCATGAATAATTAAGGAAAAATCAATAAAAATCAGAAAAAAAAAATGAGGAATGATCCAAATCAAGGTCGTAGTAGCTAGGGAAAGAAAAAAAAATAACCAATCAAATTAACACAATAAAAAGGGGAGTTTGGAAGAAGATAAAGCAAATGTCTAGTCAAATCAATGCACTATAATTCCCTTAGAGCTCTATAAATACCCATAAAATTACAAAAGCTCATTTGGGATGTTTGCAGTTGTAGGAAATTAAGAGGGTTGAAATTTTGGTAGAAAATTAAGATTTATAAAAAAATTACAAAAATCTGTGTAATTGAGGTCTAAAGGAGATCTTAAACCCTAAGACCACTTGGGAGTGGACAGCCACCACCACCATACGGTGGTGGCAACACCTAAACCAGCCGATAAGGCCCCAACGGCCTGAGGTGGCTGGAACCACTAGTTCTGGTAAGTTTAGTTTTCATTTCGATTTTTCATATTTTGTTAAAAATACTAAATAGTTTTAGAAAATTATGAAATTTGGTATTCCAGAATATTTTTGTATTTAGTTTTGAGGAAAAATATTATTTTGATAAAAATATATCTCGTGATATATGGTGTTTAAGAAATCATAGAAAACCAAACATGTTTCGGTTAAAAAATAAATAACCTTAGGAATGTAATTTTGAGCCCAAAATTTTTGTATAGACTACTTAGGGGTTATATAATAATGCTATGAAGCTCTTTTTCAAAAATTAATTTTCAAAATTTTTAGATGATTTTTAGGTCTTAAAATGATGTATAAAATGGGTAATTTAGGACTGATTAGGTAATTAGATAGATAATTACTGATTTAGTAAATAATTACATGTTTTAGGATGTTGAAATCTGATGAAATATGATCTTTGTAGCATTTAGAGGGTTGAATGTAATTATTAGGGTATTATGTAGTAAATAAGTAATAGGAAAAATAGTAAATTTTAAGTTAATTCTACAAATTAAGGTAATTAGGTATAAAATATGATTTAAGATGAATTTAGATATTTTGAGATGTTAATTGATGTTGGGAGATGATATGTGGAATAATATAAATATTGGATGTGTATTATGTACATAATAGGTAATAACACATAATATGAAAAATTGGAAATATAATAACTAGAAAATATTATAATAAAAATTGATATCATACTAATAATAGGACTATATAATAAATCTGGTAGAGAACTTAAATTTAGGTATTTATATGAAAAATATAAAATTTTCTCACATTGAAAATAAATTCGGTACACTAATAAGGATTAAAATGTATCGGCTAAAGTAGAATAATGACTTAAGACCAAAAGTGATAATTAAAATACTCGAGCCTAACATGATTAATTTCACATTAGTGTTTGGATTGCATTTTTAGGATTTATGCATAATACTTATAAGTAGAACTAATTTAGAACCTGAATCAGAATCAGACTTAGAACTCGAATCCTAAACTAACCTAGAATGAATCGATAATACATAATAATATATAAATGGAAATCTTAGTTAAATCTTAATCTATAGTTGATATATAACATAAGGATATAAATACTAAAAGAGTATTTATATTATAAGAGATGTGGAGACTAGTTGACTTACAATGAGTTAAGTGAGCGATTTAAGGATTCTAGGTAAGTTAGGATTAATACATTGCAGTATTTCGGAGTATTAATTTATAGTACTCGGAGGCTTAAAATTATACTTGATTGTGTTTGTTTGATAGTTGACCATGTGCATGTACTTGTTCTGAGCTGATGATATGATATTGATGTACTACTTTGACTTGTATTATGTGAGTTGTATGAAACAATTGATCATCCTAAAATGGACTTAACCAAATGTTTTTCTCATAAATTCTAAATCAAACATGTATAGCAACCCATTAGGGAACATTAGGATTCTTCAGCCAAATATCGACCCTTTCGAAAGGAATAGCGCTGGATGGCATAATTGGTCCCTTCTTCATCCTTAGTCAAACTAAGTAACAGGTGAAGAGGTCGTGATAAGGATGAAGTCAATGGTTTGAAGGTAGTCGTGGGAGGAGTGATGTCTCTATTGCACAAACTTGGGTTTGGTCGTGAGCTGTTGCATTAACGGAAACTTCTTGACCCAAATTAGAGCAGATACAATTTCTCTAATCTCACGACGGGCTAGATAATATTGTGTGATGGCATTTGCTTAAACATGCATTGTACCTAATAATTTAGTTGATAATCCTGTTTGTGTTTGCTGTATAGTTTTAGATCTCCGTCCCAACTTACTAAGCTATAATTACTCACATCCCTATAGACTTTGTTGTAAGTGTTAGCTAGGAAGTGAATTTCAATTACCTTAAAGCTAGTAATTGCTAGATCTTAGAGAGTGAGGAAATACATTGGAGAACATATATACCTTTAAGGTCTTAGCTCTTATTTATTACTTAAGAAGTATAGGATAATAAAACCCTATAAACATTATTTGTAATACTTGAATCTTAGTGTATGTATATGTTTCCATACTTTCGTAGGTAAATAACTTATTTAATTTATAAACTGTTTATTTCAAGGCAAGTTAGTTATGGATGCCTTGTATAAATCAGGTTTAAGATGGCGGTTATATGGTTAACTTATATCTCAGAATGGTTTGCATGGCGGAATTGTTATAAGTTTACCGCTTCGAGGCATAACATAAGGTAAATGGTTCATTGTGTGTAATGATTGTTGACAGTAAGAGCTGCACCA
This sequence comes from Lumnitzera littorea, assembly GCA_024138015.1. Lineage (NCBI taxonomy): Eukaryota > Viridiplantae > Streptophyta > Magnoliopsida > Myrtales > Combretaceae > Lumnitzera > Lumnitzera littorea. The sequence goes on along the minus strand of JAMXBB010000009.1, from coordinate 544,065 downwards.
ATGCAACCTTTACTTTCATGCTCCAACAACTAAAGTTACCAACCATACCCCATCCAAAACCCTATAAGCTACATTGGCTTAGTGATAAGGGAGCCCTACAAGTAAATAAGCAAGTGTTTGTACTGAGCTGTATTGGTAACTATCATAATGAAGTACTTTGTGATGTGTTACCCATGAGTACATCCCATATTCCGCTGGGATGACTGTGGATGTTTAACCATACCGTGATATACGACAGAAGGAGGAATACATGTTTCTTGGAGCACGAGGGTAGAAAAGGGAAGCTGAGCCCTATGATTGTCGAGCAAGTAAAAGTCATGCAAACCCAATTGAGATGAGTCCCAAAGAAAGAGGCTTTAGTGATGACATGAGCCAAGCTAAAGAGAGAGGTAAAGCTTGAAGAGTTAACCTATTTACTCGTCAAAAAACTATTTAAAATGAGGAGATCTGAAGAGAAGCTGCTGCCTGCCGAAGTAAAAATCTTAATAGAAGAGTTTGCTGACCTGTATCTAAATGAGCTACTAAGAGGTCCGCCTCACATCCGAAGCATAGAACATGTAATTGACCTGCAACCAAGAGCCACACTGCCAAACAAGCCTTCTTATAGGCTAAACCGTGAACAAGTAGCCGAGCTACAGAAGCAAGTAGATGAACTGATGAAGAAAGGGTATGTGCGAGAATTCCTTAGCTTCTATGTCGTGCCAGCCTTGTTGGTGCCAAAGAAAGATGGGTCATGGAGAATGTATGTAAATAGTGGAGCAATCAATCACATTACCATCAAGTACAAGTATTCCAAACCAAGGCTTGATGATTTGCTAGATTAGTTGAATTAAGCGAGACTATTCTCTAAGATTAACCTCAAATCTGGATACCATCATATCCAAATGCATGAGGATGACGAGTGGAAGACCACATTCAAGATACACCAAGGATTATATTAATGGCTAGTGATGCCATTTAGACTATCAAACGTACCGAGTACATTTATGTGACTGATGAATCATGTGCTTCAAGAACTAATATGAAAGTTTGTGGTGGTTTATTTTAACGATATCTTAGTATATAACCCTGATCTGGAGACTCGCCAAAAGCATCTCCTAACAGTCTTTGCAAAACTCTAAGTTGAAAGGCTCTATGCAAATATAAAGAAATGTGACCTTTGTTGACCCGAAGTGATCTTCTTGGGGTTTGTTCTTAATAGTAGAAGAATCCGAGTCGATAATGAGAGGTAATCATAAAATGGCTTTTGTCAACCTGTTCTACCGACGTGAAGAGCTTCCATAGCCTAACATAATTCTATTGCAGATTTATAAAGAATTTCAATACAATTGTAGTCCCACTCACCGAAATGTTGAAGGAGAATGTTGAGTTTAAATGGGAAGAGAAGGAGCAAAGGAGTTTTGAGGAGGTAAAGGAGAAGCTAACTATAGCCTCTATCTTAAGTCTACTAAGCTTTAACAAAGTGTTCAAAGCAGAGTAAGATGCGTCTGGATTAGGAATAGGTGTTGTATTGATGTAGGAAGGTCGGTCTATTGCTTACTTTAGTGAAAAGCTTAGGAAGGAGTTTTACTCCCTAATCTAAGCCTTAACGGTATAGCAATACTATCTGTTGCCTAAAGAATTTATGATCTATACTAACCATGAATCCTTGAGATATCTAAAAAGCCAACTCAAGTTATCTCGAAGATAAGCCAAATGGGTCAAGTTCATGGAGAGATTTTCTTATATCATAAAATACAAGAATGGAAAGAATAATATAATGGCCGACACCCCATCGAGATGGCACTTCCTCTTAACTGAGCTACAAACCAGGCTACTTTGTTTTTCTATTACAAATGATTTGTATGCAGAGGATCCACATTTCAGTCTCATCTACGCCAGGTGTGAAGAAGGACGGACATTCGATAACTATTACAGGGAGGACAGATACTTGTTTAGGAAGAGGAGATCATGTATCCTAACTTGTTCCATGAAAGAATTGTTAGTGTGAGAGGTATATGGAGGGGAATTATCAGGACACTTTAGCCAACACTGAACTCATGAGGTACTATCCTCAAGATTCTTTTGCCCAAGAATGATAAGAGATGTCTAATCTATTTTGGAAAGATGTATTACTTACAAAAGAGCGAAGAGTCGAGCTGAGCAAGAACACTATTTACCTTGCCTATTCTGACCGAACCATGGCCTAAGCTGAGTATGGACTTTACATTAAGGTTACTGAGAACGTCCCGAGGGAAGGACTCCATCATAATGGTTGTAGATCGATTCAACATGATGGTACACTTTGTGCCTTGTACAAAGACTAATGATGCTTCAACTATTTCTTTTCTTTTCTTACAGGAAGTGGTCAAACTTCATGGAGTGCCCAAAACCATTATTTTAGATTAGGACCTAAAGTTCATGAGCTACTTTTAAAGAACCTTATGGAGACGAATGGGAACCAAGCTATTGTACTGTACATCTTCTCATCCATAAACAGACGGACAGATCGAGATTGTCAATAGAATAGTGGGAACTTTACTACGAGTTGCTGTTGATCGCAATATGGCTGATTGGGATCTGTACCTACAGATCATAAAGTTTGCCTATAATAGAATCGCCCACAGCATAACAAACATGTCTCCATTTGAGGTTCTCTATATGTTCAACCTTGAGCTCCTGATGGACTAAACACCCTTACTAAGCCTAGATGACAAACAATTGGCTGTAGAAAGAGTCAAAGCCATCAAAGCTATGCATAAAAAGGTCGTAGAACAATTGAGCCGAACTGCTACCTAGCTTAAGAGGCAAGGCCGAGGATGGAAGAAAAGAGAATTTCAACTAGGTGATTTGGTCTGAATCCACCTCAACAAAGAAGGGTTCCTTAACTTGAGGAAGAGTAAGTTATCTCCTAGGGTCAACAGACCCTTCAAAGTGCTTGAAAAAATCAATCCTAATGCTTACAGGATTGAACTATCTGAAGAATATAAAGTTTTGGACTCCTTCAATGTTGCTAATCTCCACCCGTATACTCTTAAAGACGAGCAACATAGAGTTAAACTAGATTTGATTATAAATCTCAAATAGCCCAGAGGGGATGATAGGGATCATAGACCAATCACATGTTCCTAAGCTTAAAAGCTTGCTTAAATGGTTTGTCAAGCATTTTTAAGTAAGTTAAACCCTGATGAGCAATGCATTCCTCAGCCTAACTTGCCAAGTTACATCACTTTCTACATCATCTACGAAGCTATAGAGTAACTAGTTGACGTGCCGAACCGACCCCCACACAATACCCCTATCCAAGCACTAAATTAGAATACTTTCGACCTAATTTGTGCCGAAGCCAAGCTAACTAACAAGAACTGACCACTCGAAGCCAACCTAACAATGGGCCACCTCCTTTACTAATCCTATCCCAGTCCTAACTGTCCAAGTTATCGAGATACCAAACTACCGACGCTGACCTAACTAAGTCTAACCGGCCCTACTTAGCCAACAGTGTCATTACGACCACAGAGTAAGTAAACAACATGCACTTTGTCCTTTCTAACATCCGTATTGTCCTTTGCTGTCACGCCCCAAAGCAGTAGAGTCATGATAGTCTCATCGTGCAAACCATTCTAAAATAGAAGCTAACCTTACAGCTGTTATCTTAGACCTGATCTACACGAGGTGTTTACAACTAACCCGCTTTGAAGTAAACAGTTCATAAATTTAATAAGTTATTTATTTAAGAAAGTATGAAATCATGTGTATACATTAAGATTCAAGTATTACATATAACGTTTGCAGGGTTTTGTTGTCCTATACTTCCTAAATAATACATTATTTGAAAATGAGAGATTCTAAATAAAGGCTAAGACCTTAAATATATATCTGTTCTTTAAATGTATTTCCTCTCTCCCCAGGATCTAGTAATTGCTAACTTCAGGGTAAATGTGAGTCGCTTCCTAGCTAGCATCTGCAACAACGTCTATAAGGATGTAAGTAACCATAACTCATTAAGTTGAGATGGAGACTTAAAACCATACAGCAAACACAAACAAGGTTATCAACCATTAGGTGCAATGCAAATTTAAGAAAATCCCATCGCACGACACTGTCTGGTTAACATGAGATTAGAGAAATTACACCCGCTTTAATCCGGGTTAAGGAGTTTCTGTTAATGCAACAGCTCACGACCAAACCCACGCTTATGCAATGGAGACACTGCTCCTCCCGCAACTACCTTCAAACCATTGACTTCACCTTTGTCGCGACCTCCTTACCTGTCACTTAGTTTGACTAAGGATGAAGAAGAGACCAATTATGCCATCCAGTGCTATCCCTTTCGAAGAAGTCTGTATTTAGCCAGAAAATCCTAATGTTCCCCTAATGGGTTATTATGCCAGTCCAATTTAAATTTATGAGTCAAATATTCAGCTAACTCCAGTTTAAGGTGTTCAATCACTTCAAACAAATCACACAAACAAGTCTAAAGCAGCAAATTAGTAATCATATTAGTAACTCAAAATAAACACATGCACATAACCAACTATCAACAAGAACAATCCAGTATAATTTCAAGTCTCTAAGTATTACAAATTAGTACTCTGAAATACAGTAATGTATTAATCCCAACTTACCTGGTGTCCTTAGTCGCTTACACAACCAACCGTAGGTCGACTCTTCTTATTATGTCCTATAATATCAATACCTTCTTTAGTATTTATATTTTGATGATATGTATATGTATATATACTCTAGGTTATGATTTAACCCAATTCTTCCTATATATATATATATATATATATATATTAGTTATTATTAATTCATCCTAGGTTAGTTAGTTTAAGGTTTGGATTCCGAATTCGGTTCTGATTTAGGTTTTAAAGTAGTTCTAATTAAGGGTATTATACGTAAAGTCTAAAAATGCGATCCGAACCTTAATATGAAATTAATTACATTAGGCTCAAGAATCCTAAATATCTTGTTTAGTTCTAAGTTAGTATTCTGTTTTATTTAGTATATTTAAATCCTTATTAATGTTTCGAACTTACTTTCGATGTGAGAAAATTTTACATTATTACATTTTTTATATAATTACCTAAATTTTAAGTCTCCTATCAGATTTTATATATATTCCTATTATTAGTATAATATCAATTTTTATTCTAATATTTTCTATTTATTATATTTCTAATTTTTCATATTATGTATTATTAACTATTATATTCATAATATACACATCTAATATCCCTATTACTTCAAATATCGTCTCTCAACTTCAATTAACATCTTAAAATACCTAAATTCATCCCAAATCAAATTTTACACTTAATTACCAAATTGATAAACTTTACTATTTTCACCTATTCCTTATTTACTATATAATACCCTAATAATTACATCTAACACTCTAAATGCTACAAAAAGCATACTCCATCAGATTTTAACATCTTAAAACATATAATTATACACTAAATCAGTAATTATTTATTTAATTACCTAATTAGCCCTAAATTACTCATTTTATGCATCATTTTAAGGCCTAAAAATTATCTAAAATTTTCAAAAATTAATTTAAAAAAAAAAACTTCATAGCACTGTTCCATAAACCCTAAGTAGTCTACACAAAAATTTTGAGTCAAAAACTACACTCCTAAACCTATTTATTTCTAAACCAAATAAAACCGAATAAAGTTCGAGTTTATGAGATTTCTTAAGAGTAGCATATTTTTGGACACAAAATCATCAATCTAAACTTTTTCCCTAAATCTACATACTTAAAAACCTCAAAATACCAAATTTTACAATTTTCTAACTACATTTAGTATTTTTAACAAAATATGTAAAATCAGGAGAAAATTAGACTCACCAGAATTGGTAACTCCGGCCATCACTAGCCGCTGTAGCCTTATCGGCCAGCCTAGATGCTGCCACCACCATGTGGTGGTGGTAGTGGCCACTATCTACTCTACTCCCAAGTGGTCGTCAGATTGAGGATCTCCTCTAAGGTCCTAATTATACATATTTTTTGTAATTTTTGTACATAAGCCCTAACCCTAATTATTTCGACTATCTCTATTTTTACTTATACTCCAAATTGACTAAATGAGCTTTTGAAAAATTTTGGTTATTTATAAGGGTCTTGGGGATTTTTTGTGCATTAAATTGAGGTGATATGAGCCTTAGCCTTTTCTAAAATTGCTTTTTGTTTCGCTTAATTTAATTGGTTTCTTTTATTTCTTAAATACCAAGCTACCAAACCTCAATTTTGGAATTTTCTTGATTTTTCCTTCATTATTCATGTATGTTCTTTAATGAATTAACATTATTTTGGTATATTTCGCGCATTTTAAGTAATTACGCATATTTCTACCTATATGTAAATACATATATGCTATAAATAAATACTCCTAAATTTTATTTAAGTTATTCTATAATTTTTAGTATGCATATAATTTATTTCTATCGATTCGTTAGTTATTGGAATTTGTTCTAAGCGTTTTCGATAAATAACAGACAATTTCCATAAAATTCAATATTATTTTGATTAATTATTTTATTACTTATTTTCCTAAATTTAAATGTACAAGATCACTTTTACTAATAATTATAGCTTCGTCATAAAATTTGAGCTGAATCGAACAATTTGCTCAATCGCTCTAAATCCTATGAACCAAACTTCGAGTAACTGATTGTGGGTCTTTGATACAAGGCAAGTGTACCTATTAGTTTTAATATAGCAGATGTAAGTCCAAGTCAATCCCTCAAAGACCTCGAGTACTAATACTAACTTTAGCTCTATTATCTAACCAGAAAATTATGATGAGTTGAATGAATTCAAAATACTAAAATTAACAAACTAATTTAATTATGAGACTTGACTAAACAATTTAGGAAGTGATAAAATTAAGAACGACTTTAAAAAGGCAAGTAATGTATTTAGGAATTATTTCCTCTAGTGTTTAATATGTGACCGCTAAAAATATATCCAATTTCATTTCTATTATTCTTGACTAAAGGGATTCATAACTAAAGTTAACACCTTTCTCAAGCATATTAACCATAATCTTAAATTATTTACCGAAATCTCTTCACTTAATAATATAATTTAGAATTGCATTAATGTATAATGAATTCCCACACAAAAGAACAAATTTCCGGAAGAATCATGTATCTTATCTCTAAGTACACATGCAATTCTCTCCAATTATGTCAAGATCCCATTATTCATGCGATTTCTCAATCATTATGCGTAATATCATAGATTAAGACCCTAGAAATATCAATTAACAATGAAAACACATAATTGAATCAAGAAAGATAGAAACTTTATTGAAAATTATTAATAAATCTAATAGTCACATGAAACCCTAGGTTCCACAATCCTAAATACAAGAATCTTAAGCTATCATGATGAAATTAAAAACGAATTGCAACAAAATCAAGAAATAAAACATGAAAAACCCCTTTTGTTGATGAAAAATCTTCTTCAATCTTGAAGTTAGGTGTTGCTTTCGCCTTTTGCTCCTCCTTTTCTTCAAGTCTCTTCTCTTTTGAATGTCCAAAGTTATGTGCAAAACCCTTATAAGTCCTTATATAATGTAATGTGAAGTTTCTTTTTTTTCGTCACCAAACACAGCTTGGAATACAGTTGTGTCTCTAGGTTGTATAACTTACTGACCTTAGTACAAAAAATCCTTCTGCATGAATATAGCCTAGGGACATAGCTGTGTCCCAAACTGTGTAACTTTCTGACCAAAAATTACCACTTTCTCCTATTATTTATATTACTTCAAAACTTCATAACTCATTCATTTGAACTCCAAATTGAGTGAAACTTGATTCATTTTCTTCATTTTCAATCCAAGAACGCGTTCAAACCTTAAAATCAAAATTTTACTCAATTAAGTATCAATTTATTTAAAAAAAAAAACAAAGATGTAAGGGAAATACTATAAAATCACTATGTGAAATATATTTAAAATAAGAGTTATCAGTCTTACATTTACTGCCATCGAATATTCTTTTTACCTAATTACAACTGTACCCTTATAAAATTATTCCCTTTACTTTACTAGTAGGAATCTCTTTTTGTAATTTACTCTTGCCTAAGATTTATCCTAATTGGGTTATATAAATATTTGTATATTGTAATAGCAGCAACAATTATCACATTTAATATTTAGGCACCTCTTTTATGAGCTAAGTTTCTTCACTTACTCTCAAGTACTCTTATTTAGCTTATTGAGCATGAGCTAGTGGCAAGTGACCTCCGGTCACACTTATGCATCATATTAAGTGCAACTTAAGCTTTATGAGATATCGGTGTGTCATATTCTTGTTGGTGCACAAGAACCCCTACTTAACCCTCAACTTTCATTTACTTTTCGAACCATCTCATAGTCCAGACCCAACACCTTTGGTTCGTACAATATCGGACCTCATGTATTCATCCACGTCAAACTGTATCACTACACTAATCATCCCCTAACAGGTTGCAAGACATGTCCAGTTAAGTTTTCAAATCTAATATTTTTTAGTTCCATTTAAGGGTGATAATTTAATTCCACACAGTTCAACCGATTACAATCTAGCAAAGCAAACTTAGTAATAGTTCAGTTAAGATCAGAAACGCACAAGCATGCATATAATCAAGCTACTTACAAGTGTCAAGCACAATCAAGTGTAATCTTAAATCTCCAAGTAGAATGAACCAATATTTCAAAATATAGTTATCTATTGATCTCAAACTTACTTGGACCCTCGATTCTACAAGTTCCAGTAATATAAACATTATTTCAATATTTATATAAATACATTATATATACTAATATCTTGTATTTTGGTTCATTAATCTAAGTTTAGTGTGCTATTATACGTAATTAATTAGATTCTTAGGTTGCTAATAGTTCACACCTAACTACTCTCTGATTCATCTTCTAACTATAGTATACTTAAAAAATCTGCTGAATATTTCTGACATGCCATATACATAAAACCCCTGATCTATTTTCTAATTTATCATATGATTTCGCATCTACTCTATAATTTAGTAATATCTACACAACTCCCTCATAGCTTCAAACAATATCAAATTGCCAAACAAAAATTTCAATCTCAACCTCATTTCATATCAATATCTCTTAACTTATGCTCTAATATATGCAAATTTAAATGAGGAGACATGTAATTTCCTTTGTCCTACCAATCAAATTAGCCGAGAGATAACATTTCACTCCAAGAAAATTTATTCTCCTTTAGGTTATCATCATCAAAACTATCAAATTTTTAGATTATAGCAAATACTATATTGAGCTCTTAAGAAATATAACAAAATATTCTTATTATCTTGCTATTTTCATAGAGACCAAAATTTCTTCAAGATTCAACTTCACAATTTTGGGAAACTGTTCACATAACATGAAAATATAGTGTTTAAGGATCTTATATTTAAAAAATCAAGACCAAAATTATGTCGTTTAACATTTTAAAAATGTGATCAAAAATCAATTTCGCACATCCAATTTCTTAAGAAACATATATTTACACTTAAAATTTAGAAAAACAATCTAATTTTTGAAATCTTCACAAAATTAATTAGGAGGACTAGGTAGCATAATTTTAGAAAAAGGTTTGGTGTTTTTAATAGATTATTGAAAATGAATAACAATTTGTAACTCATAAGCAATCAATGCTCCGACTACTAGCGATCAAAGCTTTGACCACTAGCGATGCCTTCTACTATGTCAACAGCACTAAGCATGGCCTCCCCTATCAGGTGGTGGTGGTGGTGGTAGTTTTTGTCCAAGTCTCATCCAAATATCTTATCCCTAATTTAGCTCTATTTTCACTATTTTTCCTATTTCCTTCCTAAATTACCCCTTAACTCTTCTCTCTCCTTACATATTTTCTCGTGTTTCTAACTTTCCAAAATGGCTATTGAAAATGGGTATGTAATTTTATAGCAAAAGTTGGGTTAATTGGGCAATTTTTTCCCCTACAAAGTGTCTTAACTTCCTTACTATAATTACACTTATGTGTCATAATCTACCTTAAACATATTTCTTAACCTACCACACCTTTTAACAACCTTCTCTAAATTGCTACTTAATTTTTCTAGATTTTTATTGTATTTCCTATAATTATTTTAATATATTTTATCCTTTTTTTTTGTATTTTAAGTAATTATGCATATATTTTTATCCATGTGAAATACATTTAATATAAATAAACGCTCCTAAATATTATTTCATATTATTTTATAATTTTTAACATTTATATAATTTATCTCTAATAGCTTATTAATCATCAGAATTTATTTCACATGGTTTCAATAAATAATGAATAATATATCTATATCCAACAAATTTATTTCATTATACTTTATTTTCTTAATCTAAACTTACAGTGCCACTTTTACAAATTTTCTTAACTTCATCATAAAATTCAAGTTCGATCAGATTGGCAATAACCCTAAATTGTACATACTATTTCCAAACCGTCCAATTGTAAGTTGATTACTAATTTTGTGGGGTCGCACACTCATAATTTGGGAGCTTTATAGTGTTAAGATAATTTAAGGTATATGCAAAAGTAGCTCAATTGTGATAAGAATTTGCAAGTAAATTTTAGGATTTAGTCGTAAACAACTCTTAGGTCCCAAATGTAAGAATATAATAATATTATAACTAAGAATAGTTAATTTTACTAATTTATATTATATTGTAACCTATATTTAGGAAACACGTGATTTAAGTAACAAAAATTAATTAAATTTTGGAAATAAATTACTTAGATTATAAAATTATATAATAATATAAAATTATATGTAAAAATAGTATATGCACCTTGGGTATAATTATTGCATATAAATATATATATCTGTAAATACTTAAAATAGCCAAAATTATGTTAAATTAACTAAAAAATTATTAAGAAAGACAATAAAAAATGGTAAAAATACACAAATACCAAGGATTAAGTAGTTAGTATAGCATTAAGTCTACGATAGCAATTGATATTAGATATATAAGCAAAGGTCCGTTAACATGCAAGTAGATAGAGAATTTAAGCAAATTTGGAGAGAGAAAATTCATTTTTCCCCCATGCAACTTTGGGATTGTCACCAAAAGCTCTCAAAAGTTCATCTTAAGCCTTTAGAACTCTAGAAAAATTTTAAGGGAGAAGGAACAACAAAGAAGTAAATTATGGGAATTTTACACTATAAATAGTGTAAGATGAGCAGTTTTTAGGAGCGCATGTCCCAAAGAGAACCTAGGTGTGAACTATTACCACCACCTAACAGTATGAGGGGCAACTAGCAAGGCCTACAAGCAAGGGGTGGCTATTATAAGTTGAATGGCTACTTTTCTGGTAAGGTTCAATTTCAATTTGATATTTCATAATTTAGTAAAAATATCAAATTAACTCCAAGAATTATGGAAAAAAATAATATTCTTGAATATTTTTGTATGTACCATTTGAGGAAAATACCAATTTGTAAAAACTTTGAGTGAATACATGACGTTCTTAAGAAATTGCCTAAAACTGTGTTGATTTTCGAAGTTATATTAAATAACATTTTTGTTGTAATTTTAAGACCAAAAATTTTTTAGAGCACCTCTACATTATATATAAGTATGCTATAAATAGATTTTAGATAAAAATATTTTCTATGATTTTTATGAATTTCTTAGCCTCTAACTTAAGAGAAAATTGCTATTTTTCAAAATTCAGACGTAATTATTTTTGAGGAAAATAATTTACATCCATTTTGGAGTTAATTTTATATTTTATTATGATAAATGATATGGAGTTGAGTGGATTGAATGGGAGTTGAATTATGCACAATGTTACTAGTTATGGACTTAGTGCATTAAAAGGAAAATATGAGAGTTAAGAAGTTTTATTAGTATAGTGTTAATTAGGATAGTAAACAAGTTGTATGGCCATGTATTAACATGTTTATAACTAAATGAATGATTTTGAAGTGAGTTGCTTAGTGTAAACATATAGGTTTAATCTGCTCAAAGGTTTCATCTGAAGGTCCTTTAGAGAGTTGATCCGGAGAAAAAGGGACTTAATCCTAAGATCAAAAACTAGACTAGAAGGTTAATTAGTGTAAATAACTTAACTAATATTACATTAGAAGGTTGATAAGAGAGTTCCTAGTTAGTAAGGCTATTTTCAGATATTTTGTCAAAGGGTTCAGAGACTAAAAATATGTAAAGACTATAGTTGAAAACCATGTTCAAAGACTTCAACAATAATCTAAAACTTAACAAAAGACTTCATAAACCTACCTAAACTACATCAAAACCATACATGAAACATTAAAACGAATTCATATACTTTTTATTTAGTAAAAACTAAAATATTCATGTTGACTATTTGGGGATTTGTAAAGGGATTAAGCACGAGACACAAGGCTAACATAAGTCAACAAAAACTAAATAGGGATCGTTGCTTCATGGCATGTTGGAGTATCATTTCAAAATACTTGGAGGATTAAGAGTGCTTATTTGTGCTTGTAGCTAGACTATTATGTGCTTGTAGCTAGACTATTATGTGCACATACTTTATGTGTGCTTGTGATACTGATTTATGATCGAGAGATGAACTCCAAGTGTTGTTTTCTTATTGCCCTTCTTAATACTTACTTGTTTTAAACCTGGTTGTTTACCTTAAAATTGGACTAAACTTGACTTAATATTAATCGAACATTCATTACATACCATTAGGGGTAACGATTAGGAAGTTTGACCAAATACCTATACTTCGGTTAGAATAGTAGAAATGATCATTTTCGTACCCTTAGTCAAACTGAGTGATAAAAGAGAAAGTCATAGCAAGATTAGGAATCATAGTTCAAATATTGTCTAGAAAAGAGAGTATTCTCCATCATATAACTTGGTCTGATAGCATCGTGTGAAACTCCTCAATATGAGTTAAAGCAGGTATAATTTCTTTCTTTATGTTGGACCGATTAAACATTGTGTGATGACCTTTCATTTGCTTGTTATATTTACATCTAATTAATTATTTGATAGCTATGCTTGTTTGATGTACTCTTATGACTCCGTCCCATTTTATCAAACAAGTTGTGCTTACATCTCAATAAACTGCTTTGCAAGTGTTGATTAATACTCGAATATGCTATGCTAATCACCCATAGATTAGTTTTCAACGGGTCGAGGAGTTAAGACTTGAAGACTAATGAACCAATCACATTTTTCTTTGTTTTTGCTTTCTTTTTGTGGGAAAACTATGAGGGTCTTTCTAAGAGACCCTATAGTTTTTGTTGGCTTGTTGGTATATTAAGTACATGTAAATAGGTTCTCTTGTGTAGTTACACAGTTCTTTTGAAACTTTAAACTTTTGATGTGTATAAAATTATGTAAAAAGGTCTAAATTATCAATGTTACAAGAAATAATGTTTTGTAAAAAAAGTTATTCCACAGGTTCTATATATTACAAATGTTTGTCTAACTATTTCAAAACTGGTTAAGTTGCGAACACAAGACATAACCATTAATACGAACTACCAAGTTCATTCATTCTTTTTATGACATGTTGGAAAAGTAGACTTGATTCCGCTGAATTTTTGTAATGAACCCATTTTTCTATGTGTTAAAATAAATATAAAAAAAGAGTTATTGGAGTTTAGATAGTTTGACACTACCTAAACTTGAAAGTTTGCTCACAAAAAAAAAGAAAGGATTTACATGTGAGACTGGCTGTTCATGTCTATGGAAGCCCATAAATGCATGCTTGATTTGTCATCTAGATTTGTAATTATATAACACATTTTGGCCTTTTTTTTTTTTTTTTTTCTTTTTCTTTTGGCTAATGTAGTTAAATTAAATCAATGAAACTCAAAGTTGGACAAATATTTGAAGAGGTTTCATGGTTCATCCGTGGGCTATGTCATTACCCCTAATCGGGGTAGAAGGTACTGCTGACGGTTCAAATATTAATCCCGATAGTTGAATTGAATAGATTGAGCTCACATACTTATTAACCAAATTGTGCTATACTATAGCAACATTAAAAATAAAATGTTGGGCGGAGCTTGAATACAACCTTGAGGAGGACATAGGTGGGTCAACCTGTTAAGAAGTCTTTTTTAATATAATGTTGGGTTTATTCTTGTGTTGTTTTCTATTTCTTACGTTATGCTACCAACTGCATGCGTCCATCATATTTTCGACGTTTTCGTCCATAATATTATTACTCATCTTCGTTGCACCATCCATTGGCCAGCAGAGTGCAATAGTCACGGTAGACGTAGGGGTGATTCTTGACATGGATTCATACGTTGGAAAGATGAGCATGACCAGCTTGAACATGACAGTAGATGACTTTTACACAGCCCACCAAAATTACCCTACAAGATTTGAACTTGTAATGAAAATAAAATGAAAGTTTAGAAAGACACACTAGAAATATTAATATGGCAAAAACACCCATTATTCAGGCCAAACCAAATAACATGACCCTTAATTTAACAGACTGTGTCCAATTTATAAATCAAATTTATTAATGAGCTATGCATAAAGTTGGAAAGGCAACTCAACAAAATTGAAGAAATAGCCATCCGATCTTACTCATCGGGTAAATTGGACTTACCTATAGCAAGTTATAATATTTACAAGTGAGTGTATGCTTTTAGAGCATTTAAACTATTGATTATATACGCACACAAAAAAAAAAAAAATTTATAATAAGTAAAACTATTAAAATTCAATGTTTAGGTTCAATCCAAGTGAAATTAATATTAGTTTGATGGGTTACAATTACAAGTACCTCACTCTTCCCATTCCATTCTATCCTAGGTGACATTGACTTTGAGGATCATTATATTGATTACCTACCTAAGGATCATCATGATCAAACACTATAAACAGGTGAGTAATTATCTATAGTTACCAAACTTACTTGTTCTTGTAGTATATTTACACAATAATTAATGTATGATATCCATTGAAATTGCTTGAGGATATGAGGAATGCATATGCTTGGTATTGCTTACTATATTGTGCAAGAATACTCTAAATTACATAATGGGAAATTAGGTGCTATATTCTTCAGCTACATTATTATTATGGAGTGTGCTTTATTTATTTAATCACCTCATAATGAATATAATAACTATTTGGCTAATAATTTAAATTAGACATGCATTATAAGACTATACAAAGAAGGTCGTCAACATCACGCGATGGTACAAATAGGCTATATACAGTTGGTGCTTCATTCGCAACCTTACCTCAATCTTTGGGAACTACTACATACTAAGGAATGTCGTCCTTTAATTGAAGCTTCATCCTTATACCCTGTAAATTCTACGGAGTACATGGTACCATGCCTCTATAGAACAATTTTTTTTTTTTATTTCTTTTTATATAATGTTATATAGACACATAATTAATATCAAACATATAACTACACTAATTGACCAAATAATAATTTGAAAAGTTCTTATATTTGCATCATATTAATTGTAACGATATGAAATTTTGGTAAGTAGAATAGATAATATTCCTGTAATTGGAAACGTTTACCCTTATTTGGGTCATGCTAAATTATTTATTTTATCTTTTATTTCAAATAATCAAAATAATTTTTTTATCAAATCATAAAATTGTTATACAATGAATACAAAAACCATGTGCTGAATAATTATAGTAAAATATATTGGACAATAAGTTAAAAATCAAAATGTTTTTAATACCTTATTAGATTAAGGTTAATATAAGAGGAATAAAGTAGCATAAAAATGAAATGGTAAAAAAAGAAAAAACTTCCCATCAAAAAGAAAAAGAAGCAGAAGGGGACAAGACTATACGAGAGCGCATAGTTTTAGAGTTTTATTATAAGTTGGATTTTTGTTGTTATTTTCTTTAATGTTAATAAATATAATAGTATAATTTTTTATTTATTTGTATTATTCAATTGTTATTATAAGGTAAGTACATGATACCCTAAAATTTGTGCTCAATAATCCTATTATTTAATTGAATTGATTATTTGCTTTAATTAGAGGTTGCCACTTATCATTCTTCAACGGAAAAAAATTAACACCGGTAGTAAAAGAACTCATTTGCAAACATTAAGGACCTGAATGCAAAAAAATAAAAGCTTAGATTTGAAGTAAAAATAAATAAATAATTTTTGAGGACTAAATTTGTACTTTTCGCAAAATCTTTTTAATTTTTGTTGAATTTTCTGGAACAATTTATACTTGAATTAAAATTACTTCAAGTATTTGTTGCACCATTTCTTGATAAAATTTCAGGAGTAGACCTATAATTATTTCTAGAACATATAGGGGAAATTATTTTTACAACGCCATGTTATATTTGAAGATATTAATCTTTGTTTAATGTCAAATTTATTATTAAAGCTAGAAAACTTTTGATTTTTAGTTTTTGCATTGCTATTTACACATTTAATCTTATTTTTATCAATCTAATGGATTCTATTTTCAATTCTATGACATTTGTAGCATCTAATTATAATATTACAATTTATGGTTTGCAAATTTTATGATCACTATTAATATTTACATTATAAAATAGTAACTATTCAATTATTAGACTCTTTAATTTTCTTAGACTTCACATTGTCTTGGTAAGGATTAGCAAATTACTTAATGTAATGTTTCATTACAAGCATTAAGAAAATTGAAATTATACTAGAAACACGTTTTTTTTTTTTTTCAAATAAAGGCTTGATAAATGAGATGTAAGTTAGTTTTTTTCTAAATTAATATATAAGTTAAATCCAAACACTTTATTCTTTTGGGTTTTCAAGCATAATTAATAGATAAGTCGTGTTATAAGTAAAGTTTTTGCTTAGATCAAACACAAAACACAACCATTAATATGAATTACCGCGTACTCATAAAAGAGGTAAGTAACTTTGCACATGAAAGATATGGTTAGATAATGCGGTGATTACCTAACTTTAACAAGTTTATCCATTCTATGACATGTTGAAAAAGTGGATGTGGTACCATCCAATTTTTTTAATGAACCCATTTTTTTTATGTATTAAAATAAACATAAAAAGAGTTATTAGAGTTAGATAGTTTGACATAAGAGTGAGTGGATAACCTTATCACACGAGGTACCTACCCTAGATCTTACTTAATTAGGTAGGTTGTTAGTGGATATTGAGGTCACAAGGTAGGTTTCGGTTAACAATTTTTCGAAATCTGCTTTCACAAGGTAGGGTATTAGTATGAATTTAGGGTACTTTGTACCCATCTAAAAGGATGTACTCTAAATTATATAAAGTAATAGTTCTAAGGTACTATGTGTTGTACTCTATAACTAGCTTATAATAATACTTAAATAATATTAATAAATAAAACATTTAATACCGTTGTAATCTTTTCAACCTTAAAAGACAACAAAAAAGCCTAATCCATGATAAAACCTTAAACTAAGTGCTTTATATCCCTCAAGTCAATCCATCTCTCCTCTTTACAATTTTTTGTTCTTTTATCCCCTTTTTCCTCTTTCACTAAGTCCAATTCTAGTTTAGTAAAAATCTTAAAACATCTCAATTCTTAGTTTATAAATTTGAGAAAGTGAACTTGTATACCTTTATGTAAACTAGTTTTGAAATTTATAAGAAAGATAAAAAAGTGTTTTGTTGAAATTTTAAGGATAATTTTAAAAAATTACGATTCTACGGGGTATCGTATATCCTATAAAACAGGATATAAGATGGTTCAAGATGTTGCATAATAGGTTCCAATTCCAAAAATTTGAAGACCTATACCTATAGGATAAAGTATGGATAAAGGTAAGGCTACATATCCTACTCATCTGATACCTGCTCACCTCTAATTTAGCACCACCTAAAGAGAAGAGATTCATTGAGCATGTCTATATGGTAAAATTATATTGGGAGTTGCTCACCACCTAGATATTCCAATAGCGTATTACACTTAGATTTTTTCCCACCTAAACTTTTGAAAGTTTGCTCACAAAAATATAGATTTACAAGTAGTGGCTATTCATCTCTATGGAAGCTCGTAAATGCATGCTCAATTGGTCATCCAAATCTTTAATTATATAACATGTAATAGCAATTTATTTTTTTGCTAATGTAGTTAAATTAAGTAAATGAAAGTCAAAGTTGGACAAAAATTTGAAGAGGTTTCATGGTTCCTTCGTGGGCTATTTTAATTACCTTGATAGAGGGAGAAGCTATTTCTGACGGTTCAAATATTAATCCCAATGATCGAATAGAACAGATTGAGCTCGGATACATATTAACCAAATTGAGCTATAGCAAAATTGAACATAAAATGTTAGCGGAGAGTGGATAATATATATTACATATTATAAATATATAGTATAAAAATACTAATAAGATATTAATATATATTATCATGTATAAATCACGCATAGTAGTTAAGTTGAATATTATTTTTCTTGTTAATATTTGTATTAATATTTTATTGATATTTATAGAATAAATATAAATAACGTGTAGCATAAAATGTTTTTTTTTTTTTTATACAGAGTTTAAATCCTAAGTGAAAATAAAATCCATCAAGCACTTTCTAAGAACCGGATTTGACAACGTAGGTGGGGTCAACCGGTTAAAATCATCGACAAAGAAAGTCTTTTAATATTAGATTCATTTTTGTGTTGTTTTCTATTTCTTACGTTACGTTACGTTACCACTGCATGCAGTGATAGACGTGGACGTTGGAAAAAGAAAATTGTAAAAAAAACAACTGAAATAGAATCAGGAAACTCATAAAAACTGGATTTGGGCATTTATTATTATTATTATTATAGAATTTTCATTCTCTCTGACCCAGTCCAATTCTTCTCATTAAAACAGGAAACGTAATCGATATGGGATTCCCTTTCGTTTTTGTCATGTTTGGAGCTAGACTTTTCCCAGAGTCTATGGGATCATATTATATAGAACAGAAAGAATCTACAGAGTGTCGACTCAAACTCCTCTCCTCAAAATCATTCATCATAAGATAAATATTTATTTCTTTAATAGTTTCAGTTAGAATATAAAAAAAAGGCCTAGAATCTCCCACATGTCGATATGTTTAGCTCAGTAGAATCTATACCAAATACTTCCCCAGTCTTCACTTCATCCATGTAAATCTAATTATAATAATAATAATAAAAGAAGCTTGTCGTATTGATTTCTTCCTAAGCCTTAAATAATACGATACATTATTGACGGCTGAGTGCAGTGTGTGGTCTCAAACAAAACAAAGTTTGACGTGTGTGTATTACAAAGCATGGACCATCACAAGCGAACCATGAAGCTCTAACAAAGCAACGCTTGAAACTGCCTTAGCATTTCATTTGATTTCTAGGACAGCAATAGCATTAGCATAGCTCAGCTCTAATTTAATGTCAACAACCAAGCTCAATAACGAATATAATACAGTACAATCCTCTTAAGAGGTGTTTTCTACACACCCCTTTTGAAAGATAAAAAGAGCTATGTTAGGGAATTTTTTATTTTTTTCTTTTTCCAGTGAAATATATATATATATATACATACACACACATTCTGTCGTGCTTCTTAATGGGTTTTTGTCCAATCCCACACACACACTTCACAAATCAACGACAGTACTAGATATTATAATCTGTCGGGGTTCAGTCTGTCTATTAAGATGATGTAAACCGAACACTACGGGGGTACGTGGTTTTTGCCGGATGCCTGCCTTGAGACTTTTAGCTAATACATAATTTGAATGAATGAATAGAAGCACTTAGCCACAGGCAAGACGGATTGGAGCAAGGGTAGGGTAGAGTCGTCTTAAGGGATTAATCTTCTCAGGCAAGGTAGGCTTGACTTTGTCAAACCATCCAACGGTCAAGGCGTTTGCCATAGTAAAACAGCCTCATTGTTCTGAGGATTGAAATTTCCTGGTACCTCCTTGTCTAGTGTTGCGTCTCTAGAAGATATAAAGCTCCTCCTTAAAACACCTCACCCTCCTCCCTCAATTTATCTTTCTAATTTCTCCATTTGAAGCTTTGGTGTTAATTAACAAACCTCTAGGATTTCGTGAAGCACATGATCTAATGGATTACTCAAAGTCCATCGTAGTTTCGACATTTTCGTCCATAATATTATTACTCATCTTCATTGCACCATCCATTGGCCAGCAGAGTGCAACGGTAAAGGTGGATGTAGGGGTGATTCTTGACATGGATTCATATGTTGGAAAGATGAGCATGACCAGCTTGAACATGGCACTAGATGACTTTTACACAGCCCACCAGAATTACACTACAAGATTAGTCCTCCATGCCAGAGATTCCAACGGGGATCCTGTGGAAGCTGCATCTGCAGGTATGTTGTCTTGTTACAACAGGTCCTTAGCCAAAACCCTTTTTTCTAGCGATAATGATGCGAATTCTGCATGGTCATGGATTGGCAGGACAATATTCTCAGCTGTGGATGTAAATGATATATTATTGAGCTTGAGCTCAACTCATATAAAGCTTTTTAGGTTTATATATTTCTTCTAAATTAGAAAAATTAATTCTTAAATTTCAACTTGAACTCGATTAGATTTATAGGCTTGCAAAGCTGGAGTTTACTATAATCAAATTAGACTTGAGTGAATATTGAACCAAACTCAAGTAATTTAATAGATTTAATTCATTAAGTGCAATCTGTTTGATCTAACTTAGGGTGCTAGCTAGAGCATAATTGATATTTTAATCCTCAATCTTTCTTATACTCCAAATTGACATGGAATTCGAAATTACTGGTTCAGCAGTGTAACTATAGAATTTTGTAGCAGAATCAGAAATTGCTTTCCAAATGTAAAGCCACAGAAAAATGTAGAATGTTACAATTTCTAAGCATGCTTACCAACTCTTTTTCCAGAAGTGATGTTATATTAAGTAGTGCAAAGATTCTATTTTTACAAATACAATAGATATCACTAATTGAGATAAAATCTAATTTAGGGCGCCAGGCAGACAAAATTGATCTTTAATACTGGATTTCTATTGATATCTAAATTCACATATGATCATTTCTGCTCGGCAGCTATAGAACTGATAAAGAATTATCAAACAAAGGCAATACTGGGGCCACAACAATCAGTGGAGGCCGAATTTATAGCAAAAATAGGGAACAAGTCTCAGGTTCCCATTGTCTCCTTCAGTGCAACAGGCACTTTAGTTTCACATCTCAACACTCCGTACTTCATTCGGACGGCCTTGGATGACACCTTTCAGCTGCAAGCAGTAGCAGCCATCGTTCGTTCATTTGGCTGGAGCCGAATTGTCCCTATCTATGAACGTACAGACTATGGAAGTGGAATCCTATCATACCTGTCTGATGAACTGCAAGATACCAGCGTGAAGATGCCGTACCATTGTGCCATCTCTCCTTCAGCTACGGATGACCAGATCCTTAAAGAACTCTACAAGTTGATGACCATGCAAGCACGAGTGTTCATAGTACATATGCTCCCATCTCTTGCATTCCGCATTTTCCTGAAAGCAAAGGAAGTTGGAATGATGTCCAAGGGATATGCCTGGATCGTAACAGGAGGGATCACGAGCCTTATCGATTCAGTGGATTCTACAGTCATCGATTCGATGCAAGGAGTTGTAGGTGTGAAGCCCTACATTCCCGCATCCACCGAGCTGGACCGATTCACAGTTAGATGGAGGCGACAATTCCACCAGGACTATCCGGAAATCAATCGCATGCAACTCAATGCGTTTGGTCTGTGGGCATATGATAGCATCTGGGTTCTGGCCAAGGCAGTAGAAAATGCCAGGATTATGGACTCACAGTTCATGAAACCAGCAGAAAAGGATAATCTTACTGACTTGGCAGCTATTGGAATTTCAGAATCGGGACCGAGACTACTTCGATCAATCTTGAGAACTAAACTAAAAGGACTGAGTGGTGATATCAATTTCATAAATGGCCAGTTGCCTTTGTACCCCTTTGTGATCGTGAATCTAGTCGGAAACGAATCAAGAGCAATAGGATTCTGGACGGAGAAGGGCATTTCAAAGCAATTTCCAGCCGGTGATCTCGAAGCAGAAGGCTCTCTCAGTTCAGTCACATGGCCAGGCAATACAACCATGATACCAAAGGGTTGGGAAATTCCGGTAAATGAGAAGAAGTTGAAGGTTGGAGTTCCTGTAAAAGGAGGGTTCAGTCAGTTCATAAATGTGGAGATTGATCCGCACACAAAGGAGGTAACTGTCAGTGGTTACTGCAAAGAAGTGTTTGAAGCAGCACTGAAATTGTTGTCATATGCTGTCCCTTTTGAGTATGTCCCCTTTCCCTTTGAGGCAGCAGATGGCAGTGTTGAAAGTGCAGCAAATTATGATGAGCTTGTTGAAAAGGTCTACGCTAAGGTATGCTCATCAAATAATTCCAGCCTTATGTCTGCACGGGCACCATAATGTTTGGAATAAATCAACAACATGCCACGAATGTCTATGGTGATACATACCCACATAAATCACCAATGTTTTAAGTGAATAAATCAACATATTGTTTTATTCTCCAAATATATTTTATGTTTGATACATGTTTTAGTATATGCTTCAAATGAAATAGGTAATACTGTTACAATGTCATTAAACTTTAAACATAAAAGAAATGTGATTTCACTTTAAAAAACTGTTTTTTGACTCCATAAAACATTGGTGACCTATTTGATAAGGGTTTTGTGAAATCTTCTAAGATATTAATGAACATGGCCCAGAACGTTCATGGCCTCTGATGTATTTATCCTGAGAGAATTCTAGTTAAATCATCTAAGGATAGGATTGCTGTTAGATTGTTGAGTTTCCAAATACCTGCCAAATGAATTTTTCCCCAAGTACACATAATATGCTCAGTAATATATTCATTTATATGTGCAGAAGCTCGATGCTGCAGTAGGCGACATAACCATTAGAGCAAGCAGAACAAAATATGTAGATTTTACCCTTCCATTCACCGAATCTGGGGTATCAATGATTGTTCCAGTTAAGGAAGACAAAGATAAAAGAGCGTGGATATTTTTAAAACCACTGACTGCGAACCTTTGGTTGACCATTGGGGGATTTTTCTTGTACACTGGCATTGTTATTTGGGTTCTAGAGCACAGGGTAAACAAAGAATTCAGAGGACCTCCGCAACAGCAAGTTGGAACAATGTTTTGGTTCTCATTTTCAACTTTGGTTTTTGCTCATAGTAAATTCTCTAATCACGCATCAACAATTTAATTAGCGTTAATCTTATCTTAAATGATGATTGTAAGACCATACCAAATATAACAGGTTTGAGCTATTAGACTTAGTGATAATCTTTCTTTCCAGTAGAAGATATAAAGCAAGGTTAGTGTATAAGTTGATCAACTTGCTTATGTGAAGAAAAGCTTGCAAGAAAATGCATGGGCAGAATGCCAAATATCTTGACAATTGCTACCAACAAAATTTTTTGCAGGGGAGAGGATAAGCAGCAACTTGTCAAGATTCGTGCTGATAGTGTGGCTTTTTGTTGTCGTCGTGCTAACGCAGAGCTACACTGCAAACCTAACATCTATGTTAACAGTACAACAATTGGAACCTACCGTCTCAGGCATAAATGATCTCATAAAGAATGGAGATCACATTGGATATCAGGAGGGTTCTTTTATTCCTGAAATCCTGAAGACGTTGAAGGTTGATCACTCCAAGCTCAGAAATGTGACGAATTTGGACAACTACAACGATGCACTAAAAGAAGGCTCCAAAAATGGAGGTGTATCCGCTATCGTGGATGAACTACCTTATCTTAGGCTTGTTCTGGCTAAGTACTGCACAAAATATAGGATGGTTGGCCCTACCTATAAAGCTGAAGGTTTTGGATTTGTAAGTCTGTTTCTAGCCATCTTAATTGTCATTCAACAATAATTTTGATATAGGTGGGGATTCTATCTCAAGACTTCTTTCTCCAATACCATGTTGATTTTAAGCTCGACAACCAAGTTGAAACTTTAGAATTGTTACATCTAGGATTGTTTTATATCTACCATTTAACATATGAAATGTCTGATGATTTCTTGTTCTTGCTAATAAGGCATTTCCGAAGGGCTCTCCACTTGTACCTGAATTTTCTAGAGCACTCTTGAATGTAACTGAATCAGCTTGGATGTCGCGTATTACCAACGCATACCTTGGGAATCAAGCCAATTGTTCCGAGCAAGATAATAGCACTGCAGTTACCTCGGACAGCCTCAGCGTGGAAAGCTTCAAGGGTCTTTTCCTCATGACAGGTCTTGCTTCAACTTCTGCACTTGTCATATTCTTCTGCAATTTCCTTTTCCAGAACAAAGATATCTTGACATCCAAAGAACCTATGAAGCAAAAGATGGCAGAAATAGCAAAGACATTTGATGAGAAGAAGGACTCAAATGAATCAAAGAAGAAGCAGGTGAATAGAACAGAGAAAGAGGCTCAGCTGTCTGCTTTCCATGATGTTCCTCAAGGTTTCATAATCGGTACTATGTTGAGTACTGGGGCAATCAGCCTTTCAAACCAGGAAGAAGGAATGTTTTACCATGATGGAGGCTTATCTAGTTCTACTCCTGGAACTCCTTATCATGACTTTGCTACTGTAGTATTAGAAACTACTCCGGATAGACATTGACTTGATCATTAGATTTTATGATGATCTACTTCTTTCTTGTACGATTAAAATGTTTAGATAAGTCAATTCGTGTTCATTCTTAGTACTAGCACAGCAATTGATCGAAAAATGATGGAAATAATATTTTCCACAAACAATCGGTTGCTTCTTCTACAGTATTTTGGCGTTTGATTTAGTTAAATGACCGTGTAGTGTATTAAAACGACACAAAAAAGTTCTTGTCCATGCAAAATCACGCCTACATTAGGATCTCACGTAACTCAATAACTTGAACAAATAGAAAAGATTAATATCTTGTTGGGTTTCGAGCGTGACACAATTTACAGTTTACAAATTTTACGATCTATCATTAATATTTATATCATAAAATATTAATTATTTAATTATTAGTATTGAATTTTATGGTCTTCACGTTGTCTTGGTAAGCATTAGCATAGTATTCAGTTTAATTTTTCATTATAAGCATTAAGCAAATTGAAATTATACTAGAAACATATTTTTTCAAATGAAGGTTTAATATTTGAGATATAATTTGTCAATTCCTACATAGATAAATTAATTATATCCAAACACTTTGTTCTTTTATGTTTTCATGCATGATTAATAAATCAATCGGATTACAAGTAGAGTTTTTGCTTAGACTAAACACAAGACAACTATTACTACGAACTGCCATGTTCATCCATTCTTTTTATGACATGTTGGAAAAGTAGACTTGATTCCGTCCAATTTTTCTAATGAACCCATTTTTCTATGTATTAAAATAAATATAAAAAAGAGTTATTGGAGTTTAGATAGTTTGACACCACCTAAACTTGAAAGTTTGCTCACAAAATATAGATTTACATGTGGGACTAGCTATTCATCTCTATGGAAGCTCATAAATGCATGCTTGATTTGTCATCTAGATTTGTAATTATATAACACACTTAGGCCCTTTTTTTTTTTGGCTAATGTAGTTAAATTAAATCAATGAAACTCAAAGTTGGACAAAATTTTGAAGAGGTTTCATGGTCCATTCATGGGCTATTTCATTACCCTTCATTGGGGAAGAAGGTATTGCTGACGGTTCAAATATTAATCCCGGTGGTCGAATTGAATAGATTGAGTTCACATACATATTAACCAAATTGTGCTATACTGTAGCAACATTAAAAATAAAAATGTTGGGAGGACGTAGGTGGCTCAGCCTGTTAAGAAGTAATTTTTAACATAATGTTGGGTTTATTCTTGTGTTGTTTTCTATTTCTTACGTTACATTACCAACTGCATGCAGTTATTGAGGAGGACGTTGGAAAAGAAAAGTATTAGATAACAAACAACTGAAATAGAATCAGCAACGACCTACCAAACGAGATTTTTTGGGATATATTATTGTGGGGGTGTGGGTAGTAGCTACGGAAATAATTTAAGTGATTCGTACGAGATGACAAGAAGATAAGTATGAGAAGAAGGAATAGGTAATCTTAATAAGACTTTAACACGTATGATGACAGGTAAAAGAATGCTATAGCGTCAAACTCCATAATTAACAAATAGTGGTTAAGTGTTTGATCTTTAAGATAAGACTTTAACAAAGTAACCGCATTAATGAAGTTTTCTCTCTTATACAAATAAGGATGTAGCTAAAATATTTATAGGAAATGGTAATTGATCTTATCCATCGAATCATAATGGTAATCAATAATTAAGATTAAAATATTTTTACTAATGGATTTCAAGTGGGTTATTTTCATGAGTTTAAGTCTAAATAAAGACTTTATTTATTATTTTAGTTTGAGCCAAATCAAGAAAGATCGGATCAAATGAATCGATTTAACGAATACTACTTTAAACCTACCTTGTCAAAACTTTCTTAATTATCTCAGATATTTGGATTCGACTCTTTAGACCCGGTCACTTTAGCCAAAGGAGTCAAACGTAATTAGTTAATGGATTTAAATCTCAAATTTAAAATTAGCTCTCTACAATTATTATCGTACTGGTAAGAGTATAGAATTTTCATTCTGTCTGACCGAAGTCCAATTCTTCTAGTTAAAATTGGAAAACGTAAATGATTTGGATCCCCTTTTGTTTTTTTGTCATGTTTGAAGCTATACCTTTCCTCAAACTATGCAATTAGACAAGAATCTACAAAGTGTCAACTCAAACTCCTCTCCTCAAAATCGTTTAATTAATCTTCTCAAGCAAGGAAGGCTTGACATGGTAAAACAGCCTCACTGGTTTGAGGATTGAAATTTCCTGGTATCTCCTTGTGTTGTGTTGTATCTCAAGAAAAAATAAAGCTCCTCCTCAACACATCTCACCTTCCTCCCTTAATTTATCTTTCTTACTCCGAACCTATGAAAATTTTTTGTCTTCCAAGCTTTGGTGTTAATTAACAAACCTCTAGGATTTTGTGAAGCACATGATCTAATCTAATGGATTACTCAAAGTCCATCGTATTTTCGACGTTTTCGTCCATAATATTATTACTCATCTTCATTGCACCATCCATTGGCCAGCAGAGTGCAACGGTAACGGTGGACGTAGGGGTGATTCTTGACATGGATTCATATGTTGGAAAGATGAGCATGACCAGCTTGAACATGGCACTAGATGACTTTTACACAGCCCACCAGAATTACACTACAAGATTAGTCCTCCATGCCAGAGATTCCAACGGGGATCCTGTGGAAGCTGCATCTGCAGGTATGTTGTCTTGTTACAACAGGTCCTTAGCCAAAACCCTTTTTTCTAGCGATAATGATGCGAATTCTGCATGGTCATGGATTGGCAGGACAATATTCTCAGCTGTGGATGTAAATGATATATTATTGAGCTTGAGCTCAACTCATATAAAGCTTTTTAGGTTTATATATTTCTTGTAAATTAGAAAAACTAATTCTTAAATTTCAACTCGAACTCGATTAGATTTATAAGCTTGTAAAGCTAGGATTTACTATAATCAAATTAGACTTGAGTGAATATTCAACCGAACTCAAGTAATTTACTAGTAGATTTGGTTCATTCACACCCCATATTATCCTGTCGCAACTCCTTTAATAGATTTAATTCGTTAAGCGCAATCCATTAGATCTAACTTAGGGTACTGGCTACAGCACAATTGATATTTTAATCCTCAAACTTATACTTCAATTGGCATTTAATTTGAAATAACTGGTTCAGCAGTGCAGCTATAGAATTTTGTAGAAGAATTACACATTGCTTTCCAAATGTAAAGCCACGGAAAATGTAGAATGTTACAATTCTTAAACATTCTTATGAACTTTTTCCTGGAAGTGATGTTATATTAAGTAGTGCAAAGATTCAATTTTTACAAATACAATAGATATCACTAATTGAGATAAAATCTAATTTAGGGCGCCAGGCAGACAAAATTGACCTTTAATACTGGATTTCTATTGATATCTAAATTCACATATGATCATTTCTGCTCGGCAGCTACAGAACTGATAAAGAATTATCAAACAAAGGCAATACTGGGGCCACAACAATCAGTGGAGGCCGACTTTATAGCAAAAATAGGGAACAAGTTTCAGGTTCCCATTGTCTCCTTCAGTGCAACAGGCACTTTAGTTTCACATCTCAACACTCCTTACTTCATTCGGATGGCCTTGGATGACACCTTTCAGCTGCAAGCAGTAGCAGCCATTGTTCGTTCATTGGGCTGGAGCCAAATTGTTCCTATCTATGAACGTACAGACTATGGAAGTGGAATCCTATCGTACTTGTCTGATGAACTGCAAGATACCAGCGTGAAGATACCGTACCGTTTTGCCATCTCTCCTACTGCTACAGATGACCAGATCCTTAAAGAGCTCTACAAGTTAATGACCAATCAAACACGAGTTGTTATAGAGGGGCCCGAAGAGGTATACCTAATATTAGAACATTATAGAAGGGCTTGAAGAAGTATGCCCAAATGCTAGATTGTGATTTGAACGAGTCATGAAGACTATTATCATGTATGGTATATTTAACTTGAAAATAAAGATAATTAAATGAATTGTGTGATTTATTTGTTTTGCATTTTTATGCATATGAATATGTCATTTGATCACGTGCATATGATTGTGTGATACGTATTGGGCTTCAACTCATTATATTATTTTTTTGTCTCAACCACAGGTCAAAATAATGTATATGAAGATTATAGTTATGGAGAATATGCTGATTATAAGAATGCTAAAGTTGAAGATTTGAATGATAGTTATTACTACTTGAATGTTGGTTTTGAAAACTATTATCACAATGATAGTCAACAGTATTAGGATTAGTAATATGGATTGAAATGAAACCATCAATAAGACTTATTCTATCTTTTAATTTCCATTTGTACTAGTTGTTTGATCTTATTTATGTTATTTCTGCTATGAAAGACAAAAGTATTGTTTAATTTTGTTGGTATTTATAGAGTATAAACTATGGAGTTTGAATTTTATGAACTAAGAGATTTTTTTTTTTTTTTTATCGATGTTGGTGGTTTTAAATGTTAAGTTTGAAATATTCATTGTGTTGTTAAAGCCTAATGTATCATTAAAGGACTAGGGTCATGCGGCAATCTATACATTCCACATTCTTGGGCATTACAAATTATTTTCATGTATTCTTGTACATACATGTATTTGGTAGAATTTACATGTATTATGAAGTTATGTAATAGAAATATATGTAATATTGGTATTTCTTTATGTATATATGTCCATATATGTATAGGTACCAAAGTATATTCACACGTATATACATGTTATATTAGATTCTACAAAATGTTTAGTATAAGAAATTGGGGAATGTGTACATATGTATATGTGCATATAATAATATATATTATGTATTTTCCTTATTTATGTGTATATGTGTGTATATATTTAAGCTTGTAATCGAAAATATGTATATATATATTTATAAAAAACAAAATACTAGTATAGTATAGTATATGTATAATAGAGTGTATATATTCGATATGTATAAGTGTACACCATAGTATATATATTGTATTTTTATTGTATAGATTATATATATATAGACGTGAAGGTATATATATATATATATATATATATTTGTATATGGTCGTATATAAATATTAAGTAATTTCAATAAATATAGATATACATATAATTATGGCCGTATATGTGTATATATGTATAAAATACAAAAATACAATTATGTATATATATACTCATATGCATAACATATGTAGTGTATTTATAATTATATTGTCATATTACATAAGAATACATGTATGTATAAAATATATATATTAATAATATAGTATAAATCCATATATGGGTATACATAGATAATATATGTACAATATACTATAATAGTAAATTAATAAATAAAGTAAGGTAATATATATGTATATATATATGAACATATGCCATCGGATTCAAAAAGAAAATAGAGTACTTAATTGCAAAATTTAATAAAATATAATAATAAATATAATTATACACATATTATGTAAAAATAAAAAATAGGAAAAATATTGAAAATATGCAAAAATTTCATAATTGACACATGGCGATTTCCTTTACTGCTACATCAGCATTTAATTAAATATAATTAAATTCATAATTAAAAATAATAATAAAATATTTAATTAATTGAAAAATTACTAAATAGTAAGAATTGAATTAAATAGATATCAATCCTCAAAAATGAAAAAATATGTAAATTATAATTAAATAAACTCAAAAATAAGAAAATTGTAAAATATAAGAATTAGATATTTATTAAATCCTAAATATACAAATAAAAAAGTTTAAAATAATATTTTATAAGTAGTTAACTTAAAATAATGAAATTCATAATATTTTTACATTATAATTGAAACCGCGGGTTATAACGTCCAAAACGGACTTAACTATGAAAAAGTATATTCGAAAACGATAAAGATAGACTATAAATTCATAAAAATCGGAGTTAAAACGAAAAAAATTATATATAGCTAAAAATTTAAGATAAACCGAGAAAAATAACTAAAAGATTTAAATTAAATTATATTTATACCATACTTGAGTTATGGTGAGAAATTAAACAAACAGTGATAGATATTTTGTTAACTAGAAAACCTAATTTTTCAGAATACTCATAAGCGTTATTATTTTTTAAGTATCCAATTATCAAAAACTGGAAATCCTAAAAGAATAAAGAGTAAGCATTAACCCAAGTAAAGGAATTCTTATGATCTGCTATCCGCTTGCTCTTTGTTATATGTATGATGCTTGTTTGTTGATATTATTTGTTTGTTGAATGACCGATTATTTTGTGTATTATCATCTATATAATCACTATCTTAAATTAGTAAATAAAACTATTCAACTAAAATAATTAGTTATATTTGTCGCATGTTTGTGACCCAATTTGTATACTAATGAAGAGTACTAACTTTGCAAATTTTTGAGAAAAATATTTTTGGAAAAACATTTTTCCAATCTTTAATATATTTTATATGATTTTTGTAAGAGCTCGTAATGCTAGTAAATGATATTTTTACCGTTAATGCAAAGCTAATATAACATCTCCAATTGATTGTGAGAGGATTTGCATATTTGTGCTCGTAGAACCTTAGATTTATTTTGATAGCAAGATAACTCATTTTGTGTGCCCAAGGGGCTTTGGATATGCTCAGGAGATGACTCGAGTTGGGGTACACCTATATTGATTGCTATTCTAGATTAAAATAATAGTCGAGTATCATTTGGAGGGATAGTGTTCCTAAGTAGCCTTAAATGGTTAAGGTTAGGTGCTCCGTGTAGGTAAATACGGAAGATAATCGACGTATAAACAATGTAAATGTATACCTTCCATAATTTCGAACTCCTATGGATGTGTTATTTGCATTCTTGTATATGCATTCATTTTGCTTATAGATAGATTGTATGGATACTAATAATACTTGATAATTTACTTGAAAGATAGTAATGAGAAACGGACTCATTAAGCCGTGGTTTGCTCATTTCTCCATAATTTCTTGTGTAGATTTCTTTAAGTAGAGATTGTGAAACATCTTGAGAATATAGTACAATTTGAAGATAGGTTTGATATTTTTAAGCTTAATTGAAATGTATGTAGATGGTACAAAAATAATTTATGTAGAGAATATTTACATGATAAGATTATGTATAATATAGTATCTTTTATAAATCATCAACTTATTTTATCTTATCTCAGTATTTGGTAGGAGATATCGAGTTCCTATGGTTTTGATAAATTATGAAATCTCGGATCTCTGTAGTCATTTATATATTATAGTAAGTTAATTAATTTTAATGACTAATTATTTAGAGTTTTGTAATCTTTGACTTATAAGATAATTTTTGTATCATAAATACACATGTGATATAAAAATTTTAAATTATCCTATTAAGCCTCTTTTAGAGTCATTGCATAACCCAAACTAAAATTACTTACAAATGAAAATACTACTCGTAATGATTTGCTTAGACATCCTAGACAAGCCATGGAAATAATGATGCACTATAATTACGTATGTAATAAATGTATTAATTTAAAAACAAGAATACAATGCTCTGATTGCAAAGAAGAACTACCAAATATCATGTTTATTGCTATTTTAAAACATTCCCCAAAAATGAAAGAAGAACCTCTGAAAATTATCGAATCCCAAAGCTAAATTAATAAAGTAAATAAATTGATACCTTCTTCTTCTTTTTTAATCATATCCTTACAATGGTAATCCAAGCTAATAACAATAATATCTATAATAGTAGTAATTATACTAGTAATAGCATGTATCCAAATGAACTAAAAATAATAATAGTATATGTATAAGGATGAAAAAAATATAGGATATGACAAAATAAAATAATAAATAATATGTATATCAAGTAAACTATTGGTAATTAATAAAACTACACTTGGGCCATTGAAGCCCACGTAGCAAAGCCCATCCACAACCTTCCCAAAACCCCTTACATCACTGCCCAGAGGAAGTAGTTAAAAGGAAGAGTGGAAATCTTTGTGTAAGCCCGGACCAAGGACCAAGATCAGAGAGGAGAATTATAGTCAACACCATTGAATGCCTATCTCTAAGCATCGTCCAGAACTAAAATAAATTAACTAGAGAAGACGATAGTTGCTTGGTTGTGTGATCATTTAATCTCAATCACGTTAATTGTGAAATAGAAGTTGAATACGGTTTACAATGACGATGACAACGACGACGACGACGATAATAATAATAATAATAATAATAGCGAGATTATTATCATATTTTAAATCTAATTGATGATATATATCAATTGAGTGTTATGGCTTAAAATTGAAATCGTTTAAAATTTGGAGAATTAAATTTATACTTTTCTCAAAATCTTTTTAATTTTTATTGAATTTTCCGATGTAATTTATAGGTGTACTTTGAGGGCTACTCAATTGGAAATAAAAAGTGACAATTAACCTAAAGTCAATATTGAAAAGATGGCGATCTCGATCTCTCTCTCTCTAAAGCAACTAACGATAAGGCATCTTTGCAGTACAACGGGGATAAAGATAGTGATTTTCTTCGTTGTAGTAAAAAGAGATTAGCTTTAACATCTGATGATGATCATAATGAGGTTACAATTGAAAGTGTGGATTTCATTTCAAAAAGAGATGGAAACCCTAATAAAAAAGAAAAAAAGTTTTCTAAGGACTCAATTCTTACAAATATCCCAAGAGCTTATGAAAGGTTTTGTTTCCAAGATGATGCTCTTAATATGACCATGGATCATGATGCAAAGAAGTGGAAAGAGGAAGAGGACAATCTAAATACGAATGCAGTGTAGAGTGTATGTTATGTGAATTTCTCCTAAATGAAGGTTGAGATGCCAAGCATTTCGTGGAAAAATACTTTCATAGCTAAATATTTTAGGTTAAATTCAGGTTATAAAACCATCTTAAATAGACTATTAAAAATGTGGAGGAAACTCAATCCTTTTAAATTGGTCTATGTAGGGATTGGATATTACTTGATCTCTTTGGAGAATAACTTGGATTACTAATAAATAATAAAAAATGACTCTTGGTTCATAAACGGTTAATAATTTACTTCGAAGAAATGGGTTATAGAGTTTAGATCAAATATAACAGTTTTTTATATGATAGCGGCATGGGTTAGAATTTTTGGATTACCAATAAAGTTTTAATCTCTGCTAGCAATTAAGAGAACAGGAGAGAAGATCGAGCCGGTGCTATAATATAACTCTTATACTGGAGGTTTGGAATGTGGGAGATTTGTACACATTTGTATTCAATTAAATATTACTTCTCCCATCAAACATACGTTATTATTAATGGAGTGCCTTATAAGATTTTATATGAAGGATTGCCAAGAGAATTAATCATGCAATATTTGTCAAATTAATGAAAATGTAGTTAATACTAATTTACCCGAAGAGGGGGGATGATGAGGGTCCAGGAAGGGCCTTGGATGACGTGACGAGACTTGACTGTACTGTAGTAGTTGGGGACAGGAGTAACATCAATCAAAGAGAGAAGGGGGATGATGCTCAATTAAAAGAGTGATCATTTATGACCGCGGACGCCTCGAAGGGAAAGGAATCTAGTTGCTTCCAGGAAGTGTGTCAACAAGTCCATGGAAGGCAGTGGGGATGTGCTCTCGCATCCTTGTGGAAGTCCAGTGACCGTATTGCTAGGGATTGGAAGTATGGATCGAGAGATCTGCGGGTGTCCGGAGACCTTTGGCCGGATAAATGGTGCATTTGATGGAGTGGTGACTATGGTTGTCCCGATATTATGAGTTGCTAGGGCCTTGGCTAGATCGACTATTGGGAAGGTATGGCCCTGAGCCAAGGGAGGGAAAAGTACCATATGGCACATTGGTCGAGATGGTTGATTTGAAGACATGGTTGTGCGGTGCGAATACACTGTATCGGTACCAATCAGGATAAATATTACAATATATGAGTTTTAATTATTATTATTTTTTAATTTATATACATATTATTCGATCTTTATATCAATTTATAAATATAAATAATAATATATATTTAATTTTATATTATATTTTAATTATAAAAAATACTTATTCTTAATTTATTTAAATTTTTAATTTTTTTTTTTTATTTTTGTTTCTTTCACTAGGATGAAATTAACAGGTTAAACTGCTAATCCCACCAAGCCTGACAGATCAGACTCATGGCTCACCAGTTTGTACTCGATCCGACTCTTTCCTAAGTCTAGGGGTAGTGTCTAGGGGTAACCTTATTTTAGATGATTGAGTAGCTTGTAAAAAACAGAGCTTAGAAATCTAAGGTTCGAGTTGATTATATGGGAGGAAGAAGAAATAGAAATAGGTTAAATTAATAATAAACTACTTGCATGTATTTATTCATGTAAATTATCAGAAGTGAGACTAGGTGGTAATTGGAGAGGACTTGGTTATATCTTATGCTTATTGTAATTATAGATTTGGTTATATCTTATGCTTATTTTAATAATAAATTTTGTTAACGTTGAAATAGGTTAAATTAATAATACAACTTTTTTTTTTTTTTGGACTCTTTGGAAGAAGCAAGAACCTTGGTGAATGCTTCGGGGCTGTTGCTTGGCGAATTCTTGCCAGGGCTTTTCATTACACAAAGTTTGAGCTACTGTTTTTGCACGATTGAGTCCGAGAAAAATCAGAACAAGAGCGAATAAAAAAGTACGACTATTTCTTTCTATGTCTTACCGACCAAGACACAAAAGTCATGGCAATTGACATTTGATGGATTCTTGAAAACCTAGACAAATCATTACCAAAAAGGAAAGGAAAATTAACCATGCATAATTGCAGCTACACCCTAAAATTATTCATCAGGTGCAAATAAACCCAATAATTCAAGAAAGTATAACTTAAGCTTTCACGTTTTGTTGAAAATATACACATAACACCATTATTAAAATCAAGAGAAAACTTGCTTGTTTGAAGTTTTTAAAGGTATCGTACAAGTTATCATCAATAATTTGCTTGAGTTAAAGGTGTTCACCCGGTTAGGTCAACCTGAAAAAAGTCTTGATCTGGTAGCTTATGAGCTGGTAAAAGAGTGAACTGAGCTTGACTCTTAAGGAAATGAGTCCAAACCGATTCACTTGAACTAGTGGTTCAAGGGTCAATTTAGCAAATCTTGAGTCGTAAAACTTTATTTTTTGTTATTTTTTTTGAATTTTTATTAATTATTATAAATAATTTATGAAGTATTAATTTTTTCCCCAACTAAATTTAAAACTTTATATCATTGCTCATGAGTAAAAAATTTTATTTTGGTTCAATTTTTTTTTAATTCCGAAATAATAAATTTAAAACATATATGAGTATATAGTATATTAATTATTGTATATTATATATATTATCTATTTGTTAAGGGTTAGCACGGTTCGGTTCGATACGGTTCACCTCCTTTTATTAAACTGAAACTAATATAATGATTCGATTTTCCTTAGAAGTCAAACCTAATTATACGGTTTGGTTTATAAATTTTTCAAACGTAATTAAAATTAGTTCGATCCACAATTTGATCCATTTGTGTTAAATTTTCGTTAAGTATTTTTATCTTCAATAAATATAAAATTTCAAATGGAATTTACTCAACTTAATTTTAATAATTGATACAAAATTATGATAAAAAATAACAAGATATGAAAAATTTAATGAAATTTATGAAGATTGATAGAAAAAAATATAAAATAATTGCAGAAATTTTTTTTATTTAACTAAATAATTCGGTTCGGTTTAAAACGATACAATTCGATTCACTTTCCGAAATGGAATAGTGAACCATTGATACACAACCAAGCCGAACCATAATCGTAAAAAAACTAATTTTTCGATTTGGTTCGGTTAACGATTAAATTCGTGATTCACGATTTTTTTTTTCCAACTCTAATATTTATTAACATTATAAACCATACCGAATTATTTAGTTAATATAATATATATTATGTTTGGATTATATATATGGCATACGACCAGAGGCTAAGTCAGCCTTCCTCGTTAGAATCACAAGATTTAATCTAATGGATTACTCAAAGTCCATCGTATTTTCGACGTTTTCTTCCACAATATTATTAGTAATCTTCATTGCACCATCCGTTCACCAGCAGAGTGCAACAGTTACGGTGGATGTAGGAGTGATTCTTGACATGGATTGCAAGTTGGGAAGATGAGCATGACTAGCTTGAACATGGCACTAGGTGACTTTTACACGGCCCACCAGAATTACTCAACAAGATTAGTCCTCCAAGCCAAAGATTCCAACGGTGATCCTTGGAATTAGCTAAATAACCCAACACGCCAATTAGCTCTACAGACTCTAAGAATTGGCTTACTGTAGCTTTAGATTTAAACTCGAGAAGAATTACACCTAAAGGATCAATGTTTAACGAGGAGATCAACATTCTAAAAAATTTAAATAATGAATTGACGTTTTAAAAAATAATTTAAATAAGGTATTAATATTTTATAAGATGATTTAAATAATTTTATAAATTGACTATTATAAATCTATTTGTGAAATGTTAATCATTTATTAAAACTTTTCGAAATGTTAATTTCTTTATTTGAACTTACTCCCAAACATTAGCTCCCTCCATCATAATTCTCCCTTTGAACTTGTAATCAAAATAAAACGAAAATTTAGAAAGACACATTAGAAATATTATTATGGCTAATACACCCATTATTCAGACCAAATCAAATAACATGACCCCAAATTTAATAGACTTTGTCCAATTTATAAATCAAATTTATTAATGAGCTATACATAAAGTTGGAAAAGTAACTTAATAAAATTGAAAAAATAGCCATCTAATCTTACTCATCATGTAAATTGGACTTACCTATAACAAGTTATAATATTTACAAGTGAATTTACGCTTGTAGAGCATTTAAACTATTGACTATATACGCACACAAAAAAAAATTATAATAAGTAAAACTATTAAAATTCAATGTTTAGGTTCAATCCAAGTGAAATTAATATTAGTTTGATGGGTTACAATTACAAGTACCTCACTCTTCCTGTTTTACTCTATCTTAGGTGATGTTGACTTTGAGGATCATTATATTGATTACCTATCTAAGGATCATCATGAACGAGCAGTATCAATAGGTGAGTAATTATCTATAGTTACCAAACTTGTTTGTGCTTATAGTATATTTACACTCTAATTAATGTATGATATCTATTGGAATTGCTAGAGGATATGAAGAATTGCATGTGCTTGGTATTGCTTACTATATTGTGCAAGAATACTCTAAATTATATGAAATGGGACATTAGGTGCTATATTCTTCAATTGCATTATTATTACGGAGTGTGCTTTATTTATTTGATCACCTCATAATGAATATAATAACTATTTGGCTAAGAATTTAAATTAGACATGCATTGTAAGGCTATACAAAAAAGGTCGTCAACATCGATGGTACAGATAGGCTTTATACAATTGGTGCTTCGTTCGCAACCTTGCATCAACCTTTGGAAACTACTGCATACTGAGGAATGTCGTCCTTTAATTGGAGCTTCGTCCTTATACCTTGTAAATTCTATAGGGGTATATGGTACCTTGCCCCTATGGAACCTTAATTTTATTTTATTTTTTATCTTCTTGGAAAATATTATGTAGCTTTATAATCAATTTCAAACATATAACTATACTAATTAACCAAATAATAATTTGAAAAGTTTTTATATTTGCATCATATTAATTGTAACAATATGAAATTTTGGTAAGTAAAATAGATAATATTCTTGTAATTGGAAACGTTTACCCTTGATTGGGTCATGCTAAATTATTTATTTTATGTTTTCTTTTAAATGATCAAAATAAAATTTGTATCAAATTATAAAATTATTTTATACTGAATACAAAAATCATGTGTTGAGTAATTATAGTAAAATATATTGGACAATAAATTAAAAATCAAGATGTTTTTAACACCTTATTAGAATAGGGTTAATAGAAGAAGAATAAAGTAGCGTAAAAATAAGATGGTAAAAAAAGAAAGAAATTCCCATCTAAAAAAAGAAGAAGAAGAAGAGAGAGACATGACTATACGAGAGCACAAAGTTTTAGAGTTTTATTATAAGCAGGATTTTTATTGTTATTTTCTTTGATTTTAATAAATATAATAGTATAATTTTTTATTTCTTAGTATTATTCAATTTTTATTATAAGATGAGTAGATGATACCCTAAAATTTATACTCAATAATCCTATTATTTAATTGAATTAATTATTTGCACCAATTAGAGGCTGCCACTTGTCATTCTTTAACGAAAAAAATTAACACCGGTAGTAAAAGAATTCATTTGTAAACATCAAGGACTTGAATGCAAAAATAAATAAATAAATAAAAGCTTAGATTCGAAATAAAAATAAATAAATAAATTTTTTAGGACTAAATTTGTACTTTTCGCAAAATCTTTTTAATTTTTGTTAAATTTTTTGGAACAATTTATACTCAAAATAAAATTACTTCTGGTACTTGTTGCACCATTTCCCAATAAAATTTCAAGAGTCGACTTGTAATTATTTCTAGAACATATACATATATTGGGGAAATTATTTTTACAATGTCATGTTATATCTGAAGATAGTAATATTTATTTAATGTCAAATTTATTATTAAAGCTGGAAAACTTTTGATTTTTAGTTTTTGCATTGCTATTTACGCATTTAATCCTATTTTTATCAATCCAATGGATTCTATTTTCAATTTTATGACATTTGTAACATCTAATTATTAATATTACAATTTATGGCTTGCAAATTTTATGATCACTATTAATATTTACATTATAAAATAGTAATTATTCAATTATTAGACTCTTTAATTTTCGTGGTCTTCACATTGTCTTGGTAAGGATTAGCAAATTATTCAATGTAATGTTTCATTAGAAGCATTAAGCAAATTGAAATTATACTAGAAACACATTTTTTTCAAATAAAGGCTTGATAAATGAGATGTAAGTTAGTTTTTTTCTAAATTAATATATAAGTTAAATCCAAACACTTT
This sequence comes from Lumnitzera littorea, assembly GCA_024138015.1. NCBI lineage: Eukaryota > Viridiplantae > Streptophyta > Magnoliopsida > Myrtales > Combretaceae > Lumnitzera > Lumnitzera littorea. Next base: position 504,407 of record JAMXBB010000009.1, on the reverse strand, counting down.
ACTCTTTTAGGTTTTTAAGCATGATTAATAAATAAGTCATGTTATAAGTAAAGTTTTTGCTTAGATCAAACACAAAACATAACCATTAATATGAATTACCGCTTATTCATATATTGAGAAAAAGATGTAAGAAACTTTGCACATGGAAGACATGGTTAGATAATACAGTGATTACCTAACTCTAGCAAGTTTATCCATTTTATTACATGTTGAAAAAGTGGATGTGGTATCATTCAATTTTTTTAATGAACCCATTTTTTTATGTATTAAAATAAATAAAAAGAGAGTTATTAGAGTTAAATAGTTTGACACAAAAGTAAATGAAGAACCCCATCATATAGGGTATTTATCCTAGATCTGCTTAATCGGGTAGGTTATTGGTAGGTACTAAGAGTGACAAATTAGGTTTCGATGGTAATTTTCTGAATCTTGAATGAAAATAAAATCCATCAAGCACTTTCCAAGAGCCGGATTTGATAACGTAGGTGGGGCCAACCGGTTCACATCATCGACAAAGAAAGTCTTTTAATATTAGGTTCATTTTTACGTTGTTTTCTATTTCTTACGTTACGTTACGCTACCACTGCATGCAGTGATTGAGGAGGACATTGGAAAAAGAAAAAAAGTATTAAGATAAACAAACAACTGAAATAGAATCACGAAACTCATAAAAACTGGACTTGGGTATTTGTTACTATTATTATTATTATAATAGTAGAATTTTCATTCTCTCTGACCCAGTCCAATTCTTCTCATTAAAACAGGAAACGCAATTGATTTGGGATTCCCTTTCGTTTTTGTCAGGTTTGGAGCTACGCTTTTACCAGAGCATATGGAATCATATTATATAGAACAGAAAGAATCTACAGAGTGTCAACTCAAACCCCTCTCCTCAAAATCATTCATCATAAGATAAATATTTATTTCTTTAATAGTTTCAGTTAGAATACAAAACAAAGGCCTAGAATCTCCCACGTGTCGATATGTTTAGCTCAGTAGAATCTATACCAAATACTTCCCCAGTCTTCACTTCATCCATGTAAATCTAATTATAATAATAATAATAAAAGAAGCTTGTCGTATTGATTTCTTCCTAAGCCTTAAATAATACGATACATTATTGACGGCTGAGTGCAGTGTGTGGTCTCAAACAAAACAAAGTTTGACTTGTGTGTATTACAAAGCATGGACCACCACAAGCGAACCACGAAGCTCTAACGAAGCAACGCTTGAAACTGCCTTAGCATTTCATTTGATTTCTAGGACAGCAATAGCATTAGCATAGCTCAGCTCTAATTTAATGTCAACAACCAAGGTCAATAACGAATATAATACCGTACAATCCTCTTAAGAGGTGTTTTCTACACACCCCTTTTGAAAGATAAAAAGAGCTATGCTAGGGAATTTTTTATTTTTTTTCTTTTTCCAGTGAAATATATATATATATATATACACACACATTCTGTCGTGCTTCTTAATGCGCTTTTGTCCAATCCCACACACACACTTCACAAATCAACGACAGTACTAGATATTATAATCTGTCGGGCTTCAGTCTGTCTATTGAGATGATGTAAACCGAACACTACGGGGGTACGTGGTTTTTGCCGGATGCCTGCCTTGAGACTTTTAGCTAATACATAATTTGAATGAATGAATAGAAGCACTAAGCCATACGCAAGACGGATTGGAGCAAGGGTAGGGTAGAGTCGTTTATAAGGGATTAATCTTCTCAGGCAAGGTAGGCTTGACTTTGTCAAACCATCCAACAGTCAAGGCTTTTGCCATAGTAAAACAGCCTCATTGTTCTGAGGATTGAAATTTCCTGGTATCTCCTTGTCCAGTGTTGCGTCTCTAGAAGATATAAAGCTCCTCCTTAAAACACCTCACCCTCCTCCCTCAATTTATCTTTCTAATTTCTCCATTTGAAGCTTTGGTGTTAATTAACAAACCTCTAGGATTTCGTGAAGCACATGATCTAATGGATTACTCAAAGTCCATCGTAGTTTCGACGTTTTCGTCCATAATATTATTACTCATCTTCATTGCACCATCCATTGGCCAGCAGAGTGCAACGGTAACGGTGGACGTAGGGGTGATTCTTGACATGGATTCATATGTTGGAAAGATGAGCATGACCAGCTTGAACATGGCACTAGATGACTTTTACACAGCCCACCAGAATTACACTACAAGATTAGTCCTCCATGCCAGAGATTCCAACGGTGATCCTGTGGAAGCTGCATCTGCAGGTATGTTGTCTTGTTACAACAGGTCCTTAGCCAAAACCCTTTTTTCTAGCGATAATGATGCGAATTCTGCATGGCCATGGATTGGCAGGACAATATTCTCAGCTGTGGATGTAAATGATATATTATTGAGCTTGAGCTCAACTCATATAAAGCTTTTTAGGTTTATATATTTCTTCTAAATTAGAAAAATTAATTCTTAAATTTCAACTTGAACTCGATTAGATTTATAGGCTTGCAAAGCTGGAGTTTACTATAATCAAATTAGACTTGAGTGAATATTGAACCAAACTCAAGTAATTTAATAGATTTAATTCATTAAGTGCAATCTGTTTGATCTAACTTAGGGTGCTAGCTAGAGCATAATTGATATTTTAATCCTCAATCTTTCTTATACTCCAAATTGACATGGAATTCGAAATTACTGGTTCAGCAGTGTAACTATAGAATTTTGTAGCAGAATCAGAAATTGCTTTCCAAATGTAAAGCCACAGAAAAATGTAGAATGTTACAATTTCTAAGCATGCTTACCAACTCTTTTTCCAGAAGTGATGTTATATTAAGTAGTGCAAAGATTCTATTTTTACAAATACAATAGATATCACTAATTGAGATAAAATCTAATTTAGGGCGCCAGGCAGACAAAATTGATCTTTAATACTGGATTTCTATTGATATCTAAATTCACATATGATCATTTCTGCTCGGCAGCTATAGAACTGATAAAGAATTATCAAACAAAGGCAATACTGGGGCCACAACAATCAGTGGAGGCCGAATTTATAGCAAAAATAGGGAACAAGTCTCAGGTTCCCATTGTCTCCTTCAGTGCAACAGGCACTTTAGTTTCACATCTCAACACTCCGTACTTCATTCGGACGGCCTTGGATGACACCTTTCAGCTGCAAGCAGTAGCAGCCATCGTTCGTTCATTTGGCTGGAGCCGAATTGTCCCTATCTATGAACGTACAGACTATGGAAGTGGAATCCTATCATACCTGTCTGATGAACTGCAAGATACCAGCGTGAAGATGCCGTACCATTGTGCCATCTCTCCTTCAGCTACGGATGACCAGATCCTTAAAGAACTCTACAAGTTGATGACCATGCAAGCACGAGTGTTCATAGTACATATGCTCCCATCTCTTGCATTCCGCATTTTCCTGAAAGCAAAGGAAGTTGGAATGATGTCCAAGGGATATGCCTGGATCGTAACAGGAGGGATCACGAGCCTTATCGATTCAGTGGATTCTACAGTCATCGATTCGATGCAAGGAGTTGTAGGTGTGAAGCCCTACATTCCCGCATCCACCGAGCTGGACCGATTCACAGTTAGATGGAGGCGACAATTCCACCAGGACTATCCGGAAATCAATCGCATGCAACTCAATGCGTTTGGTCTGTGGGCATATGATAGCATCTGGGTTCTGGCCAAGGCAGTAGAAAATGCCAGGATTATGGACTCACAGTTCATGAAACCAGCAGAAAAGGATAATCTTACTGACTTGGCAGCTATTGGAATTTCAGAATCGGGACCGAGACTACTTCGATCAATCTTGAGAACTAAACTAAAAGGACTGAGTGGTGATATCAATTTCATAAATGGCCAGTTGCCTTTGTACCCCTTTGTGATCGTGAATCTAGTCGGAAACGAATCAAGAGCAATAGGATTCTGGACGGAGAAGGGCATTTCAAAGCAATTTCCAGCCGGTGATCTCGAAGCAGAAGGTTCTCTCAGTTCAGTCACATGGCCAGGCAATACAACCATGATACCAAAGGGTTGGGAAATTCCGGTAAATGAGAAGAAGTTGAAGGTTGGAGTTCCTGTAAAAGGAGGGTTCAGTCAGTTCATAAATGTGGAGATTGATCCGCACACAAAGGAGGTAACTGTCAGTGGTTACTGCAAAGAAGTGTTTGAAGCAGCACTGAAATTGTTGCCATATGCTGTCCCTTTTGAGTATGTCCCCTTTCCCTTTGAGGCAGCAGATGGCAGTGTTGAAAGTGCAGCAAATTATGATCATCTTGTTGAACAGGTCTACGCTAAGGTATGCTCATCAAATAATTCCAGCCTTATGTCTGCACGGGCACCATAATGTTTGGAATAAATCAACAACATGCCACGAATGTCTATGGTGATACATACCCACATAAATCACCAATGTTTTAAGTGAATAAATCAACATATTGTTTTATTCTCCAAATATATTTTATGTTTGATACATGTTTTAGTATATGCTTCAAATGAAATAGGTAATACTGTTACAATGTCATTAAACTTTAAACATAAAAGAAATGTGATTTCACTTTAAAAAACTGTTTTTTGACTCCATAAAACATTGGTGACCTATTTGATAAGGGTTTTGTGAAATCTTCTAAGATATTAATGAACATGGCCCAGAACGTTCATGGCCTCTGATGTATTTATCCTGAGAGAATTCTAGTTAAATCATCTAAGGATAGGATTGCTGTTAGATTGTTGAGTTTCCAAATACCTGCCAAATGAATTTTTCCCCAAGTACACATAATATGCTCAGTAATATATTCATTTATATATGCAGAAGCTCGATGCTGCAGTAGGCGACATAACCATTAGAGCAAGCAGAACAAAATATGTAGATTTTACCCTTCCATTCACCGAATCTGGGGTATCAATGATTGTTCCAGTTAAGGAAGACAAAGATAAAAGAGCGTGGATATTTTTAAAACCACTGACTGCGAACCTTTGGTTGACCATTGGGGGATTTTTCTTGTACACTGGCATTGTTATTTGGGTTCTAGAGCACAGGGTAAACAAAGAATTCAGAGGACCTCCGCAACAGCAAGTTGGAACAATGTTTTGGTTCTCATTTTCAACTTTGGTTTTTGCTCATAGTAAATTCTCTAATCACGCATCAACAATTTAATTAGCGTTAATCTTATCTTAAATGATGATTGTAAGACCATACCAAATATAACAGGTTTGAGCTATTAGACTTAGTGATAATCTTTCTTTCCAGTAGAAGATATAAAGCAAGGTTAGTGTATAAGTTGATCAACTTGCTTATGTGAAGAAAAGCTTGCAAGAAAATGCATGGGCAGAATGCCAAATATCTTGACAATTGCTACCAACAAAATTTTTTGCAGGGGAGAGGATAAGCAGCAACTTGTCAAGATTCGTGCTGATAGTGTGGCTTTTTGTTGTCGTCGTGCTAACGCAGAGCTACACTGCAAACCTAACATCTATGTTAACGGTACAACGATTGGAACCTACTGTCTCAGACATAAATGATCTTATAAAGAATGGAGATTATATTGGATATCAGGAGGGTTCTTTTATTCCTGAAATCCTGGAGACGTTGAATTTTAATCACTCCAAGCGCAGAAATGTGACGAATTTGGACAACTACGACGATGCACTAAAAAAAGGCTCCAAAAATGGAGGTGTATCTGCTATCATGGATGAACTACCTTATCTTAGGCTTGTTCTGGCTAAGTACTGCACAAAATATAGGATGGTTGGCCCTACCTATAAAGCTGAAGGTTTTGGATTTGTAAGTCTGCTTCTAGTCATCTTAAATGTCATTCAACAATAATTTTGATGTAGGTGGGGATTCTAACTCAAGACTTCTTTCTCCAATACCATGTTGATTTTAAGCTCGACAACCAAGTCGAAACTTTAGAATTGTTACATCTAGGATTGTTTTATATCTACCATTTAACATATGAAATGTCTGATGATTTCTTGTTCTTGCTAATAAGGCATTTCCGAAGGGCTCTCCACTTGTACCTGAATTTTCTAGAGCACTCTTGAATGTAACTGAATCAGCTTGGATGTCTCTTATTACCAACGCATACTTTGGGAATCAAGCCAATTGTTCCGAGCAAGATAATAGCACTGCAGTTACCTCGGACAGCCTCAATGTGGAAAGCTTCAAGGGTCTTTTCCTCATGACAGGTCTTGCTTCAACTTCTGCACTTGTCATATTCTTCTGCAATTTCTTTTTCCAGAACAAAGATATCTTGACATCCAAAGAACCTATGAAGCAAAAGATGGCAGAAATAGCAAAGACATTTGATGAGAAGAAGGACTCAAATGAATCAAAGAAGAAGCAGGTGAATAGAACAGAGAAAGAGGCTCAGCTGTCTGCTTTCCATGATGTTCCTCAAGGTTTCATAATCGGTACTATGTTGAGTACTGGGGCAATCAGCCTTTCAAACCAGGAAGAAGGAATGTTTTACCATGATGGAGGCTTATCTAGTTCTACTCCTGGAACTCCTTATCATGACTTTGCTACTGTAGTATTAGAAACTACTCCGGATAGACATTGACTTGATCATTAGATTTTATGATGATCTACTTCTTTCTTGTACGATTAAAATGTTTAGATAAGTCAATTCGTGTTCATTCTTAGTACTAGCACAGCAATTGATCGAAAAATGATGGAAATAATATTTTCCACAAACAATCGGTTGCTTCTTCTACAGTATTTTGGCGTTTGATTTAGTTAAATGACCGTGTAGTGTATTAAAACGACACAAAAAAGTTCTTGTCCATGCAAAATCACGCCTACATTAGGATCTCACGTAACTCAATAACTTGAACAAATAGAAAAGATTAATATCTTGTTGGGTTTCGAGCGTGACACAATTTACAGTTTACAAATTTTACGATCTATCATTAATATTTATATCATAAAATATTAATTATTTAATTATTAGTATTGAATTTTATGGTCTTCACGTTGTCTTGGTAAGCATTAGCATAGTATTCAGTTTAATTTTTCATTATAAGCATTAAGCAAATTGAAATTATACTAGAAACATATTTTTTCAAATGAAGGTTTAATATTTGAGATATAATTTGTCAATTCCTACATAGATAAATTAATTATATCCAAACACTTTGTTCTTTTATGTTTTCATGCATGATTAATAAATCAATCGGATTACAAGTAGAGTTTTTGCTTAGACTAAACACAAGACAACTATTACTACGAACTGCCATGTTCATCCATTCTTTTTATGACATGTTGGAAAAGTAGACTTGATTCCGTCCAATTTTTCTAATGAACCCATTTTTCTATGTATTAAAATAAATATAAAAAAGAGTTATTGGAGTTTAGATAGTTTGACACCACCTAAACTTGAAAGTTTGCTCACAAAATATAGATTTACATGTGGGACTAGCTATTCATCTCTATGGAAGCTCATAAATGCATGCTTGATTTGTCATCTAGATTTGTAATTATATAACACACTTAGGCCCTTTTTTTTTTTGGCTAATGTAGTTAAATTAAATCAATGAAACTCAAAGTTGGACAAAATTTTGAAGAGGTTTCATGGTCCATTCATGGGCTATTTCATTACCCTTCATTGGGGAAGAAGGTATTGCTGACGGTTCAAATATTAATCCCGGTGGTCGAATTGAATAGATTGAGTTCACATACATATTAACCAAATTGTGCTATACTGTAGCAACATTAAAAATAAAAATGTTGGGAGGACGTAGGTGGCTCAGCCTGTTAAGAAGTAATTTTTAACATAATGTTGGGTTTATTCTTGTGTTGTTTTCTATTTCTTACGTTACATTACCAACTGCATGCAGTTATTGAGGAGGACGTTGGAAAAGAAAAGTATTAGATAACAAACAACTGAAATAGAATCAGCAACGACCTACCAAACGAGATTTTTTGGGATATATTATTGTGGGGGTGTGGGTAGTAGCTACGGAAATAATTTAAGTGATTCGTACGAGATGACAAGAAGATAAGTATGAGAAGAAGGAATAGGTAATCTTAATAAGACTTTAACACGTATGATGACAGGTAAAAGAATGCTATAGCGTCAAACTCCATAATTAACAAATAGTGGTTAAGTGTTTGATCTTTAAGATAAGACTTTAACAAAGTAACCGCATTAATGAAGTTTTCTCTCTTATACAAATAAGGATGTAGCTAAAATATTTATAGGAAATGGTAATTGATCTTATCCATCGAATCATAATGGTAATCAATAATTAAGATTAAAATATTTTTACTAATGGATTTCAAGTGGGTTATTTTCATGAGTTTAAGTCTAAATAAAGACTTTATTTATTATTTTAGTTTGAGCCAAATCAAGAAAGATCGGATCAAATGAATCGATTTAACGAATACTACTTTAAACCTACCTTGTCAAAACTTTCTTAATTATCTCAGATATTTGGATTCGACTCTTTAGACCCGGTCACTTTAGCCAAAGGAGTCAAACGTAATTAGTTAATGGATTTAAATCTCAAATTTAAAATTAGCTCTCTACAATTATTATCGTACTGGTAAGAGTATAGAATTTTCATTCTGTCTGACCGAAGTCCAATTCTTCTAGTTAAAATTGGAAAACGTAAATGATTTGGATCCCCTTTTGTTTTTTTGTCATGTTTGAAGCTATACCTTTCCTCAAACTATGCAATTAGACAAGAATCTACAAAGTGTCAACTCAAACTCCTCTCCTCAAAATCGTTTAATTAATCTTCTCAAGCAAGGAAGGCTTGACATGGTAAAACAGCCTCACTGGTTTGAGGATTGAAATTTCCTGGTATCTCCTTGTGTTGTGTTGTATCTCAAGAAAAAATAAAGCTCCTCCTCAACACATCTCACCTTCCTCCCTTAATTTATCTTTCTTACTCCGAACCTATGAAAATTTTTTGTCTTCCAAGCTTTGGTGTTAATTAACAAACCTCTAGGATTTTGTGAAGCACATGATCTAATCTAATGGATTACTCAAAGTCCATCGTATTTTCGACGTTTTCGTCCATAATATTATTACTCATCTTCATTGCACCATCCATTGGCCAGCAGAGTGCAACGGTAACGGTGGACGTAGGGGTGATTCTTGACATGGATTCATATGTTGGAAAGATGAGCATGACCAGCTTGAACATGGCACTAGATGACTTTTACACAGCCCACCAGAATTACACTACAAGATTAGTCCTCCATGCCAGAGATTCCAACGGCGACCTAAGAATTAGTTAAATGACCCAATACACCAATTTGTTCTGCAGACTCTAAGAATTGGCTTGCCGTATCTTTAGATTTGAACTTGCTATCAAAATAAAATGAAAGTTTAGAAAGATACACTAGAAATATTAATTCGCAAAAACACCCATGATTCAAGCCAAACCAAATAACATGACCCCTAATTTAACAGACTGTCCTAACTTATAAATCAAATTTATTAATGAGCTATACATAAAGTAGGAAAAGCAACTCACTAAAATTGAAGAAATAGCCACCTGATCTTACTCATCATGTAAATTGGACTTACCTATAACAAGTTCTAATATTTACAAGCCAATTTATGCTTCTAAAGCGTTTAAACTATTGATTATATGTGCACACACACAAAAAAAAAAAGAACAAATTTATAATAAGAAAAACTATAAAAATTCAATGTTTAGTTTAATCCAAGTTAAATTAATATTAGTCTTATGGGTTACAATTACATGTACTTCACTCTTCCTATTCCACTCTATCCTAGGTGACATTGGCTTTAAGGATCTCTAGATTGATTACCTACCTATACAAACAGGTGAGTAATCATATATGGTTACAAAATTTGCTTATGCTTGTAGTATATTTACACTCTAATTAATGTATGATATCCATTGGAATTACTTAAGGATATGAGGAATGCATGTGCTTGGCATTGCTTACTATATTATGCAAGAATACACTAAATTATATGAAATGGGAAATTAGGTTCTATATTCACCAACTGCATTATTAGTATTGAATGTGGTTTATATATATGATCACCTCATAACAAATATAATAATTATTTGACTAAGAATTTAAATTGGACATGCATTGCAAGACTATCACATACCGGTACGAATAGGCTATATACAGTTAGTGCTCCATTTGAAACCTTGCCCCCAACCTTTAGAAACTACTGCATACTGAGGAATGCCGTCCTTTAATTGGAGCGTCATCCTTATACTCTATAAATTTTACAAGGGTACATGGTTCCTTACCTCTGTAGAACCTTAATTTTTTTTTTTAATTTTATCTTCTTTTAAAATATTATGCAGACACATAATCAATATCAAACATATAACTACACTAATTGATTAAATAATAATAATTTGAAAAATTCTTATATTTACATCATATTTAATCGTAACAATATGAAGTTTTGGTAAGTTGAATAGATAATATTCCTGTAATTGGAAATGTTTACCCTTGGTTGAGTCATACTAAATTATTTATTTTATCTTTTCTTTCTAATGATCAAAATAAAACTTTTATCAAATCATAAAATTGTTATGTACTAAATACAAAAACCATGTGCTAAGTAATTATAGTAAAAGTTATTAGACAATAAGTTAAAAACCAAGATTTTTTAATACCTTATTAGATTAGGGTTATTAAAAGAGGAATAAAGTAGCGTAAAAATGATATGCTAAAAACCTAAGTAATTATAGTAAAAGTTATTAGACGATAAGTTAAAAATCAAGATTTTTTAATACCTTATTAGATTAGGGTTATTAAAAGAGGAATAAAGTAGCATAAAAATGAGATGATAAAAAAAGAAAAGAAATTCCCCCTAAAAAAAAAAAGAAAAAGAGAGAGGGACAAGACTATACAAGAACGCATAGTTTTAGAGTTTTATTATATACTAGATTTTTATTGTTATTTTCTTTAATGTTAATAAATGTAATAGTATAATTTTTCATTTATTAGTATTATCCAATTGTTATTATAAGGTAAGTGCACAATACCCTAAAATCTATGCTCATGAATCATATTATTTAATTGAATTAATTATTTGCTTCAATTAGAGGCTACCACTTGTCATTTTTTAATGACAAAATTAACCCAGTAGTAAAAGGAGTCATTTGCAAACATTAAGGACTTGAATATAAAAAATAAAAAATAAAAGCTTAGAATCGAAATAAAAAAATAAATAAATTTTTGAGGACTAAATTTGTACTTTTTGCAAAATCTTTTTAATTTTTGTTGAATTTTCTAAAATAATTTATACTGGAAATAAAATTACTTCAAGTATACTTATTGCACCATTTTTCAATAAAATTTTACAAGTAGACCTATAATTATTTCTAGAACATATACATACATTGGGGAAATTATTTTTACAATGTCATCGTATATCTGAAGATACTAATATTTATTTAATATCAAATTTATTATTAAAGTCAAAAAACTTTTGATTTTTAGTTTTTGCATTAGTATTTACACATTAATCCTATTTTTATCAATATGAGGGATTCCATTTTCAATTTTATGACATCTAATTATTAATTTTACAATTTATGGTTAGCAAATTTTATGATCACTATTAATATTTACGTTATAAAATAGTAATTATTTAATTATTAGACTTTTTAATTTTCCTAGTCTTCACATTATCTTGGTAAGGATTAGCATATTATTCAATGTAATGTTTCATTATAGCATTAAGCAAATTGAAATTATACTAAAAACTTTTTTTTTTTCAAATAAAGGCTTTATAACTAAGATGTAATTTAGTTTTTTCTAAATTAATATATAAGTTAAATCCAAACACTTTACTCTTTTAAGTTTTCAAGCATGATTAATAGATAGATCATATTATGAGTAAAGTTTTTGCTTAGATTAAACGCAAAACACAACCATTAATATGAATTGCCACTTACTCATATATTGAGGAAAAGAGTTAAGTAACTTTGCACGTGGAAGATATGGTTAGATAATGCGGTGATTACCTAACTCTATCAAGTTTATCCATTCTAGGACATGTTGAAAAAGTGGACGTAATACTATCCAATTTTTTTTAATGAACCCATTTTTTTTTTTTTGTATTGAAATAAATATAAAAAGAGTTATTGGAGTTAGATAGTTTGATATAAGGGTGAGCGGATAACCCTGTCACATAGGATATCTACCCCAAATCCTACTTAACTAAGTAGATTGTTGGTAGGTATTGAGGATCACAAGGTGGGTTCCAATTAATAATTTCTTGGATCCTATTTCCACAGGATAGGGTACTTTAATGAATTTAGGATACCCTATATGCATCTAAGAACATGTACTCTAAAATATATAGGGTATTGGTTCTAAGGTACCTTGTATTATACTCTATACCTACCTTATAATAATACTTAAATAATATTAATAAATAAGACATTTAATACCATTGTAATCTTTTCAACTTTAATATATAATAAAAAAGTCTAATTCATAATAAAACCTTAAACTAAGCGCTTTATATTTCTCAAGTCAATCCCTCTCTGTCACGCTCCGAAGCGGCAGAATCGTAACAGCCCCCGCCGTGTAAACCATCCTAAAATAGAAGTTGGCCATACAACCGCTATCTTAGACCTGATCTACACAAGGCGTCTACGACTAACCCGCTTTGAAGTAGACAATTTGTAATTTAAACAAATCATTTACCTAAGAAAGTGAGAAAAGTTATATATAATCACTATAATTCAGTTATTACATTAATCAAAAATGAAAAATAAAATATGTGTTGATTCTTCAATGTTTTTCCTCACTCTCCAGGATCCAGCAGTTGCTAGCTTCAGAGTAGTTGTTGCCGCTTCTTAGCCAGCACCTGCACGACGTCTATAGGGATGTGAACAACCACAGCTCAGTAAGTTAGGACGGAGGACTTAAAACTATACCATACACACAACAAGATTTTCAATCACTTATTAGGTGCAATGCATGTGCAAGCAAATGCCATCGCACGACGTTGTCCGGCCCGTCGTGAGATTAGAGAAATTGTGCCCGCTCTAATCCGGGTTGAGGAGTTGCCGTTAATGCAACAGCTCACGACCAAACCCAAGCTTGTGTAATGGAGACCTTGCTCCTCCCGCGACTACCTTCGAACCACTGCCTTCACCCTCGCCGCGACCTCCTCTCCTGTCACTTAGTTCGATTGAGGATGAAGAAGGGACCATTTTGCAATCCTGCGCTATCCCTTCCGAAGGGGTCGGTATTTGGCCGGAGAGTCCTAAATCCCCTAACGGGTTGCCATGCATGTTCGATTATGATTACTGGTCGTATATTTGATTAAGTCCAATTTAGGGTGATCAATCATTACATACAATTCATACAACATGTGCCAAAGCACAACCAAGCATAATCTTAAGCCTCCAAAAATACAGCATCGTATTAATCCCAACTTACCTCAATTCCCCGCTCACTCACTCGAGGTTCGATTTGCTCAGGCCATCGCCGATCATCCCTATAACACAAACGTGGTTTCAGTTTTTCATGTAGCTATTATAAGTTTGTTTTATCCTATAACGCTTATTATTATGTGTTGTTTAGGGTTTAATATACCTAATTATTTAGGTCTTAAATCTTTTATAATTATTCTAGGTTTGGGTTTAGGTTCAGGTTCGGTTTCAGTTTCTGCATCAATTTCTAAATTATATTCTAGTTCGATTTCTAGGTACTGTTTTGTACCCGGACCCTAGAAATTTGTTTCAACTCATAATGTGAAACTAACCACATTATTTCCAGATACCCTAAATACGATCACTACCCCTAGTCAGCATTTTATTCCATCCGGTACACTTAAATCCGTATTAGTGTACCGAATTTACTCATGTTGTGAGAAATTTTTACATTTTTCATATAATTACCTAAAATTGAATTTTGTTTCAGATTTGTTATGTTCTGATTTTCATTAATTTATTATCTAATTAAACCTAATTTTTCCATATTTATTAATTTTCAATTTTATATATTCCTAATTTTCTACATTTACCACATAACACCTTCATTACTTACACTTAACACTCCATAGACTAGGATTATGTTTCCACATTAGAGATTAACGTCCCTAAACATCTAATTACTATCTAAATCAGTAATTAATATCCTAATCACCTAATTAACTTCAAATTACCCATTTTATACCTCATTTTAGGGCCTAAAAATTATCTAAAAATTTCGAAAATTAATTTTTGAAAACGGGCTTCATAGCATTGTTATATATCATCTAAGTAATCTACACAAAAATTTTGGACTTGAAACTACACTCCTAAGGTCATTTATTTCTAAACCGAAATGTGCTCGGTTTTGCACGATTTCTTAAGGACCATATATTACGGATCATGTTTTCATCAAAATAATATTTTTTCTACAAACTACATACAAAAATATCCCAGAATAACAAAATTCATAATTTTCTAATCATATTTACTATTTTTACAAAATTACACAAAATTGAGCTGGAAATCGGACTCACCGATTTAGGTGGCTCCGGCCACCGCGGGCCGCCGTGGCCTTGTCAGCCGGCCTGAGCACTGCCACCATCGTGTGGTGGTGGTGGCCATCCGCTTCCAGCTACTCGTTTGGTGGGGGTTCCCTTTAGAAGCCCTAATTGCACAGATTTTTCTAATTTTTTTCCAAACCGAATTTTTCACTCAATTTTCGACTCTCCCTAATTTTCTCTGATTCCCAACTATCCAAATGAGTTCCTGGATTTTTCCTGCTATTTATAGAGCTTTAGTGTAATTATTGTGCATTAAATTAGATAAGACAATTACTTTATCCCTTAAATTTTGGTTTTTGTGTTGCTTAATTCTTATTGGTTAATTTTTCTTTTTCTTATCCTGACATGTCACGACCAAGTTTAGATCATTCCACACCCTTCTGATTTTTTTCTGATTTATCCTCAATTATTTTATAATTTTCTTTAATTATTTGCTTAGTTTTTGGTAAATTTAAGTAATTTCACGTATTTTTATCTACACGTAAATACATGTAGGGTATACGTGAATATTCCTAATTATTATTTTGGTCATTTTAAAATTTTTATTATACATATAATCTATCTCCAGTAATTTATTAGTTATTATATTACACTTTTCACCTTTTCGGTAATTAGCAATTATTATGCTTAAAATTTGAAAATTTTATAGTCTCTTATTTCATTACTTATTTTCTTAAATTTAAGTTTATGGGGTCATTTTTACTAATATTCTTCTCAATAGTTTATAATTTGGGTTTGATCAGATATTTTAACCGATCGCCCTAAACCTTGGGTTCTAAGTTCAATCCTACGGTTACTTGGCTGAACTTTAGGGCTTACACTCTCTCCTCTTTACAATTGTTCATTCGTTTATCCTCTTTTTCCTCTTTTGTTAAGCCTAATCCTAGTTTGGTGAAATCATAAAACATTTCAATTTTTAGTTTATATATTTAAAAAAGTGAACTTGTGTAACTTTATCTAAATTAGTTTTGAATTTTATAAGAAAGATAAAAAAAGTGCTTTGTTGAAATTTTAAGGAAGATTTAAAAGAACTATAATTCCACAGGATACCAGGTATAAGGTAATTTCAAGATGCTGCATATTAGGTTTCAACTCCAAAGATTTGGAAGCCTATACCTACAAGATAAGTTATGAGTAAGGCTCCATATCCTACTTACTCGGTAACTACTCACATCTAATTTGACACCACCTAAAGAGAAATAATTTATCTAGTATGTTTATATGATAAAAATATATTGGGAGTTGCTCACCACCTAGATATTCAAATAGCATACGCTGCTCAATGAATATTTTTTGCACTTAAAACTTTTGAAAGTTTGCTTACAAAAATATAGATTTACAAGTTGGAGTGGCTATTCATCTCTATGGAAGCTCGTATTGGTGATCCGAATCTTTAATTATATAACATGTAATAGCGATTTATATTTTTGCTAATGTAGTTAAATTAAGTAAATGAAAGTCAAAGTTGGACAAAAATTTAAAGAGGTTTCACGGTTCCTTCGTGGGCTATTTTAGTTGCCTTGACAGGGGAGAAGCCATTTCTGACGGTCAAATATTAATCCCAATTGTCGGATAGAATAGACCGAGTTCAAGGACATATTAACCAAGTTGTGCTATAGCAAAATTGAACATAAAATGTTAGTCGAGAAAGAATTTCAAGGATAATATATATTACATGTTATATACTGTAAAAATATTAATAAGATATTAATATATATTGTTATGTATAAATTATGTATGATAATTAATTTAAAAATTATTCTTTATATCAATATTTATATTAACTTTTTATTAGTACTTACATATACATATTATATTTAAATAATATGTAAGGTATAACATCTATTGAATATTTTCTTTGGCATGAAAAAAAAAAAAAAAAATCCATCAAGCACTTTCCAAGAACCGGATTCGATAACGTAGGTGGGGTCAACCGGTTAACATCATCGACAAAGAAAGTCTATTAATATTAGTTTCATTTTTGTGTTGTTTACTATTTCTTACGTTACGTTGCCACTGCATGCAGTGATTGACGAGGACGTTGGAAAAAGAAAAAGGTATTAAGATAACGAACAACTGAAATAAAATCAGGAAACTCATAAAAACTGGATTTGGGTCTTTATTATTATAGTACTTTTAATTCTGTCTGACCAAGTCCAATTCTTCTCATTAAAACAGGAAACGTAATCGATTTAGGATTCCTTTTCGTTTTTGTCAGGTTTGGAGCTAGACTTTTCCCAGAGTCTATGGAATTATATTATATAGAACAGAAAGATTCAAAAGAGTGTCAACTAAAACTCCTCTCCTCAAAGTCATTCATCATAAGATAAATACTTATTTCTTTATTAGTTTCGATTAGAATACAAAACAAAAGCCTAACTAAATTAAATTAAAAAATATTCAGAATCTCCCACATGTCAATATTTTTGGCTCAATAGAATCAATACCAAGTACTTTTCCCCAGTCTTCACTTCATCCATGTAAAACTAATAATAATAAAAAAGGAAGCTTTGTCATATTCACTTCTTCCTAAGCCTTAAATAATATGATACGTTATTGACAGCTGAGTGCAGTGTGTAGACTCAAACAAAACAAAGTTTGACATATGTGTGTATTACGAAGCACGGAGGACCACAATGTGAACCATGAAGCTCTAACGAAGCAGCGCTTGAAACTGCCTTGGCATTTGATTTCTAGAACAGCAATAGCATAGCATAGCTCAGCTCTTATTGAATGTTAACAACACAACCAACCTCAATAACGAATATAATACATTATAATCCTCTCACCCTTTTGAAAGATAAAAAGAGCTATGTTAGGGAATTTCTGATTTTTATTTTTTTTTCTCTCTTTTTCCAGTGGAAAAAATAAATTAAATTAAATTATATCCCGTCATGCTTCTTCTTAAGGGGCTTTTTGTCCTACTCCTACCCCTACACACACTTTGCAAATAAATGAGAGTGTTGAATATTACACAATCTGTCCGGTTCAGTCTGTCTCTTAAAATGATGTAAACCAAACAGTAGGGGTACGGGGTTTTGCCGGATCCGGATGCATGCCTTGAGACTTTTAGCTAATGAAGTAGAAGCACTTGGCTATAGTCAAAAGAGAGATTGGAGCAAGGACAGTGTAGAGTCGTCTTAAGGGAGTAATCTTCTCAACTCTCAAGCAAGGAAGGCTTGACTTTGTCAACCCATCCAACAGTCAAGGCTTTTGCAATAATAAAACAGCCTCATTGGTTTGAGGATTGAAATTTCCCGGTATCTCTTTGTCTTGTGTTGTGTCTCAAGAAAAATATAAAGCTCCTCCTTAACACACCTCACCTTTCTCCCTTAATTTATCTTTCTTCACACCTCACCTTTCTCCCTTAATTTATCTTTCTTACTCCAAACCTATGAACATTTTTCTGTCTTTCAAGCTTTGGTGTTAAGCAACAACCTCTAGGATTTCGTGAAGCACATGATCTAATCTAATGTATTACTCAAAGTCCATCGTATTTTCGTCCATAATATTATCACTCATCTTCATTGCACCATCCATTGGCCAGCAGAGTGCAACGGTAACGGTGGACGTAGGGGTGATTCTTGACATGGATTCATATGTTGGAAAGATGAGCATGACCAGCTTGAACATGGCACTAGATGACTTTTACACAGCCCACCAGAATTACACTACAAGATTAGTCCTCCATGCCAGAGATTCCAACGGTGATCCTGTGGAAGCTGCATCTGCAGGTATGTTGTCTTGTTACAACAGGTCCTTAGCCAAAACCCTTTTTTCTAGCGATAATGATGCGTACTCTGCATGGTCATGGATTGGCAGGACAATATTCTCAGCTGTGGATGTAAATGATATATTATTGAGCTTGAGCTCAACTCATATAAAGCTTTTTAGGTTTATATATTTCTTGTAAATTAGAAAAATTAATTCTTAAATTTTTACTCGAACTCGATTAGATTTATGAGCTTCTCAAGCTAGAATTTACTATAATCAAATTAAACTTGAGTAAATATTGACCCGAACTCAAGTAATTTACTAGTAGATTCGGTTCATTCACACTCCATATTATCCTGTCGCAACTCCTTTAATAGATTTATTTCGTTAAGCACAATCCATTAGATCTAACTTAGGGTACTGGCTACAGCACAATTGATATTTTAATCCTCAAACTTATACTTCAGTTGGCATTTTGTAGAAGAATTACACATTGCCTCCCAAATGTAAAGCCACAGAAAACGTAGAATGTTACAATTTGTAAGCATGCTTACCAACTCTTTTTCCAGAAGTGATGTTATATTAAGTAGTGCAAAGATTCAATTTTTACAAATACAATAGATATCACTAATTGAGATAAAATCTAATTTAGGGCGCCAGGCAGACGAAATTGATCTTTAATACTGGATTTCTATTGATATCTAAATTCACATATGATCATTTCTGCTCGGCAGCTATAGAACTGATAAAGAATTATCAAACAAAGGCAATACTGGGGCCACAACAATCAGTGGAGGCCGACTTTATAGCAAAAGTAGGGAACAAGTTTCAGGTTCCCATTGTCTCCTTCAGTGCAACAGGAACTTTAGTTTCACATCTCAACACTCCGTACTTCATTCGGATGGCCTTGGATGACACCTTTCAGCTGCAAGCAGTAGCAGCCATCGTTCGTTCATTTGGCTGGAGCCAAATTGTTCCTATCTATGAACGTACAGACTATGGAAGTGGAATCCTATCGTACTTGTCTGATGAACTGCAAGATACCAGCGTGAAGATACCGTACCGTTGTGCCATCTCTCCTACTGCTACAGATGACCAGATCCTTAAAGAACTCTACGAGTTAATGACCAATCAAACACGAGTGTTTATAGTACATATGCTCCCATCTCTTGCATCCCGCATTTTCCTGAAAGCAAAGGAAGCTGGAATGATGTCCAAGGGATATGCCTGGATCGTAACAGGAGGGATCACGAGCCTTATGGATTCAGTGGATTCTACAGTCATCGATTCGATGCAAGGAGTTGTAGGTGTGAAGCCCTACATTCCTGCATCCATGGAGCTGGACCGATTCACAGTTAGATGGAGGCGACAATTCCACCAGGACTATCCAGAAATCAATCGCATGCAACTCAATGCGTTTGGTCTGTGGGCATATGATAGCATCTCAGTTCTGGCCATGGCAGCAGAAAATGCCAGGATTATGGACTCACAGTTCATGAAACCAGCAGAAAAGGATAATCTTACTGACTTGGCAGCTATTGGAATTTCAGAATCGGGACCGAGACTACTTCGATCAATCTTGAGAACTAAACTAAAAGGATTGAGTGGTGATATCAATCTCATAAATGGCCAGTTGCCTTTGTCCCCCTTTGTGATCGTGAATCTAGTCGGAAATGAATCAAGAGCAATAGGATTCTGGACGGAGAAGGGCATTTCAAAGCAATTTCCAGCCGGTGATCTCGAAGCAGAAGGCTCTCTCAGTTCAGTCACATGGCCAGGCAATACAACCATGATACCAAAGGGTTGGGAAATTCCGGTAAATGAGAAGAAGTTGAAGGTTGGAGTTCCTGTAAAAAGAGGGTTCAGTGAGTTCATACATGTGGAGATTGATCCGCACACAAAGGAGGTAACTGTCAGTGGTTACTGCAAAGAAGTGTTTGAAGCAGCACTGATATTGTTGCCATATGCTGTCCCTTTTGAGTATGTCCCCATTCACCTTAATGCAGCAGATGACAGTGTTGAAAGTGCAGCAAATTATGATGATCTTGTTTACAAGGTCTACACTAAGGTAATAATGAATTCTCATCAAATGAATTCCAGCTTTATGTCTGCACCAGCACCATAATGTTTGGAATAAATCAACAACAGGCCACGAATGTCAATGGTAATATATACCCACATAAATCACCAATGTTTTAAGTGAATGAATAAACATATTTTTTCATGCTCCAAATATATTTTAATGTTCGATGCATGCTTTAGTATATGCTTCAAATAAAATAGGTAATACCGTTACAATATCATTAAACTTCAAACATAAAAGAAATGTGCTTTCACTTAAAAAAACTGTTTTATATCGACATTACCTACTGGTGCACCGCCATAATATCTTCTAAGATATTAATGACAGTGGCCCAGAACGTTCGTGGCCTCTGATGTATTTATCCCGAGGGTATTCTAATTCAATAATCTAAGGATAGGATTGATGTTAGATTGTTGAGGTTTCAAATACCTGAGAAATGAAAATTTCCCCTAGTACACAACCATTGCTCCATCATAATATGCTCAGTAATACATTCACTTATATATGCAGGAGCTCGATGCTGCAGTAGGCGACATAACCATTAGGGCAAACAGATCTAAATATGTAGATTTCACCCTTCCACTCAACGAATCTGTGGTATCAATGATTGTTCCAGTTAAGGATGACAGAGATAAAAGAGCATGGATATTTTTAAAACCGCTGACAGCAAACCTTTGGTTGACCGTTGGAGGATTTTTCATTTACACTGGCATTGTTATTTGGGTTCTAGAGCACAGGGTAAACAAAGAATTCAGAGGAACTCCACGCCAGCAAATCGGAACAATGTTTTGGTTTTCATTTTCAACTTTGGTTTTTGCTCATAGTAAGTTCTCTAATCAACCATCAACAATCTAATTAGCGTTAATCTTCCTGATGTTAAACGATAATTGTAAGACCATACCAAATCAAGCAGGTTTAAGCTAGTAGACTTAACGATATTCTTTCTTTTCTGTAGAAAGTTTTAAAGATATAAAACAAGGTTAGTGTATAAGTTCATAGTGTGAAAGAAAACATTGCAAGAGAATGCACGGTCAGAAAACTATTTCGATGCCAAATATCTTGACAATTGCTACCAACAAAAACTCTTGCAGGGGAGAGGATAAGCAGCAACTTGTCAAGATTTGTGCTGATAGTGTGGTTTTTTGTTGTCCTCGTGCTAACGCAGAGCTACACTGCAAACCTAACATCTATGTTAACGGTACAACGATTGGAACCTACTGTCTCAGACATAAATGATCTTATAAAGAATGGAGATTGTATTGGATATCAGGAGGGTTCTTTTATAGAAGAACTCCTGAAGACGTTGAAGGTTGATGAATCCAAGCTCAGAACTGTGACAAATTTAGACGACTATAGTGATGCACTACAAAAAGGCTCAAAAAATGGGGGTGTATCAGCTATTGTGGATGAACTACCTTTCCTCAGGCTTGTTCTGGCTAAGTACTGCACAAAATATAAGATGATTGGTCCTACCTTTAAAGCTGCAGGTTTCGGATTTGTAAGTCTGCCTCTAGCCATCTTTACAAGAACTGTTTTAATATAGAGCCGGGGATAGGATTCTAAACTCAAGACTTCTTTCTTGGGTACCATGTTGATTTTAAGCTCAACAACCAAGTTGAACCTTTGAAATTGTTAGATCTGGGGTTTGTTTTATATTTTACCGTTTAACATATGAAATGTCTAATAATTTCTTGTTCTTGCTAATCAGGCATTTCCAAAGGGCTCGCCACTTGTACCTGAACTTTCTAGAGCACTCTTGACTGTAACTGAATCAGCTTGGATGTCTCATAATACCAGTGCATACATTGGGTATCAAGCCAATTGTTCCGAGCAAGATAATAGCACTGCAGTTAACTCCGACAGACTCAACGTGGAAAGCTTCATGGGTCTTTTCCTCATGACAGGCCTTGCTTCAACTTCTGCACTCGTCATATTCTTCTGCAATTTATTTTTCCAGAACAAAGATATCTTGACATCCAAAGAACCTATGAAGCAAAAGATAGCAGAAATGGCAAAGACGTTTGATGAGAAGAAGGACTCAAATGAATCAAAGAAGAAGCAGGTGAATAGAACAGAGAAAGAGGCTCAGCTGTCTGCTTTCCATGATGTTCCTCAAGGTTTCATAATCGGTACTATGCTGAGTCCTGGTGCAGTCAGCCTTTCAAACCAGGAAGAAGGAATGTCTTACCCTGATGAAGGCTTATCTACTTCTACTCCTGGAACTCCTTATCATGACTTTGCCAGTGCAGAATTAGAAACTATTCCGGATAGACACTGACTTGATCATTAGATTTTATGATGATCTACTTCTTTCTTATATGATTAAAATGAATAGCTAAGTCAATTAGTGCTCATTCTTAGTACTAGCACAGCAATCGATCGAAAAATGATGGAAATAATATTTTCCGCAAACAATTGGTTGCTTCTACAGTATTTTTGCATTTAATTTAGTTAAATGACCGTGTAGTGTATTAAAATGACACAAAAAAGTTCTTGTTCATGCAAAAGCACGCCTACATTAGGATCTCACGTAACTCAATAACATGAACAAATAGAAAAGATTAATATCGTATTTCGTAGTCAAAGACAAACACTGAGAGAAGATTGTGCAGAAACCTTTATTAATTTTCATTCATGCACTCCCAATGGATACATTTTACTATTACGAAATGCTAATTATATTATTTTCTTTAACAACTAATATATTAACTAATCCTACTAATCTGTGCCTATATTATTCGTCTGCATTGTGAATAGACGATGACAAAGCATCCTCTCATAACATCTTAGAGTTTCTCCTTCAAGGCAAGTCAATCAGTAGTTACGTAGGTACATAACAGTTGATGTTGATTTTTCGTCTTACTGGACTTTCAGCCTGGTAGGCTTATCTAGAATCGCAATGGGTCTTCAGATGCTCGTTCAGGATCCTTCTAGACCTGCAACCTAAAAAACACAGCTAAAGTGGGCATCTATGTTTCTTCCGGTGTGGTCACTCCAGTATACAAGTCAATCGCAAGTGGTGATATGGAAGAAGATGTAGGAATGAACTAAGGAGGTGCATCATAAGCCAAACCTCTGGTGATGGATGGGACTTGGTATCTATAGGTTGTCTTGCTGGGTTCCCATTATCCAGTAGCTGCTTCCTTAAGGTTGCCAGGTACCTACGTACGGGCCATCACATCATTATGAGCTGCCTTTGGCTGCCCAAGGGTCTTTTCCCTCATTAATGTAGTACAGACCTTGTCATGTCCCTGTTGTCGTGTTGTTTTATCTTATGGAAGTAAGAATTTAGGGTGTAGCTTCTAGTGAGGGGTCGCTCAAAGAAAGAGCACTCCTTTGATGCTAAAGAGCTGGAGCGCTTATGATCCTTCTAATTGGGCTATGTCGATCCTTTAGGCTCATTTTAAAATTAGCTATCAACACTTGTCCCTTACTTTCTTTCACTCTCTTTGTCGAGTGGTTGACAATGAGAGGAAGTGATATCGGTTTTCATTTAAGGGTTCTTGTTTGCTAGGCCCACATGGCTTGGTTTTCAAACTGATAGTTAAGAGATGACTCAAAGGATTTGGATCTATCATAGTGCTGTCCCTAGGAATGACGTCAAGGTTAAGTCAAGCTTGAACTTCAAAATCCTTAATGAGCTCAAGTTCTTTTAATTTTTCAACTGGATAAAAGTTTGATTTGACTCAAATTCGACAATTTGTAAAAGAGTTAAGTCCTAAACCTTAAAAAGCTCAGCTCATCATGGCTCCTTTACAATCCTAATCATAAAGAAATGTCATTAAAATTTAGGCCTTAATATTATTTACCTCCTCCCTTAGTTACGTACATATCTATCAAGTGGTGGCTAATCCGTCTGCTCTCCCTAAGTCTTACAACGGCATAAACTTAAGCAACTCCTCCTTATCCACAGGCTTGGTATTTTAACTTAGGCAAACACGAGAAGCATGGCATTTCCACAAACTTCATAAGAGATTGAGTAACTCAATTAATATGCATTTGAAATCTTTTGTAATGCTTAACTCAAGCCACAAACCATCCAATGGAACATATTTAATGTTTGGTATGTAGTATCATAAAACCTATATAACAACGACATTACATTGTTGAGCACTCGAGATCCACGACCTTTTTGTCTCAAACTTTCAACGATAATTGCCAAAATTCTACCTTGGAAACAACAAACATTAGGATATTTGATTGTCTAGATCAAACTCCGTTTGCTTCTCAAAGAATGGGTTTAGAAATAATTCATACACTGTTTAACAAATATCTAGATGTATCTAGCCATTTTTCCATTCTTTTTAATATTCAAATATGTGACTTGGTTTCAGGTGCAATGGTCTAATTTTGTCAAAATTAGACCACAAGCAATACTAGTAGCTGGTAGCATTAACGAGAAGCTGGAGCAAGATGCGTGAAGACCAGAACTGTAACCTTAAAACTTCATACAACACTTCATGGAAATGGAAACCATGTTTATTTTACTCATCATCTTCACTGAAATCCAAGTCCTCGTAAACACCATTGGAAGCTTCATCACTGCCTGAATCACTCAACACATACCTTTTCTGAGCGCAATTTGCTTTTTGCGGTCTTGCTCTTGCAGAAGGAATAGCAACTTCTGCAGTGTCATCAGAGCCAGTCTTGTCTTCAGCACTACTCACATTTTCCTTACCAGGATTTTCCAAAATGGAACTACTTTTCTTGTTGAAAGGTGATGCACGCATCTTCCTTACTTTCTTCTCTGGAGAGATCCCCGTGGATTCTGCTGTCCTCAACCTATCGGTTAAGAGCTTCTTGCCTAACGTCTGAGGCTGCTTATTGGCTGCAGCCCTTTTCCCTGGAGCTGCCGAGGTCTTACTTCCAGCAGGTTTTCTCCCTCCTTTTTTCACAGGCTCTGGGTGCATGACTTCCTGATCGAAGTCATAATTGCTACTCGCATTGATGTTGTTGTCCTCTTCAGCTGAACTCTCGGAGAGCGTTACTACTGGCTTCTTCCATGCAGTAGCAGCTCTTTTGCTTGGATCTTTCTTCCTTGCAGGAAGCTTGAGGCACTTCAGTCTGCATAGCTGTTAGACAAAAAGAAAGAATAAATATGTGAAATCATTGACATATTGACTGGAAAATCTTACACATTCAACCACAATGAGTTTACCTATATGAAATCATTGACATATGGACATCATAGCTATTTCTAACATTCCATTCGATTCTTGTCACACATGTTTGCCTATTAACCATGTGGGTAAGAAAAAAGAGTCTGGCATATGATTACCTGTGGAGTTTTCTGGCAAGGAATCAAGATTATAAGCAGCAAGTCGTTCTTTCAACTCAAGGATCTCATCATCATCACCGTCTTCATCCAAGACAACAGCATTTTTCTTAGCCTGGTGAATTAGAAAGGTATTTTAGAAATCCATGTTAAATCAGAATGCTAAAGAACTGCAGAATTCATTAAACCTTTGCTACAGCAGCTTTCCCCTGCCTTGCCTTTCACCTTTGCAGCAACAGGAGCATTATCTGTTATAGCAGGAAAGGAAAATAAGAAAATCCTAGAAATTAATATTCGTGCTAAGCATCCATTTGTTTTATTTTATATCTTTTCTTTTGGCCAGAGCTAAGCATTCACTTTTGTTTTTTTTTTTTTTTTGGTTGAAAGCATCCACTTAAAACAACTGTATTCAGCTGCTACTACTGGACAACAGTCTCCATCTCACCTGTTTCCGTAGTTGCTACCAAGCCCATCTCAATTTGTTCTTCGACTGCTTCTGTATTTGTGACCTTCTTAATAGACTTGCTAGCCCTTTTTGGTCCTTGTTTAGGGGGTTTGCCCCTGGCACATTTTTCTGCTTCCCTTGCGGATTTTCTTGCATCCTTTGCGACGTTTCTTGCTCTTTCTACCTCAGTATCACATTTTTCGTGCTCCTGGAAATGAGAGAGAACTCGGATAGAGAAAGGCTAGTAAATGTTTGAGAGCATCATACATCAATTTCATGTTCGAGAGCAGCAAGATCTTTCAACCATAATTGCTTTGGAGTTGCCTTTCTCAAGATGTCAACTTCATTCATGAGCTTATCCCTTTCAGGACATAGTTGTTGAACTTTCTCAAGCGTCAATGTCCCAATTGACATGGAGAGCACGTACTCGTAATGACTTGCCTGGACAACTCCGTTGCCAAGGGCCTCGGAGGTCTCTTCTGATTCTTCTGAATAATCAGTGGTGCCAGCAACGGCCGCCACATTTTTAGCTTTCAGCTCTAGGAAGAGTTCAGCTCTTTTTCTGTTGCTCACAATTATCTCTCCATTCACCACTCCAAGGATGAACCTAACCTTGTTGTCCAACTTCGATAATTCTAACTCAAGGCTATCCAGAAGGGCTTTCTGCATTTGAAATCAAATTTAATGGTAATGAGCTTCTCACCCCTCAAACAAAATCCTATCATATCCACATGTCATTACCTTTCTCTTTCCATAATATTGAAGCCGCAAATGGAAAAACTCCTCAAGAACTACAAAGAGAAACCAAATTACATGTTAAATAATCAACATTACTACAATATATAAAGTTATTAGCTGTTGATCACTTAATAAAAAAAATACAGGGACATTTATTACCTATTGCAATAAGATTCTTACTTTTTTAATAAATTGGTTTATTAACCAGTAAATTAGTGCAGAGAAACACTAATAGGGTAAAAATCATTATTTCATGCATTTAATAAATTTTACATTGCAAACTCATAATGTAACCATTCAGCAAAAAAGACAAAAGGCAAACTTACTTTGCTCAGGACTATTGTATTTCTTTATGTCTCCGTTGGAATCAAGTAGGTGCATGTTGCTTGTGGTAATTGAATCGGTTAATTTGAATTTTTTCAGCAAGCCCTCTTTCCATGCAATCATCATGGTCTCTTCAGATAGTTCAACTGAAAAATCCACGCTGACATCATCACAGTCATGGCTATAGTCCTGCAATAAATACCACCTTTCACATCTAAAATATTCCAATATATATATGGATGGGTTTCGTTCACAGCACGGGAATTCAATCACCTTGATAAACCAATCCTGGGCTATCTTTTTCTCTGTCTCCCTCTTCACGTTTCGACTCCAAAAATTCATGATATTCATCTGTAGACTTCTTAAAAGGCAGCTCTGTGATCCTGACACTAGTTTCATCAACCTCCTCTATGATACCGCTAACTGTGTACATAACTCCAGCTTCCTTTATAGCAGTTTTCTCTATAGTCCCTTTGAATCCCCTATACCAAGGATCCATAGGTTCCATCATTTCAACATTCAACAGACGCCTCACATTATTGATGATATCCCTCGGACTGTATTTAGGTAAATTACAACTCCATCCAGTTCCAATTCCCTCACTGCCATTAACCAAGACTGTAGGTATAATGGGCATATACCCATAAAAGAAAACAGCAATAAGAATGCAATTTTAAGCAGACAAAAGAAACGCTGTGATGCTTCCACAAATATTACCAATTGGGTTCAGTAGATAGCCCATCCTCACTCCTGTAGTCCAGAAGGCTGTCATCCTCTTTGGGGAAAAGGAAGCGAGTAATTGGTGAAAGCCTGTTGTAGATATACCTGGCGCTTGCACTGTCTTTCCCTCATGCTTGGCAAGTGCCGAATTGACCACTTGGAACTTGAAAGTTAATATTATTGCCATACCCAACAAAGTCCTGAGCCATACCAATGATAGTCTCAGCCAGGCTCTGCTCGCCATGATGGTAACCTGAATGCTCAGAAACATAACCCGAGAACTGAGCAACTTTGACTTCTTTCACCACGTTCCTCTTGAATGCACAAAACAAAATCTTTCTCTGGGTAGTCTTCAAGCCATCCACCATTGTTCCTTTGCACATCAGTCATGGAGCACAGTATAAGCTCCTTGTTAATGAAATCACTGTATCTTATGTGCTTCTCCTTCTGATCCAGATAAGTACCAGGCTGCAAACGGACAATCAAGGTGCACGTTTTAGACTGCAATTGGTAAGATAATACTGCATTATCATCTAACTTGATGCAATTTTAGACAGTCCAACCTTGAATTGATGAAGCCAGTTTTTCCTTGCCTCAATCTTCTTTTTACAAAATGCAAGTTCTATTGCTTCCCCAACTTGCTCATCCTTCCAAACAAATTCTTATATTTGCTTGTCAATAGCTCTGAAATATTCCTTGCCTTCCTTTGACATGCTTGTTCCCAAACCCTAAATAATAAAGGGAGAAACACCATGTTACATTAAGTATTTGCTCCCAAAAAACTTGACAACTACAGCAAAGCAGGCAACAGTCAATGGAATAAACTGACCTTATAATACTTGACAGACCACCCACTTGCATCGCCAGCCAAACTTCCCTTCCATGATTCGTATTCTGGCATTGTATAGAAACTCAGCACTATACCATCTTTGTGTGTAGCCTGCATTGGAGAACAAGTATTGATAAGACAAATTTCTGGAAAGATAACAAAAGAATGTGACTTAACTAACAATAACACAAGCACATAACTTAACAATAGGAGTAATAAACTCAACCAGGAACGACAGGATTTTTAGCAACGATGGCCAAAATGCAAGGAAAATGTTTATTTGCAGTCCTTTGATATGTGAACCATCATGATCCTGCACTAGGATGTCAATACAGCTTAATTTAAAATTAGACATGGAAATTCACTAGCCTATAGTCTTGTAGCTTCAGAAAGGAAAGTTGCAGAGCATTGGGTGCGATAATAACCTGATTGGTCATAATCATCGAACGTCCATATCTCAATGACTTCACACTATCATATTCCTTGTTTTGCTGCAAACCAAGAATCTGCTTGATATACTGGATTTCTTTGTTATCAGGAATTTTATGGTGGTTAGCAGGATCCCATACCTTGAGCAATTTTCCTCGTAAAGGAAACACACCATAACGGCCTGGAGCCAGCTCAGACTTGCCAGCAACCTAAAAAATTTGCAGCTCTTTAAGCTCCACATACTTCTCCTATTAAGGAAAAACCAGACTTCCACATTATTGGAGGGATTAGGTATATATTTTAGGCCAAACTCACCGCAAGGGCCTTAGCTGAATCTCCCTCAGTCAAAATCAAGGTGCATTTGTCTAAGTGCCGCCCCCCAGCATCAGAGGCATCATCCAGCTTTGGAATTCTGCAGACAATCTCTTTCTTTGACCCATCTGTTTTCTTCAGGTCTTTGCTATGCTTGAAGTTTGCCCATGAGAGGAGACTCTCAACAATGCCTGATTCAGCAACTGTTACAGAGAAAGTGAAGCACTCTTACTAAAAGCTTAATAGCCACTTCACTTTAATTGTTAGAATAGAAAAAGAAACCCATACAGACCCCTTTGCAAGAATTTATCTGAAAGTTCACACTTGGACCCAAAGCTGCTCTGACGAAGTGTCAAAGTTTCCTTTGTTTGGGAGTCAAAGGCCAGGTTATCAACAAGGGCATTGACGAAAACCCTAAATGACTCTTGGCATTGTGCACTTTAATGTTAGCATTCTTGTTTTTCTTATTTACTAAATTCACAACATGGTTGGCGATCTGATTGGCAACATTATCAACATGCGTTCCACCCTTGGTTGTGGCAATGCTATTCACAAAGCTAACCTAGTGAAGGATAAGAATAGAACGTCAAATTCCAACTATGGACAAAGCAATAAAGTGGGGAAAGAAAAGGAGGCGTGTCCTTAAATTACCTGCTGAAATTGGCCCTCACTAAGACTCACACAAATGTCCCATCTATATCATTCACAGTCTCTTCAATCCTGGAAAGATCAGATTCACATTAGTAATATTCACCCGATAAATGAAAATTCAAGTTATAACTAACAGTGAAAGACAAACCCCGGAAGAGGTGATTCTGAATTGCTCTTCGAGGCAGAATTGAGGTACAAACCCACATATTCTCCAAATGTTTTCACCGGAACCCTCTTGTCATTTAACTGGACTTTGACCGTCTTTCCAAGGCACCCAGCCATGTCAATCACACGTTCCTTCATCAAAGCAACCGCATCATCTTCAAGATGGATCATGTTAAACTTGGCCAGATCAGGTTTGAACGATACCTTGGTCCAGTTTTCTCCCTCCTTACACTTAGTAATGACAGAATCTGATTTTTTTTCCCCATATTATTTGAGAAAACCTACATCCACATTTCTAGTTAGGCACAAAAGAGTTCATTATGTGGAAAAAAACAACAACAAAACTGTAGCTACCTAACCAAATTGACTCATAAAATCTGAAAGATACTGAAAAATTCACAACAGAGGAACACCCGAATCCATAAAAAGATTTCATCTTGATAGCATCTCTTACTGAAGATTATAGAATTCCCAATATATAATCCAATGATCATAAATTTCACGTATACAAAAACCCAGAAAGCATAACGCATAACTGAACTGCACCATTTGAATCTTGGTATGGCATGCCTATGATCGATCGCCACTATGGACGACATAAATCGGACTGTAAGGAACAAATCATGCAACATAATGTATAATTAAAAGACACCCGTTAATCAAACCCGAAACAAGATAATCCATGACAAATTAAAAGAAGTTAAAATGAAAAGATTTTTCACCTGCTTATACGTTTTCCGGCGCTTCCCATCAGCAGTCTCGATAATGAATTCCATCGAAAATATCTTGGTCAGCTTTGCTCCATATCCATTCCTCCCACCAGTTGTTTTCTTCACCGAATCATCATAGTTACTACTCGTAAGCAAATGACCAAATATCAACTCGGGGACATAAACCTTCTCCTCCTGATGAATCTCCACAGGCACACCATCGCCATTATTAAATACACTGATCAGATTCTGCTCCACATCGATAACAACCTTAAGCGAATCCATCTTGGGGTCCCTCTGCTTGTTATCGGCAGCATTGACAGAATCTCATCAAATATCTTGTATAGGCCGGGAACATAAGAGACGGAGCGGTGAACCATCTCGTCGCTCTCATAAACCCATAGGATTTGAGTGTGTTTCTCGATCGAACCAATGTAGGTATCAGGACGGAGAAGAATGTGTTCAAGTTGGGTTTTTTTCTGGTAGGTTTCTTCGATGGTCTTACGCAGTCCCAAGGGAGGGATCGGGGCAACATTGACATTGTTGCTGGTCTGTAAAGGGAGTTCCTTGGCAGCCGCCATGGTTAATTTGACGATAATTCAAAAACCCTAACCCCAACCTTAGATTTTGAGTTTTATCAGTTACTTCTTGAATTGAATGAATGGGAGGGTGAAGAAAGCTTGAGAGAAAGAGCGAGACACGGAGGAGGTGACTGTTGAGTGCGCGAAAGTAAAATAGAAGATTTAGAGAAGCCTTGAGATATTTGAATTTTAAATTCGAATGGTTAAAACTCAAACGAACCGTTGGAATTTTGCATGGGTGTAGGTAGGCTTAATTAAAACGTTAATGATCGGACGGTCTAATTTTTTTCTACCTCGTTTTTATTTGTTCCTTTTTGGTAATTAAAGATCTTTTCTTTTTCTACCTGGTTATTTTTCCTATTCACAATCGTTTTTTTCGCCATGGCTTAAGGAGTCTAATCTAACCAATAAATAAAACTCCTAATTATATTATTTCCATTTAAACTAGTAAGCTTGCACTTGCGAAAATTAGATACAGCAAAATGTCAAATTGAAAAATAAAAATAATTGCTAAACCAAATTACACACAGATGTGTGTGCTTATAACTAAACAATATATTAAAACCGTTAGTTGCTTTTCACCAATAGAATTATATTCGACTATAACAAAATGTAAATATACCATACAAATTAATTATCAGACTGCAAATTTGCAATATATGTACTAAAAATAAAAAAAATTAATTAATTAAAAAACCCTTTAAATTTATTTTTTTAGTTTTTGTGATCAAATTGTAAAATTTCGAATTTTGACAATAAATTTTTAAAAATTCTTGAAATTTTTCAATTAATAAGAGCTTTTAATTTTAGTAATAAAGTCATGGACTTCTTCGAAATGAAAATTTTCAATTCTTTTGTGGCTTATATATCTATATTTTAATTAAATGACCTCATTCAACTTTCCATGTCAATTCAATTACCATTTGAGCTAAAATCTCCTTTTTCTAATAAATATTTACATGTCAATTTTTGTAATTTCCTTCTTTTGTTGTGTTTTAACCATTCAATTTAACTATGAGAAAAATGAAACTTTTTAATCCCATGAAATGAGGCTATTAAGAATTTTTTTTAAGTTCTCACATTTAACCCACATCATATATGGTTTCTCCATATTTGACTCATATGTCTCACGAATTATAAGGAAAAATGAATACAAAAGGAAAAGAATTTTATACTATTTATTTGCTTCATATAAAATTAGATATTTCATAAAAGAAATAGAAACAAAGTATAAAGATTTTGGAATAGATAAAAGCAAATAAAAAAATATTTTAATTTCCAAAAGGGGCTTTTATCATTTTCTATCTTCATATTCAATAGCAATTTTCTTATCAAAAAGCTTTATTGATATTTATGATCAATAAAATTATCAAAATTGAGATATGTTTATATAGTAAATATATATATATATATTTATCCATTTCCTTTGCCTTTTTAAGTTACACCCAATAGGGATTCTGAACTTTATCTATTTATTTATAATTTAATTTGAAATTTACATTTGGTTGGATAGATGTTAAGTGATTTAAAAACTAACAAATAAATAGTAATATTGATATTAAGTGGTTTACAATGTTTTTTTTTTTTTTCCCTTACAACATAGCTTTTGTGTGATATACTATGTACACATAATTACTAAACAATAATAAATTTATATCATTTAAAAAAAGTACGTGACTTTATTGCTAAAATTAAAACTCTTATCAATTGAAGTTTTTGAAGACTTTATAAAAATTTATTATCAAAATTTAAAGTTTTACAATTATATTATAAGAATTTAAAAAAAAAATCATTCTAAAGGGCTTTTTTATTTACTTTTTCTTTATTTTTAGCGCACACATCGCAATGCACAATCCACTAGTATATATGTGAGACCCGATTTCTAAGCAGGTAGTTAGGTTCCTAAGCAACATTTGTGCATGTATTAAATAAAATAAGTAATGTATATGTATACATAAATAACCTAAACTGTAAATGTAAATGTATATATATCATATGTATTATTAAAGCCAAAAGCACCTCC
Organism: Lumnitzera littorea; assembly: GCA_024138015.1. Taxonomy (NCBI): domain Eukaryota; kingdom Viridiplantae; phylum Streptophyta; class Magnoliopsida; order Myrtales; family Combretaceae; genus Lumnitzera; species Lumnitzera littorea. Next base: position 470,910 of record JAMXBB010000009.1, on the reverse strand, counting down.
TTTGCTGTCTTTAGTGTTTTAATCTTTCGTTTTATTTGGATTTATCAAATAACCCCTACATACTAAATAGTTATTAATAAATTATCAATGTATTAGATTATTACGGTAAAAAACACTATATATCAAAAATGGTATCTAACTTATAAATCATCAATTAAAAATTATATCTAAACTAAAAATCTTCTATCAAAATGATAGCTTTCAATTATGGCTCCAATATCTATAAAATTTTTAAAAAAAATTCATCAAATTTTCAATTATTACACTATCCATATTCCCTATATATTAAAAATGTTTTATTATTTGTTTAGTAGTATGTTCAATTGTGTTTATTTGACAAATATTTTACTTACTTTTAAAATTGATTGTTTTTTATTTGTTTAGTGATATGTTTAATTATACTTAGTTTACAAATAGTTTATTTCGTGAATAGTTACTATAGAAATTATTTGGTAATCAACTACTCTTTATTATTAGTAATATGTTTAATAATAAGTGTAAACCCTATACAATTATTAGTTTAAGCCTTAAATTAGACCCGAATACTCTAAATAATATCACGAGTCAATAAGACTAAATAAGATAAAAATTTTATTAAATTATGAAATCGAATATAGTATCGGTAATAGAAACCCTAAAATTTCGATCGAAACCTAAATCGCGTACAAAAACCTTAAATCTTATGTATGCATAAATATTTGAAATCAAGTTCAAACTTGACAAAAATCCTAAAAATATCATTTTAAACTCATAAAATGAATAGATATAACCTGTTAGTAATAAAACCTTAGTCGATTATAATTATCGACTAATAATATACGGAATAGCGTAAAATTTTTAACAAACACGTTAAGATAGCTCGTTAATATTATAAAGGTAATGGATATCTAGTAAATTCATAAATTTTTATAAAATTTCAATATTACTTTATAAATACTAAATTTATAATTTTTGTATTTAGAAAAATCTAATTTTTTATTTTTATTTTTCCATTTCCTTTCTTTTCCCTTTCTTTTTCTTTCCCTTTTCTTTTTTTCCTATTTCTTCTCTATTGCCACATCCAACTTCTGGAGTATTTCTTACCGCCACTTGTGTGGTCAATTTTTTTTTTTACATGTGCAAATTATATGTAAGAGATAGGGATAATAGACAAGCTTGTAAGTCAAATCCTAAATTATTCAATTTCACTTTTGTTTTGCTTTTTCCTTATTCTTCTTCCTTGCAGTATACACGAGAGCCCATGCACCATTCCAATTATTTTCCAAAGTAAAAATACAAAAACAAAACACAAACATACTTATACGTTTTTTTTTTTTCTTTCCAACCATAAGTATCAATCTCCCTTTTTAATTTCATTTGATTTTCCAATTCAACAAGTGAATTAAAAAGAAAGAGAAGGAGTTTTATCCACTTCATTTCTCAAATTATTAAGGATAAGTAGTATGTGTTTTATATATTTATTTTGCACTAATTATTTTGTGTATTCTTGTACATACATGTATTTTAAAATTTATATGTAATCTTAGTATTTCTTTGTATATGTATATTTATATATGTATAGATATTAAAGTATATTCACACGTATATTATACATGTTATAAAAAATTTTACAAATAGTTAATATAAAGAATTATGTTTATGTAAAATTTAGTAAAATATCATAATAAATATTATATATATATAGTAAAAATACAAAATAAGAAAAAGATGGAAAAAATACAAAAAATTCATAAATGACATGTGGTATTCCCTAATGCTACCATGTCAGCCTTTAATTAAATTAAATTTTTAATTAAAAATAATAATATAATTAATTAATTAGAAAATTAATAAAATAGTAAAAATGAATTAAATAAGTTTTAAACCTAAAAATTAGCCAAAATTAGTAAATTATAGTAAAATAAACTTAAAAATAACAAAATTAAAAAATATAAAATTTAAATATTTATGAAACTATAAATATACAAAGAAAAGCTTTAAATAATATTTTATAATTATTTGAATCAAAATAATAAATTTCATAATATTTTTATGGCATAATAGAAAATGTGGGTTATAATATTCAAAACAAACTCTACTATGAGAAAGTACATATGAAAATGATTAAAATTGACTATAAATTCATAAAAATCCGAACTAAATTGAAAAAGTTATATACAATTAACAAAAAACTTGAATTGATAATTTCATATAAACAAATAGCTAATTTAAGTAGATAATATTAAATATAATAATAGTTTAATTATTTAATTCAAACACTTACTAATTTTCATATTCCTTTAATGTCAAGTGATTACAAGATAAGTACTAATTTGCTAGTAAATTATTACGATCCCTGACCTTAAGAATGGTTGAATGAGAACTCCTAATAATTCTATAC